>CM050166.1:287661206-288261206 GCA_027410445.1 Discoglossus pictus
AAACTTATTTGGTTCAGATGGTGTCAAGCGTGGCGGCAACCAGGTGAGGAGTACAAAGACAAGTGTGTCTTGCCTACAGTCAAGCATGGTGGTGGGAGAGTCATGTTCTGGGCCTGCATAAGTGCTGCTGGCACTGGGGAGCTACAGTTAATTGAGGGAACCATGAATGCCAACATGTACTGTGACATACTGAAGCAGAGCATGATCCCCTCACTTCAGAGACTGGGCTGCAGGACAGTATTCCTACATGATAACGACCCCAAAATGTCTGTGTGTTGAGTCATTTTGAAGGGACAGCAAATTTACACTGTTATACAGGCTGTACACTTACTACTTTACATTGTAGCAGAGCGTCATTTCTTCTGTAGGTTTCTGTTAGATGCCATTCGAGTATTTGCAGGACCAGAGTGCCAGGTTCAAACTTGAATGCCATGGATGTCATTACAGTACCTCCATGGGGTTAATGTTAGATGGCCTATAGGACCTTCATGGCATATATGTTAATGTTAGATGCCATGGAGGGTGCTTACAGGGGTTAGTTTTGATTGCCAAGGTTGTCCGTTAGCTCTCATTAGTGTTGTTTAAATGAGGGAATCCCAACGATCACTGAGCAAATAGGGGATAGGGGTATTGGGATGAATCCAAGTGATCCCCAACTTTAGGTGTTATGTTTCATTTTCCAGAGGCATTTTTTAAGGCCTGTAAAGGTAGGATTTTAGTTCAGTGATTTTATTGTCTTCTGAGTACTTAAGTGTCCTCAGTAGGTAACGTGTGTCACTCACATTAAGAAGGCTTGTTTGGAAATTTGAATGGGACAGCAACCTAGATTGAGTTTTTTGATGTGTTTAGGCTACTTTGGATGCACTCCTTGTAGGGCTGCATTTTGTGGGGATTGGAATAGCTAGGCAATGAGCTATGAGTAAACTTGACTAGTAAATCAACTCAAAAAAATATTGGAATGGAACCCATAGTTCCAGTTAGTTAGTATGTCCAGTAAGTTAGAATATTGGTTCTATCTATCATGCTATACATATGTTGCATAAAAGGCTTGTCTTAAATTTACACATATTTTAGTAAAATGAATACAACAATAGCAAACTACAGAGGTCATGAAGATTGCGGTTAAATGCAGTGGCGGAGCTAGTGAAAGGAGGGCCCGGTGAATAACACTATTTTGGGCCCCCCTCCACCCTTCTGTTGACCCCTTTTCTGATGCTATATATATACACATACAGATTTTCAAAAAAGTCGTACAAGGTACAAGATACACTCTTTCCAAGGACGCAACATCATCCACAACAGCGTAGCACATACACATTCGCCGCCATTTTAAATACACACAAAAAATACATAAAAAGCTTACCCACAGCAAGGGGGGGGGGGGGGGGGGGCACCCAGGACCACTGCAAGTGAAGTTACACCTCAATTTAAGTCCAAATTCCAAAGTTTAGATGAAAAATGGCAGCCGATAAAAACGAAAACGAGGCTACAGGACCCTAAACACCACCAAACACATACAGATTTTCAAAAAAGCCGTATAAGGGACAAGATACACTCTTAACAAGGACGCTACATCATACACAGCCGCGTACTACATACACATTAGCCGCCATTTTACAACAATAACTTACACAATGCAGAAGTACACAGCTACCCTAACGGCTTTCCCTCGCGCACGCAGCCTATTTACACTACACACTGCACACATTGCTGACACTTACACCTCAGCTCCACAACAGTGCAAATCGACATTGTATGCTGCAGGAACATCGAAACAGATTGTCAGCTCTTCAGCACAATGCTTCCTGCATATATTACTTCCAAATAGGTAAAGTATATTCATTTATTAAAGTATTAATTATTTCATTAGCATACAAAAACAAATATTCACCAAACACCAAACAAAAAAAATCTCACAATAAATACAAAACCCATCCACTGCGCGACTCACAGCTAGCGCCGACGCTGCTCATAGCACACAAAGCCTTGCAATAAGCGCAAAAAGCAGATCAACGCAGACAAAACATAAACAGCAAAAGCACCTATCAGAAAAAAAAAATACAACAGCCTCACAATGAGCGCCGAAGGATCTCGGACCACCAACAAAATTAATGTCTCGAATAAACAGCATTACCTGCCTTACAATTTTATTGCTGTAATTTTTTGACGGGCAAGTCGCAAGTTTTATATATTTCTCTAATGTTTCTTTGCTGCAGCAGTTATGGCAGTTGTTACAGCACTTTCCACTTATTATAATACTAGCGACTTGCCTGTCAAAAATGACGGCAATAAAATGTTAAGCCTGGCAATGCTGTTTGCCACACAATGCGAGGCTCTGCCCCCTCTGTGCACCTTTGGCGCTAATTGAGAGCCTCTTCCCCTGACGACTTTATAGTCCTCACGATGAGCGCCTTCGCAGGCCTTGGCAACTTTTGTGCTTCGCAATGATCACCTTCGGCGCTCATTGTGAGGCTTGCGATGAGCACGTAGTTTACGGGCCTCATTGCAGACATTGTGCAACCTGACACTTTTGTGCTTTGCTCTGAGCGCCTATGGCGCTCATTGCGAACCTCTCCCCACTCTCTGACCCATGTGTCTGTTTCTCCCTCTCTCCCTCCCCCTCCTCTACCTGCCTTGTGTCTTTTGTTTTTCATTATTTCCCTCCCCTGTGTCTCTTTCCCTCTGTCTCTCAGCCCTGTGTCTCTTTCTACCCTCTCACCCATCTCCCTCCCCTGTGTCTTTCTCCTCTTTGTTTCTGCTCAAGTTTTGCATGGCGATGAGTGCCATTACTTTTATTTTCAAAGTCCCGCATGCTTTGCGTTGTTCAGTTAAATGTTACTGGCTTCAGCCTCGTTTTGATCCTGTTTGAGAAATTTTACATTTATCCGGACGCCAATTTTTTCTCTCGCTTAGCCAATTTTCTATCGACGTAAAATACCAAATATGCCTCAAATTAGCTTGCAACCTTACTTACAGGCTCCCTGGCTCTCCCCCTGTGCTGTGTGTGAATGTGTAAGTTATTTATTTTAATTATTTGGCGTTTTTGGGAGGTCTTTTGAGTTACGCGGTTGAAAACATTTCAGACGTTTAAATCGTAAAGTGTGTGCCTCGCGATCAGCAGCAAAGTGCTACAGGTTTTGCCGCTTTTAAAGTCTTGCATGCCTCAAACCTAGCAATGAGCGCCTTTGCCTGTTTGTGATCCAAATGCAAGCCCTGAATTGAATGAGACTCCTGGTAAAGCAACTGTTTAAAGGTATATCTAATTTTCACTGTTTTTTACTTTTTCGAATCTAACACATGCTGCCTATATCAGAAACACAAATTACATGGAGTTATTCTATATACAGATTTATTTTATCGAAAAAATATAGTTTCCACACCCCCAGAGCTGCTTACATAGGCACCTGGACCCCTATTCAATTGCAAAACCACAGTTGCCTTCATACCGACCGTAAGTCTATGAATTATAGCTTCATTAAATTGGGGCTACGTTTGAAAACGTAGCCAGTATCACAGAAAGTAGGACTGAAGGCTACTAAATTAGCCTCTTAAACCGACCCGCCAACGACTTGCGGGTTAAAAAGCATGACGGCCGAAAAATGCCTACAAGATGTGGAACATGGAACTTTGCAGCCCACAACCCTTTGAAATGTAAAGCCCATAACTCTACCATTCTAATTTTGCTATAAAATTGCAACAATGGCACCCATGAGCTAGCCCATAACACACAAATGGAGGCCAAAGCCCAACGAGTGCTGGGGAGGACTTGCAAAGGCTTGTACAGCCCTTATGTATGCTGCCGGAGCAGTAAAACAGATCCCCACTCCGGCACCCAAACCACCCTCTGGCCCATAAACCTCCCCCCTGCTCCCCAAACAAATGCCCATGCTGCAGGGGTCACGATCGGGATCCCCGCAGCATTTCACTAGTTAACCCCTGCCGCGGGGGTACTCCAAGTACAACCTAGGACCTAAAATTAACCCCCTTATGCTGGGGGACCAATTGGGACCCCCGCAGTGTCCCTACATAAACCTCTTGCAGCGAGGGTCCCAATGGGGACACCAGCTGCATTTCAAATTCAAAATGTCTGCCTTGCGGGTCCTGAAAAGACCTTAAAGGTCCTTAAAGGACCTGCACTAAATAAAATATTAACCCTTGCAGCGGGGGTTCTATAAGTACCCCCACGGAACCTAAACATTAATGCAATCAGTCCAATAGGGGTCTATATAGACCCCTATAGGACACTATTAACACTATAAGTGCCATGAGGGTCCTCCAGGACCCTCATGACACTAAGTCTAAGCACTACCCTACACTACACTATTAGCCACCCCAATAAACTATTAAATCAAAATTAACCTCCCTCCAACTATTTAACCTTCTCTAACTAATTAACCCTTCCTCTAAGTAACCCTATTTAACCCTAACTGTACCTATTTAACCTCAACTGTACCCGGTAAACCCGTATCCTATTATCCCCCTTTTCCCTATCGTAATACCCCCCCTCTACGCTATCCTATCCTATTAACCACTACACTACCTAGCTAACTCCCTATTAAACTCCCCAACACCCCACTAATTAGAAAAACTAACAAAACCCTCTAGTTACACAAAATAATAAAACCCACTAATTACAAAAATAAAACAACCCACTAATTATAAAAAATAACAAAAGCAACATTATTAAAAATAAAAAAGCCACATTACTAAAAACAAAAAACCCACATTACTGAAAACTAACAAAACCACATTACAGAAAATAAAAAACCCACCTCCTGAAAGTTAAAAAGATTTACAACCTTTTGGAAGAAAATGGTTAATTAGACCACTGACCTGGCCAAAATGCTCCTTCAGCGTTGTCCAGCGATTCCCTTGTCTTCAATCCTTCGTCCCAGGCAGGGCCACTCCAAAAATGTCCAGACGTCCTGACACACCTAAAAAAAAAGAAACATTAGAGTCAATACACATATACTGCCAACATGTATTATAATAATGCTTAATAGTCCACTTACCTTGCCAAAATGCCCCTCCAGCGATGCCCCAGTCTTAAGTCCTTCATCCTAGGCATGGGCCCATCCAAAAATATCAAGACATTCTAAAAAATAATAAACTAATGGAGCTCCTCCCCTGAGGAGCTCCCCGCCGCAAATGGAGGTTCCCGCACATGCTCTGATGTAAAAATAAAAACTGCACCTTCTGATTGGCTGAAATCACTGTCGATCAAATTTCAGTAAACCAGAAGGCACAAATGGTGTGAGCCAATCAAGATGGGATACACCCTTATATTCCATTCTGATTGTCTGAAGTAACTGTCAATCATATTTAATCCAATCAGGAGTTACGCAGGTCTTTAATAGGGGACTCCAGACGTGGACCCCTTGCTCACTGTGCCTTAGGGAGTTCAGCTGCACCTCACTGACGAGGCCCATAAAGGCCGAAACGCGTCTGTGGTTTGCTGTTTCTCCTGTTCAGGGTAGAATTGCCTGGTATTTCGGGGCTGGTTCACTCTTTTGAGTTGGACCAGACTGATATACTACAGGATATTTCTCCCTGTGAAGGGCACAAGTGAGCTAAAAGAGGTTGCTCTCAGAGTAGCTTATCATGGCTATAGAACTAACCTATTAAGGTTAGTTCGTTCTCTGATGAGCACCTCTGACTTTGTTATGTTGTATATGCAAATTACCTTTATGGTTTAGTCTCCCTAAAGGTAATAGGGGACTCCAGACGTGGACCCCTTGCTCACTGTGCCTTAGGGAGTTCAGCTGCACCTCACTGACGAGGCCCATAAAGGCCGAAACGCGTCTGGGGTTTGCTGTTTCTCTTGTTCAGGGTAGAATTGCCTGGTATTTCGGGGCTGGTTCACTCTTTTGAGTTGGACCAGACTGATATACTACAGGATATTTCTCCCTGTGAAGGGCACAAGTGAGCTAAAAGAGGTTGCTCTCAGAGTAGCTTATCATGGCTATAGAACTAACCTATTAAGGTTAGTTAATTCTCTGATGAGCACCTCTGACTTTGTTATGTATTATTTATATTATCTGAGCTTCTGTTGGTTTGGCTGTTACTAGTGTATACACTGTCACACTTATGGTGTACACTTTTAACAGGTGAAGGCTTAATCATTTTCCCTTCTTGCAAAATACATTTCTGAGTCTATTAAACATGTTTTATTAAGTAAGACTTGACCAAGCCAAGATAGATATGTTAGACGGTTTGCAGAGACCTTGAGAATGTAACATGAAAGATAAAGTTGTGAGGGTCTACACATTTGACTTCAATTCCCAATTGTTTCTCACCAGGCGTTTATCAGACAGGTGTAGATAGATGTTCAATAGACTATTCTATAACCCAAAATAGTTGGCAGACATAACTGGAATGAATGTCACATATATTTCTTAACAAATTCAATTTAATACATAGAGCTAAATTGCTCCCCAGCGGACAGAAACAGACTTACACAACATGTTTATTGATACTTTATAATTCTGCATATACATACAAACAGGGAGGAGGCTATCAGCAATTGGTGGAAAACTACACTGTGACGATGATGATGAAAGTGTTTATCTAATAGACAGAGAGAGGGATTGGGTTCTTTCTGGTTTCTGACTGTCGTTTTTCTAGGTTAATTTATGTTAATTTATGTCTGTCACTTCTGGTATAAATGTATGCCCCCTTATATTTTATCTAAGATATTTTACTATATCTGTCTATATCCAATTTATATCCTACCTTTCCTACAAAGAAAAGAATCAAAAAAGATTGCCTCAAACTAACTTAAGAAGGGATCCTATATTGAAACAGATTGTTACTCTGAAATCCTATACCTGTAATGTATAAAATTGCATTACTTGATATTTTGTAATGGAGATAAAAGAGTCCAATAGTTACATAGTTACATAGTAATAAAGGTTGAAAAAGGACTTTCAGTTCATCCAGTTCAACCTTTTAAGATCTTCTCTGATCTGCAATATGCAGATTAAATTAATTAATTAGTTGTTAATGAATTATTAATCTTTTTTTTATTTTTTATTATTATTAATTAATCCAGAGGAAGGCAAACAGAAAAAAAACCCAAGTGAGACTTAGCCAATCATCTCAAAGAAAAAAAAAAAAAGAAATTTCTTCCTGACCCCAGAAACTGGCGATCGGATTTCTCCCTGGATCAATACTGTCTCTCTAATTATCCATGATAACCCTGAATTCCTTTTTTAATTAGAAATACATCCAGTCCCCTTTTAAAGTTATCTATCGAATCCGCTGTCACCACCTCCTCTAGTAGAGAATTCCACAGATTAACGACCCTTACTGTGAAGAACCCTTTTCTTTCTTTAAGGTGACATTGTTTTACTTCTAACTTCTCAGTTTAATTTGGTTAGTGTTTCTTCATAACTTAGCCCCTCCATTCCCCTTATTAGTTTTGTTGCCCTCCTTTGTACCTTTTCCAGCTCTAAAATGTCCTTTTTACGAAGTGGTGCCCAAAATTGTACTCCATATTCCAAATGAGGGCGTACTAGAGATTTGTACAGGGAGTGCAGAATTATTAGGCAAATGAGTATTTTGACCACATCATCCTCTTTATGCATGTTGTCTTACTCCAAGCTGTATAGGCTCAAAAGCCTACTACCAATTAAGCATATTAGGTGATGTGCATCTCTGTAATGAGAAGGGGTGTGGTCTAATGACATCAACACCCTATATCAGGTGTGCATAATTATTAGGCAACTTCCTTTCCTTTGGCAAAATGGGTCAAAAGAAGGACTTGACAGGCTCAGAAAAGTCAAAAATAGTGAGATATCTTGCAGAGGGATGCAGCACTCTTAAAATTGGAAAGCTTCTGAAGCGTGATCATCGAACAATCAAGCGTTTCATTCAAAATAGTCAACAGGGTCACAAGAAGCGTGTGGAAAAACCAAGGCGCAAAATAACTGCCCATGAACTGAGAAAAGTCAAGCGTGCAGCTGCCACAATGCCACTTACCACCAGTTTGGCCATATTTCAGAGCTGCAACATCACTGGAGTGCCCAAAAGCACAAGGTGTGCAATACTCAGAGACATGGCCAAGGTAAGAAAGGCTGAAAGACGACCACCACTGAACAAGACACACAAGCTGAAACGTCAAGACTGGGCCAAGAAATATCTCAAGACTGATTTTTCTAAGGTTTTATGGACTGATGAAATGAGAGTGAGTCTTGATGGGCCAGATGGATGGGCCCGTGGCTGGATTGGTAAAGGGCAGAGAGCTCCAGTCCGACTCAGACGCCAGCACGGTGGAGGTGGAGTACTGGTTTGGGCTGGTATAATCAAAGATGAGCTTGTGGGGCCTTTTCGGGTTGAGGATGGAGTCAAGCTCAACTCCCAGTCCTACTGCCAGTTCCTGGAAGACACCTTCTTCAAGCAGTGGTACAGGAAGAAGTCTGCATCCTTCAAGAAAAACATGATTTTCATGCAGGACAATGCTCCATCACACGCATCCAAGTACTCCACAGCGTGGCTGGCAAGAAAGGGTATAAAAGAAGAAAATCTAATGACATGGCCTCCTTGTTCACCTGATCTGAACCCCATTGAGAACCTGTGGTCCATCATCAAATGTGAGATTTACAAGGAGGGAAAACAGTACACCTCTCTGAACAGTGTCTGGGAGGCTGTGGTTGCTGCTGCACGCAATGTTGATGGTGAACAGATCAAAACACTGACAGAATCCATGGATGACAGGCTTTTGAGTGTCCTTGCAAAGAAAGGTGGCTATATTGGTCACTGATTTGTTTTTGTTTTGTTTTTGAATGTCAGAAATGTATATTTGTGAATGTGGAGATGTTATATTGGTTTCACTGGTAAAAATAAATAATTGAAATGGGTATATATTTGTTTTTTGTTAAGTTGCCTAATAATTATGCACAGTAATAGTCACCTGCACACACAGATATCCCCCTAAAATAGCTAAAACTAAAAACAAACTAAAAACTACTTCCAAAAATATTCAGCTTTGATATTAATGAGTTTTTTGGGTTCATTGCGAACATGGTTGTTGTTCAATAATAAAATTAATCCTCAAAAATACAACTTGCCTAATAATTCTGCACTCCCTGTATAGTGGCAGAATTATATTTGATTCCCTTGCTTCTATACCCTTCTAAATACATGCTAATATATGATTTGCCATTGCAGCTGCTGCTTCGCTTTGAGCACTATTACCTAGGTGGTTGTCCACAGGCACTCCCCAATCCCTTTCAATATCTGATACACCTACATTTGCTCCATTAAGATTATACATTGCATGGCTGTTTTTCCTTTCCAGATGCAAAACTTTACATTTTTTTGTATTAAATCTCATCTGCCATTTAGATGCCCATTCCTCAATTTTATGTAAATCCCTTTGGAGGGAAAGCACATCATTATTTGATTTAATTACCTTGCACAACTTCGTGTCATCAGCGAAAATGGAGACACCACACTCCAGTCCTACCTCTAAGTCATTACTAAATATGTTAAAAAGGAGAGGACCTAATACTGAACCCTGAGGAACCCCACTTACCACATTAGTCCAATTGGAGTATATTCAGTTTACAACAACCCTTTGCTTCCTGTCTTTAAGCCAGCTCTCAATCAATGAGCAGATAATTACTGCAATTCCTGTATCTCTTAGTTTGCACAATAGTCTCCCATGTGGCACTGTATCAAAAGCCTTTGCAAAATCCAAAAATACTACATCTACTGAGTTGCCTTGATCCAGGTTCCTACTAACCTCCTCATAGAAACTAATTAGATTTGATTGACATGACCTATCCCTCATAAATCCATGTTGACTCCTACTTATAATCCTGTTCAAATAGATATACTTGTATATTATCCCTTATTAACCCTTCTAAAAGCTTCCCCACTACAGAAGTGAGGCTCACTGGTGTATAATTCCCCGGATTTGCTCTTGCTCCATTTTTAAATATAGGTATCACATCTGCTTTTCTCCAGTCATCTGGTAGAGACCCTGTGTTGAGTGAATCTTGAAAAATTAAATATAATAGTTTGGCTATTACAGAACCCAGTTCCCTCAGTACCCATGGATGTATTCCATCAGGACCGGGGGCTTATTAACATTTATGTTTTCCAACCTCTTTTGGATGACTTCCTGTGTTAACCAATTTGTTGGCAAAGATAGTGTAGTCCCATTATGTTGCAGTGTCCCAACCACTGGTACCTCCCTTGTGTATACCGAAAAAAATAACCTATTTAGCTCATCTGCCATTTCCTGGTCACTAATTTTAGATGGCCTGTTTCACATTCTAATGTTCCTATAGCTTCCTTCCTTGCCTTCTTCCCATTAATATACTTAAACATTTTTTTAAGGTTAGTCTTACTCTCTTTTGCGATTAATTTTTACATTTTCTATTTTAGCCAGTCTAATAGAGCTTTTGCAAGCCTTGTTGATTTCCTTGTACTCCCGTAAAGCAGTCTCTGTCCCCTCTTGTTTGTATAATTTAAAAGCCTTTTTGTTGGCCCCTTAAAATGTTTTTTTAATTCAATCTCAAATGAGACTGTGTTGAGATCACTGTTTCCCACAGGTTGCCCTATTCCAACATTTGATACTATATCAATATTATTTGTGATGACTAAATCTAAGATAGCTTCATCTCTGGTAGTAATATCTACAATCTTTCTGTTACATTTATGGAATGGTCACAGAACAAAGGCTAATTATGAACCAGAGGAAGTGGGACATGATCAGACCTGGAAAACAGAGTTCTGCCTTAAATGTGGAACTTCCTCTTAAAAAAGGGACATTTGTAAGGCTAAAAGAGACAGAGGGATTTGACCTGAATATAGGGACTGTCTCCAAGAGGGAGGATATTGGATGTTTTTAAGTGTCACTCCTGTTATGTCACTTTGTTTTCATTTGTCCCCTTGTGTTGCCATGCTTATTTATATTTAGTTATACACATTTATTTTTTGAGTTTAGTACTCCATTGCAGTCTTTAAACTCAGAGGAGGGAGAGAGAGAGGAGAGAGAGAGGAGTGAGAGAGAGATGGAGGGGGAGAGATAGAGGAGGGGAAGAGAGGAGGGTGAGAGAGAGAAATGAGGGGAGAGAGAGGAGGGTGAGAGAGAGAGAGTGAGGAGGGAGAGAGAGAGGAGGGGAGAGAGAAGAAGAGGGAGAGAGAGGAAGGAGGGGGAGAGAAGGGACAGAGAGGAAGGGGAGAGAAAGAGGGCGAGAGAGAGGGAGAGAGAGAGAAAGAGAGAGAGAGAGAGAGGAGGGAGAGAGAGAGAGAGAGAGAGAGAGAGGGAGGAGGGGGAGAGAGAGTGGGAGGGGGGAGGGAGGAGGGCAGAGAGAGAGGGGGGAGAGAGAGAAGAGGGTGAGAGAGAGGGAGGAGGAGGCAAGAGAGAGAGAGTAGGGGGAGAGAGAGGGAGGAGGGGAAGAGTGAGAGGAGGGGAAGAGTGAGGGAGGAGGGGGAGAGAGAGAGGAGGGGGAGAGAGGGGTGGGGGGTAGAGAGAGGAGGGGGAGAGAGAGGGAGAGAGAGAGGAGGGGGAAAGTGAGAGGAGGAAGAAAGCGAGAGGAGATTGAGAGCAAGAGGAAGGGAGAGAGGGGGGAGACAGAGAGATAGGGATAGAGAGAGGGATATAGAGAGGGGGGATAGGTATAGAGAGGAATAGGTAGAGGAATGGGTAGATAGCCTGAGAGAGGGAGAAATAAAGAGGTAGGAAAATGGGGGATAAATAATAATAATAGATAGAGAGTGGAATAGGGGGAGGGATTGCTAGAGAGTGGGATAGAGAGATTGGGATAGAGAGAGAAAGGGATAGAGAGAGCGGGGGATAGATAGAGAAAGAGATAGGCAGGGATATAGAGAGAGGGAGATAGAGAGAGAGGGAGGGATAGAGAGAGAAAGGGAGAGAGAGATAAAGAGTGGGATAGAGAAAGGGATAAATAGATAGGGGATAGAGAGAGAGGGGGTAGAGAATGGTAGAGAGAGAGAGGGGGGATATAAAGAGAGGGATGGAGAGGAAAGGATAGAGAGAGAGAGAGGGGGATAGATAGAGAAAGAGATAGGGAGGGATAGAGAGAGGGGGGAAAGATAGAGAAAGAGGGAGGGATAGAGAGAGAGAAATTGAGAGATAGGTAGGGGCAGAGGGATTAGATGGAGAGAGAGATAGAGAGAGAGGGGATAGATTGGGGAGAGGGGAATAGAGAGATCCATAGATAGAGAGCTAGAGTGAGAGAGAAGGTAATAGAGAGAGAAAGGGAGAGATAGAGAAACATGTTGGGGCAGATGGATTAGAGAGAGGGAGGGATAGATAGGGAGAGAGAGGAATAGGGAAGGAAAAATATGGAGAGGGGGAGGGAGAGAGAGATAAGGAGAGGTATAGAGGGAGGGGGATAGGGGATAGATATGGGGAGAGGGAGATAGGGAAAAGAGATAGGGAGAGTGATAGGAAGGGGGAGAAAAATATGGAGGGAAGGGGAAGAGAGAGATAGGGAGGGAGAGAGATAGGGAGAGAGAGATAGGGAAAGATATAGGGGGAGATAGGGAGAGAGAGATAGGGAGGGGAAGAGATAGGGACAGAGAGATAGGGAGGCAAAGATAGGGAGAGGGAAGGAGGGAGAGAGAGGGATAGAGGGAGGGAGAGATATAGGGGAAGAGAGGGTTAGTGAGGGGAAGAGACAGAGAGGGAGAGAAGGATAGGGAGGGGAATATATAGAGAGGGGGAGGAGAGAGAGTCAAGGAGAAGTATAGAGGGAGGAAGAGAGGGGAGAGAGATAGGGAGAGAGTGATAGGGAGCAGAAGATATAGGGAGGGAGAGAGGGATAGGGAGGGTGAGAGAGGGATGGGGAGGGTGAGAAAGAGATAGAGAGAGATATAGGGGGAGATAGGGAGTGAGGGGTAGGAAGGGGAAGAGATCGGAAGGGGGAGAGGCAAAGGGAGAGAGATATAGGGAGGTACAGAGAGATTGGGAGTTAGAGAGAGATAATGAAGGGAGAGAGGGATGGAGGGAGAGAGAGGGGTGGAGGGAGAGATAGATAGGGAGAGAGGGTTAGGAGGAAGATATAGGGAGGGAGAGAGGGATGGGGAGTTTGAGAGAGGGATAGGGAGGGTGGGAGAGGGATAGGGAGGGAGAGAGAGGGATGAGGGAGAAAAGGAGATAGGGAGAGGGGTAGGGGGAGATAGGGAGGGAGGCATAGAGAGAGTGAGATATGGAGGGGGAAAGATAGGGAGGGAGAGAAATAAGGAGGAAGAGAGATAGGGAAGGGGAGGGAGAGAGAGATGAATATAGAGAGAGGGATAGGGAGGGGAGAGGGAGATAGATAGGGAGGAAGGGAGGGTGCGAAGGATAGAGAGAGAGTGAAAGGGAGGGAGAGATAGAGGGAAAGCGAGAGAGATAGGGAGGGAGGGAGAGAGATAGGGAGGGAGAGTGAGAGATAGGGAGGGGAGTGAGAGATAGGAAGAGGGAGAGAGAGATAGTTAGAGGGATAGGAAGGGGGAGAGTGAGAGGGAGAAAGATAGAGAGGGAGAATGATAGGGATGGGCAGGGAGAGAGATAGTGGGTGGGAGTGAGAAAGAGATTGGGAGGGGAAGGAAGGGCGATATATGGAGAGTGATAGGGGGGTAGGGAAAGAGGGATATGGAGAGAGGGATAGGGAGAGAGATAGGGAGTGAGGAGAAGGATAAGGAGGGAGAGAGATAGGGAGAAAGAGAGATAAGGGAGGAAGAGAGAGAGAGAGATAGGAAGATAGAGATAGGGAGGGGAGGGAGAAAGATAGGTGGAGGGAGAGAGATAGGAAGGGAGGGAGAGGGATACAGAGATAGGGAGAGAGAGGTCAAAAGTGATAGGGAGACAGAGACAGAGGGATATATCGCTCCAATCTATCTATCTATCTCTAATCCCTCATATAATTAGTTTTATTTAGAAGTTAATTACATCACTTTTGTCTATTTCCATGAGCTGTCACTAACAAACGTCTTGATCTAAAATGTATTCTATTTATTTTTTGCACTTCATCAAGAAATTGGAGGAACTTCCCATTCAAAGGAAAGTGAGCTGAACCAGCACCACGTTACCCTCATCAAGAACTTGGATGCTCTTCCCAGCATCAGAAAAAATTAGAAACACCAGCACCAAAACCAGCACGATGTTACCATCATCAAGACAATAAGTAAGTAAAGTAACAGGAAAAAAGAAACAGGTAAGTGTATTGAATCTGTCAGTGTGCAGGGCCTATATAATTTTATTGGCTGGGATATATAGGGGTCAACCTGGAGTGAAGGGGAGGAGTCTATACTAAAGGTGGAGTCAATGTAAGCGGCGGGGCCAGGTCTCTGTCTTTCGCCCCCCCCCCCCCCCCCAACTTGGAAGGTCATCAGCCGTCACTGTTTGTAATATATAACATTTTAATATGCAATTATGGTCTGCTTACCATTTTGGTTTCTAGTAATCAGCTTTATTAAGTAGTTGGACAGGAAGTTTTATCCACACCCAATGATGGTATTGAAGTGCAGAATATGACCCTGGATTTCAGTATTTCCGTTTTGTGCACCACCTCAGACATTCTGACAGACCCACCTGTGCAAGGCTGGGAATAATAAAATCTAACACCCTGTTCAGCAAACATACTGAAAGAGTAAATTAATTAATCGCTTAATTACTAATAGCCTTATTAAATTGTGATTATGTAAATTTAAACAGGCTCTATTTAAGCACACAGCATATTTTTTTACAGAAGTTTTTAGTTAGTGAACTTCTATCCAAAAGCAAGGTCTTCACTAACTAAAAACTTCTGTAAATAAAATATGCTGTGTGCTTAAATAGAGCCTGTTTAAATTTACTGAATCACAATTTAATAAGGCTGTAAATGTTGAATAGATTAAAATTTTTGTAATAGTTATAACAAACTGTAAATAATAACAAGTTTTAAGTTTTAAGATAAAACTCATCATTAATCATAATTATTTATTTAATATATAATTTTACATATAGATTATAGCATCAATAATGTATCTACCTTTAAGGGGAAATTTCTCCAAACCACAACTTGTTGTAATAGGAAATTCAATAAAGGAAAATCCTTGTTTATCTGAGTCACTGACAGCCGTCTCCCAGACCCACAGCTACAGCTCTGTGTAGTGAGCAAAAGGGGAAAAGTGTTACCCTTCAAAAGATCAATCTGTGCAGATCATGGAATGTTGGAGACACCTACAGCCTTATTAAATTGCGATTTGGCAAACTCAAAAAGGCTCTATTTAAGCACTTAGCATATTTTTTTACAGAAGTTTTTAGTTAGTGAAGACTTTGCTTTTGGATAGAAGTTCACTAACTAAAAATTTCTGTAAACAAAATATGCTATATGCTTAAATAGAGCCCTTTTCAGATTGCTGAATCACAATTTAATAAGGCTGCTAAATAGGTCAGGTATAGGTTAAGTTTTATAAGCAGTTTTTCCCTGAACTTAGGAATGCAATCAAGCTCTTTCCTCACTGAGCGCCTTAGCGCTCTGTTACTAATCATGAAAATGACAGTAGGCTGCACAAAATGTGCTTGTACATAGACTTAAACACTTACAGCCTTATTAAATTGTGATTCCGTTAATTTAAAAGGGCTCTATTTAGGCACACAGCATATTTTATTTACAGAAGTTTTTAGTTAGTGAAGACCTTGCTTTTGGATAAAAGTACACTAACTAAAAACTTCTGTAAAAAAAATATGCTGTGTGCTTATATAGAGCCCTTTTACATTTACAGAATCCCAATTTAATAAGGCTGTAAGGTTGGTAGTTGTAATTAAAAATAGATTATTTTTACATACAATCACATTATAAAGAGCACTTACAGTGAGGTAAATGACCCTTTAATAATCTATTTATATTCTGTCTTTTACAGTGTTGATGTCCAATGCAATTGATACAATAGAGGGATTGTTTCAGCTAAATTTAGATATATTTATCTTTTTACCTCATCTGTACTTTGAACATTTCACCAAGTATATATCTGAAGTAGTGTCACAATGATGTAATGATATGACTATTGATATACTTGTATTCAACCTAGTTTATCAGTTAATAATAATTATAACTTTAAGTCATTATTTGAATTGTAGTCCAGATTCACTACAGTATATCAAAGCAAAACAATCCTTTTTGATTAAAGAAAATAACTCAGCATAGATAATATTGAGCTTTTCAAAAGTATTATTATAGCATAACAAACACAAAGTGCATACTGCATTTTTATTTGCCACAACAGACTGTTGTCAATAGGCCGGAAAATGTGATTTCCTTCTTACAGCAAACAATGAAAGTCAACCTACTGTATTGAAGATTATTTAGATATTAGAAGCATTTCTCAGACAGAGAATTTTTTTCCTGCATATTGCTGTGTTTGTTTTCTTTCTAACATGTAGGTATTAAAACAGTAATAAAATTAGAAAAATATATTTATCTTTTTCTTTTTTACATTTTATTCATATATTTCATTATCTCTTTTTTCTCCTAGATACTAAGGTGCTCATCAACATAAAACAGTTACATATTTCTGTTACTATGCCTGGATCCCGGGGGTCATGTGTTATTATCCAATGCCAGGTGACTGAACGTTATAATAATTACGTTCACTGGTATTCACAGAAAAAAGTGGAGAATTGAAGAGAATACTTTACATTGGAGTTGCAGATCCTGAGTATGATGAAGGGGTTGACCAAACAAAGTTTAAAGCTAATAAGCAGGGAAACTTATATACTTTAATGATTTATGGGATAATGGCTCAAGATGCAGCCACCTACTACTGTGCCACCTGGGACTGGTATGGTCACAGTGATACATTTTGGTTCATATGTTGTACAAATAAAGGAAATCTCTCTTATTTTACACTAACTTTTTTATTGACAGCAAAGTAAGTAAAATGATTACAAAATACTAAAAGCCGGAGAAAAAGAAAAGTATTAATATCATATGTCATCCATAAGCGACAATATGCAATAGTGAATTAATTGTTTTGCTTTATTGAATGATGTAGCTAAGAAATTAGGTTACAAATTAATAACGCCAACTTTAAACTAAAATCATAACTTTATTAGGAATATAGTAAAAATAATAATAACATATGATGACAAAGCAAAACTTAACCGCTTATACACTACAAAACATCACTATGGTAATGTGAGGAGCATGTGAGCACAGAAACAAAAATTCATAAGGGAATATATGTATAATGTAAAAAAACAAACAAACAAACAAAAAAAAAAAAAAAAAAAAAAAAATATATATATATATATATATATATATATATATATGAAACAAATTGGATAAATGGATATACTATAATATTTAATAATAAAACATACTTCAGGTATAGCTACCAGACTATTTGATTCGGCACCCCACATGTATTCTTTGCTGGACCCCCAAAGCAACACAAATCCCTGACACTTTGTGCAATTTTTAAGAGATTTTCTGTGTATCCTTACACCTCCCATTCTTTGATGTTGGATAACCTTGATTCTTGCAACAAAGGTTTGTTTATTTCATGTATCAAAAAACTGCTAGCACTGCCTAACATTCCTTATTCACAAAGAACAGAACGTTAATAGGAAGCTTAAAGGGCCACTGAAGTTATCCAAACTGATCATCAGATAAAGAGAGAGTGGTAAAATTAACATAAAAAATGCACCTTTTCATCCATATATATTTGTGTTTCTGATGCTCCCTATAGCCATCATCCATTGTCCTGCATAAGTAATGAGTGTAAGAGTATCAGCCAACAGGCTGTACACCATACAGTGAATTGGAGTCTATGGAGCTGCCTCAATCTGTTAGAAACTCCCAGCATGTTTAGACCAGTGGTAATGTCACGGCTGGAGGCAGTAGGCAGAAAATATTCCCATATTATCCTTTAGACACAGCAAGCCATGTCCTGCTTAAAAAAAACACAGACTCACTTTGCAGTGTATCGTCCTGCCAGTGTCCTACACAACAAGGGTTTAATATTTTTTGTTGTATTGTTTCAAATTCCTAATAAAATTGTGCTTTTGGCACTTAGTTAGAATTATTGGTCCAATTTGTAATTCATTATTCTGGAGTATAAGCTACTCATGTGGCAATTAGTCAACAATTCAACATTGGGCCCTATTTTTAAATAAGTGTATAAAAACAATATTAACACAAGATGATAATGTTGGTTCAATGTATTTGCTGATCATTTTATTAATAGGCCGAGGCTGATAAAAAGCACAGGCCCCCAATTAGTCTCAAGAGGAATTTATGGTCCTTCCTAGTGCCATCCATGATCAGTTCCATATTCTGCATGGTGGTGAGAGGTTAGAGCAGGTCAGAGGTCAAGGATGTGGCTAGGGTTGGCAGCAGAGGTCAGAGCTGTGGGGGTTCACATCAGGGATGTCAAGACAATGAAGCACAGCTATAATGACTGCCAGGCCAGTAAAGAAAAAGATAGTAGAGGAAGCGGCAGGTGCAAGAGCCACAGGTGGTGATCCCTCTACAGTGGTATAGTATAACTTATAGGAGGAACACCTGAGAGGAAGTAGGACAAATTAATGGGTTAACATAATTCTCATATCAAACCAAGGATACAACAGCAAAATAACAACCTACATTATTTCAATCCCCAGACTTATGACATCTTAATTCATCTTAATTCACTGAGTAATATTATCAAGATGCCTCCTAATCCTTGCCTAGGCAACCTTTAATTGAAATAAAATCAATGACCCCAGAGGAGAGGTACCCCAACACAACTCTCAACCATACCTGCACTTCCAGCCTGCTGCTGGGAGCACACCACCACCACCGGCCCTTGTGAAACTTTGCCCCAGCAAGAGTGGGGTCCTTGTGACCAAAAGGGGAATGTGATAAGGGCTTTTTTTAGTCCATTAATTTAAGTTATATTTATGTTTTCTCATTCAGAGAGAGAGTTAATCTCCAAAGCAGTGCAACCTCATACTGTATGTGAGCCATAACATGCAAAACCACAAATATACATGTACAAAAACAAATATGATCTGTGAACACATCACACATAGATTTAGATCTTAACAAACAGTGAATGACACAATGAATTAATGATTGCAAAATATAAGTTTTCAAATAACAATGGCCTAAATGATGGCATAGAGGGTTGGGATAAGGCTGCATGATGTGTAGACTAATTTTTCTTTCATTAGAGTTATGTAAAATGCTTCTTTAAGCTTTTTTTTCTGTTAGTAATGGGATCCTAAGGTATCATACAATTTCTCATAAGGGGTTTAGCTACTCGTATTAAGCTGACTATGAGCATTATAGAGGACACCTAACAATCTCTTATGGGAGCCATGTAATCACACTTTAGGTAGCTTCACACCTAGCGATCACTCTTAAGGGTTTATAATTAAGGGTTTCATGCAACCAGCATGTAATAGATACATTAGGCCTTACGAGAACATTTCACTTGCAATATTTCCTATGGGTGCCATGTAATAAAGCCCTAAATTAGTATATTATTAAAAGTACGTTTTTAAGCGGATATATTTATATGCTTGTTAGCATTGGATCACTTGGCTTATGCCTCAATGAAGAATGAAGCTACAGTAGCTAGCTGCGAGAATTAGTGTGGATTGAAGGACACATTGATCATCAAAACTTTGTACACGCCTTGTGGCTATTGGTGTCCCTAGGGAAACATTTTGCCTTATTCTATTATCTACTTGCAGATGCCTTGAACTCATAAATTTGACTTTGGGTGTTCTTTTATACATATATGCATTCTATTGACTTAAGAATTCATTAGTGCCAATAAGTCATATTTGCCAAATATGTAGCAATATGAAGAGTGATTTTACGTTTGTATAAATGTACGAATTGGGCAACTGAATCGGGCCCATTATGTCTGAAGGTCGCTCCAGGGTAAGGTGGTTTCGCTACTGGAGACAAAGTACTGTAGGATCATTTTACTTGTCAGGAAATTATTACACCACTAAAGACAGAGCAATACTTTTAAATTAATACAATGCTTTTAACAGTTTACTTATATATTTCATACATTTTCCGTACTATTTAGTATATTGGCATGAAGTTACATTTGTATGTGTAGTATGTGTAGTAGCTATTTGCCATTAGTATTAACATTACAGTGCCTTGCAAAAGTATTCACCCCCCCTCCCCCCTTGGCATTTTTCATGTTTTGTTGCCTGGAATTAACATGGATTGTTACTCTGAAGATGTTTTTTTTTTATTAGGAAGCAAACAACAAATGGGACAAAATCATAGAAAAAGTAAATGTGCATAACTATTCACCCCCCTAAAGTCAATACTTTGTAGAGCCACTTTTTGCGGCAATCACAGCTCCAAGTCGCTTTGGATAAGTCTCGATGAGCTTGCCATATCTTACCATTTGGATTTTTGCCCATTCCTCCTTGCAAAACTGCTCCAGCTCCTTCAAGTTGGATGGTTTGCGCTTGCGAACAGCAATCTTTAAGTCTGACCACAGATTTTTTTTATTGGATTAAGGTCTGACTAGGCCATTCCAACACATTTATAAGTTTCCCCTTAAACCACTCAAGTGTTGCTTTAGTAGTGTGTTTGGGAGTGCTGGACGGTGAACCTCCGTCCTAGCCTCAAATCACGCACAGAGTGGTATAGGTTTTGCTCAAGAATATTCCTGTATTTAGCACCATCAATCTTTCCCTCAACTCTGACCAGTTTCCCAGTCCCGGCTGCTGAAAAACATCCCCACAGCATGATGCTGCCACCACCATGTGATGGTGTTCTTTGGGTGATGTGATGTGTTGGGTTTGCGCCAGACATAGCGTTTTGTCTCCCACATGCCTTTTCGCAAACGCAAAACCATTTTGTTTTTTGCTGAAAGTAATGGATTTCTTCTGGACACTCTATGGAGCGTACGGCTTATTTTCGTCCTATGTACAGATACTCCAGTCTCTGCTGTGGCACTCTGCAGCTCCTCCAGGGTTACATTGCTTAGGTGTTGCAGCCTCTGGGGCCTTTCAAAAAAGGTGTGTATATGTAATGACAGATCATTTCACTAATTATGTGACTTCTGAAGGTAATTGGTTGCACCAGAGCTTTTTATGGGCTTCATAGCAAAGGGGGTGAATACATACGCACATGCCAATTTTCTTTTTTCTATTTCTAAAAAATAGTTTTATGTATATATTTTTCTCATTTCACTTCACCAACTTAGACTATTGTGTTCTGATCCATCACGTAAAATTCAGATTAACAAAACATTGAACTTAAGGCTGTAATGTAACAAAATAGGTAAAAAGTCAAGGGGGTGAATACTTTTGCAAGGCACTGTATAAACAAGCAGGGTAATTTTTTGCCACACATATTTTTTTACTGCCCATTATTGAATGTACATTTTTGTCTGTGTATGAGTACCGCCATGTCATATTTTTTGACACAGGTTCTTTTCCCGTCATATCTATATTTATATTATAACCGTGCATAATTTTCCAGTTAAACATAGCCTTTACATATTTAACTTTTATATGAAACAATTCAGATGTCAGCATTTGTTGTATAAATTCAACAGTTGCTTAACTGCAAAAAGGAAGAGAGCAGATGAAAAAAAAGGTGATGAAAAAAAGACAGACCTGAAAGAATGAAGGAAGGAAAGAGAAAAGTATATTTTTCAAGACTTAGAAAAGTAAGCACATTACTTTTGTAATAACAACGTGTAGGGAAATGTAATCATAATCATAACTTATCATTTGCAAATGATGAGAGGATGTCCAGGCTAAATATGGTTGGAAAATGTATTATTTCCATCCAAGATTTCTCATAATCTATCAACTTGCTTTAATCAAAATAAATAGGTGTTTATACTGATCCTTACTAATTAAAAGTTATAATTGCTGGACTATTACTGCCAAAACATGATTGTTCAAATGCTTTAGTCACACTAAATTGGTTGTGTTTCACAAAATAGGGATTAAGCTCAGGGAGCAAGGATGTAAGAGTAGATTTAAAATTGTTATTCATAAAGAAACATTGATGTCCCATATTTGTAGTGTGCTCATTTGAAGAACTATGCTTGATTGTGACTTGCTTGGCTTTTAACTTGGTTTCTTGCTTGAATGGGGATATTGAATGCTAATAATTTTCCATTTGATACTATTTTAAATTTCCATTCCTTACTATAGCAATACCCCATTTAGCGCTCCAAATGTGTTCCTGCGTACAGGGGTCAACTGACATTTGGTATTCAGTTATGTAATCTGTAACTGTCATACAGTGAGGGAAAAAAGTATTTGATCCCCTGCTGAGTTTGACCGTTTGTCCACTGACAAAGGACGGATCAGTATATAATTTTAATGATAGGTGTAGTTTAACAGTGAGAGACAGAATATAAAAAAAAAAAGAAAAACGCATGTCAAAAAAGTTATAAATTGATTTGCAGGTCAATGAGTGGAATAAATATTTGACCCCCTATCAATCAGCAAGATTTCTGGCTCCCAGGTGGGCCAGTTGAGCGGCTTTGAGATACAGCCTAAAGTTTGGACATGCAAGTCCCTCTCTATTTTTATGCCTGAACATCACCTGCTTGGTGATACAAGGGTTTTTATTTCCCCATATAAACCTTAATATGCTATTCTGGAACTTATATAAGTCTGTCAGTGAGATTGGGATAGAAATAGTCCTGAAAAGATAAAGAATCTTAGGTAAGATTTTAGCAGTTGCCCACTTCTGCATGTTCTTTAGCTCGCCCACTTCTGCATGTCCTCAGTCAAAGATTTGTATATGGGAGGGAAGTTTACCTTGTAAAGGTCGGCAATTTTAGAAGTAAGTTTAACACCCAGGTATTTTATAAACTGTGTGGGCCAGATGAAGGTATAATCAGATTTAAGAGAGTCAATCTCAGTTTGTGGCATACCCAGCCCCAGAGCTTCAGTTTTCTCTACATTTAGTTTAAGGCCTGAGATTTTGCTAAATGGTTGACATGAATGCTGGTATAGAGTAAAAGGGGTTTGGTCACGGTGCATAGTATGTCATCCACAAAGAGATAGAATTTCAAATGCTGGTAGCCTACTTGTACCCCCTGGATATCGGGATTAGATCTAATTGCTTGCGCAAGGGTGTTAATTTTGTGCTCTCCTGGCAGTTTTAGATGCGCTGTTGAGGAGTCGTAGTATCTCCTAAGCAGGTTAATAAAGCATCCATTGAATCCAAACTTCTCTAGTATTTTATACAGATACAGCCATTCAACTATATCGAAAGCCTTCTCAATGTCTAAAGCTAGAAGTCACAATGGAGTGTCAGATTTATGTGCTAGATACTGAGTATTTAAGACCCTCCGGACATTGTCCCTTGCCTCTCTGAAGGGAATAAACCCTGTCTGGTCCTTTTGTATTAAGTCTGGTAAGAATTTAGAGATGTGATCTTAACATCCCCATTAATCAGGGAGATGGGGCGGTAGTTTTTTACCTCTAAATTATCCCTACCCTCTTTTGGAAAATTGACTGGATCAGCCTGATTTAGTTTGGGGGCATGGGTTCTCCGTTTAAGATTGCATTGTATAAGTACGTTAGATGGGGATAAGAAGGGGTTCAAATGTTTTTGTAATACAGATTAGTGAAGCCGCCTGGCCCTGGGGATTTGGTCAATTTAAGACGCTGAATGCTAGATTTGACTTCCTCTTGGGACACATACGTATTCAATTTGGCGAAGTGGAGGTCCGAGTTTGCGGGAAGATCATGTAAGCTAAGGAAGGAGTGTATATATGACTCACTACAATGGGATTGGGAGGAATATATTAGTTGATAGAAATTTTGGAACGCCTTTTGTATGTCATTGGGGCTGAAAGAAATTTGACCATCAGTCATTATAATTTGGTTCTTTCTATATTGGGAGAATTTGTTGTTAAGTCTCCTAGCTAGAAGAGAATCAGGCTTGATTCCCTTCCAGTTCCTGTTCAGTGCGATTCGACAGTATGCCATCTAATTCTAACCTTTTTTTGTCTATTACCTTGCATACCTTAAGGGAGGAATTATGTTGGTTTAATTCTTCTATTCTCTTTAATGTCATCGTAAGGTCTACCTCTTTTTGCCTGAGAATTTTTCTTTGAGTTGAGACCAGCTTAATAAAGGTTCCCCGCCTTATGGGCAGCCCAGAGCCAGCCTGCTCCAGTAGATTTATGCTTTTGGCATTTGATTGGGTTAGACAATAAAAAGTAATTAAGTGTTTCAGGTGTAGGGGTGTCGTAAATTAGGACCCATATCGAGCTTAATGAGTACCAGGGCATGATCCGACCAGGGGCAGGGGACAATCTCAGATTTCAAGATAGAGTCATATAGGGATGAGCTAATAAGAAGAGTATTAATCTGTGAGTGAGCCTGTTGAGTTGGGGAGTAGAATGTATATTCTCTACCGTCCGGGTGGAGTCCCCTCCAGATATCGACCAGCCCCAACCTATTGAACAGTGACTTAATCTGTTTTGTTTTGTTGGGGAATCTGTTGCTAGAGGATTTCCCCGATTTACCTAGGGTCAGGTCTAAAGTAAGATTTAGGTCCCCCCCAATTATCAATTGTCCCAGATCCTGAGTTTTAATTCTCTTCAACAGGGCGATCAGAACTGTATAAGGGGAATTTGTAGGAGAGTACAGGAAAATGAATGTAGTTCTAACTGCCCCACCAATAGTTCCAGTCACCATGATATGGTTACCATCTTCATCTATAATTGTATTCTCTTCCTGGAAAGGGAAGTTTTTATGTAAAAGGATTGCACAGCCCGCCAGGTAGTAGGGGGTGTATTCCTTGTGTAAAAATGTAGGTGTATTATCGTGGGAGAAATGGGTTTCCTGCATGAAAATAACTGAGGGTTTATGTTTTTTGTAGAATGCAAAGGATTTCCGTCTTTTAAAAGGGGAGTTGAAACCCTTCACGTTGTGGGTTATTAGGGTATAATTAGAGGGAGCCATTTAAAGGTAGGTGTAAATACCTAGCTGTGTGTGTCATTACCTGAAAGCTGGCCCCATGGGGAGCAAGGCAAAGACGAGCCCGGAAAGCTATCAGCTGCCCTATAAATTGGTCTGCGAGTGGCTGGGAAATCATCCTGTTGTCAAAAAGAGATACAAGGATGAAAAGAGAGAGCTTTAGCTTAACATCAGTGAGGTAGATATGTTTGGGTAAGCAGATAAGTGTCATCAAATTAGCAATTAGCAGTTCTCTAATGGTACAACTCAGAAATTTTAGAAATAAGAACATTAAACAACAATCAATTATCAATAACAATCTTCCTCAGATTATCTAGACCATAAAGAAGAATCCAATCCACATAAGGTAATAATCCAGCGAACTGTAAAAACACTGATACATTTGTATCATAAACTAAACAAACAAACTAGGTGAAAGCAGATGAACACCAAACATTAAACTTAGCAATCAACAATGCGTTGTTAGAGTCCAGTTTGGAGAGGCTCTAGTCAGGTCGTGAGCTCAGCTTTGAATCGGCCAAGTGACCAGTGTCCTCTATGCGGGCCTTGCGGCTAGTGTGTTGGCCGCTTGCACTATCGAGAAGATGTTTTGTTCCCCCCTGAGTAGAGGCTTGCTTGCCGTGAACTTGAGCTGCCACTAGCATCCACTGCCTATTGGGGTTGAGTGGAGGAGGTTGCTCTTGCCTTACTTCCAATATTTCCTCCGAAAGAAGATGCAAGCACTTCAGCACCAATAATCATTTCTCTAGTGTGCGGGTGGTATAAGTTGTGCCCTGAAGTTGAAAGAGAGGGCAAACGGGAAGTTCCAGAGGTACTGAATCTTGTGTTGGAGAAGAATTGAAAGAGCAGGTTTCATTGATAGTATGTAGCTTACTGGTAGCCGAAAGTAGAGTATCTCTAGCTTGCTGCCTCAAATACCTGACAATGACATCTTTAGGGGCATCCTGGCTCCTCGTGCCTCCCAGAGCTCTATGGGCTCATTTAATTTCCCACATGGTTGTGGCCTGATCAGGGAGAATTGCAGCAATAGTGTCTCTCAGATACTGGGTTAGGTTTTGTATAGCTCTCGGAATGCCGTGGATGTGCAAGTTATGGCCTCGAGACCGGTTTTCAAGGTCCTCTATCTTATCTGTGAGATCAGAAACATGAAATGTGTTTTGAGCAATAGATATCCTATCCCTTTCATGAGCCTCAGGTAACTGGTCCGTCATCTCTTCCAGAAGCTGAGTGCGCTGTCCCAAAAAAAATTCCTTCAGGTCCGGTCGCAGGGGTTCAATCGCCTTTTCTAGGAGTCTTTCGATCGTAGCCACTTATCTGGCTGATAGATCCAAGTGCTGGCAAGATTCTTTGGGATTCTCTTCCTGGTCTGAGTATTTTGAGTGTTTAGAGATAGAGTCCACTGGAGACGGGCGCCGGGCAGATTTTGATGGAAATTGGTCCTGTATACCCTTAGCAGAGGCTGCACACTTAGGTTTCAGCATCTTTGCGATCGGGTTAGATATATCAGCAAAATATCCACTGTGGAGTCGGTTAAGTGTGGTATTCAGAGGGCGGATGCGTTTAATGCTGTGCCTGATAATCTACTGCCTCAGTTAAGACATCTGCTGGTTGTATCTCCAGATTACATCCTCATTTAGCTCTTAGTCCATGGTGGGGTTTTGAGTTAGAGTCTTTTGAGTGGTGAAGATAGTTGATGCACCTGAGTATAAAGCACAAGTTTCGAAGGCCTTTCGTGAATGATAGTTTATTCCCAATGTCTCTGTATGATCCCGTAGGATGTAGGGTAAGAAGTGGTTGACTTAGCAGTTCTGCCCTGAGCAAACCAGATTAGCACCGACAATTCACACAATATAATTCTGCAATATATCAGTTGTGGTTATCTTGATTGACAACAAGGTGGTAGAGTGGGCTGGGCTGACAAATAATCCCACACTGGTTATATGGCAGCAAGTGTAGACAAGTTCCTTGAGTGTTTGTTACTCAAGTACTAGTGGTTTTATAGCATAGTATCATAAAGTCTTGCAAGAGTGTCAATTAAGTGAAAATAGTGGCACAATAATGATGTTACAAAATATTTATATGATGAGAAAATATCATGAAACTCACAGTGGATGCAATCTTTCATGAAGGTTTCCTTGTTTATAGGTGATGAGCAGCACCTTTAAGGCACAACATTGTATCCCCAGGTCATGAGAGAAAGAGAATAAGTGAGAGAGTTCCTTCTGTTGCAGTTTATGCAGTACTAAGAGTCTGTGGGGCTGGGATATATATATTTTCTTGTGCCCACAGGAACCTGTATATGGCCTGTAGCATGGGCCTCTCTGCCCTACCCAGTATACTGGGAAAAATGGCTGCCACTGGACCTCTAGCCTCCTTCCCTCCTGGCCCTCTAGTACTCACATGGACCCTAGGGAGACGTGATAGGCCACCTCCATCAGGGCCTTGCTGGGTATCTTGCCCCTCCTGGTCCGGGCCTCTAGATGTAGGATTCTGGTAGTTGGAGGGGATGCTGGTTGCAGGCCTTCACGTGGGGATTCCCAATATGGCGGCTGTCCGTTATCTACCTTGCTTGTCGCCCCCACCTATGATGCTGCCGTAATCTTGGTCAAGGCTTGGGCACTCAAAGGGGCTTACAGTAAGACAACCTCTGTCAGGAATTTGTTGGGTGGCTTGACCCTCTTGGTCTAGTGCCTCCAGATGTAGGATTTTGGTGGTGGAGAAAGATTGCTGTAGGCCCTCGTTTGAGGGATCTTAAAATGGCCACTGCCCTTTCCCGGGCTTCCTTCACCTCGTCTGCCGCGCCCTTTTCTCTTCCTGGCGCTGTCCTGGGCACCACCGGTTGGATCTAGCCGTCACCTGGAGTCTCCGAGGTCTCACTAAGGCCCTCTGTGTAGAAGCTGTTGGGTCACGTCCGTCGTAGCACACCTCCAGCCCTCTCACCAGGCCCCCCAAGATGGCGGCTGCCCATTCTCGGGCCTTCTTCTCCTCGCCTTCTCTGCCTCCCACACTCTTGGGCACCTACCAGGGCGTCTCTGGGTCGTTCCAGTAGGAACCCGCCACTCCCAGGCACATCCTCTCAGCCCTGGGGCACTTCGGCAAGGGAAGGCAGCACTAGAAGGGGACTCCCCAACTGGGAGGTAAGGTCTCTTACAGTTTGTTTTCCCCTTTGCTGTATCATTGCGCGGCAGATGCTGCGATCAGAGCAGGGCTGTCAACACTCCTAGGGCAATTTATTACCCCAAAAGTCTGGTTCTAATATGGAGCTCCAACAAAACATGTACACCTCAGTTGGACGCTAGCTCCGCTCCCGACGTCATAGCTTTTCAAGGACCACTGGGGTCAATTTTTTTCTGTACCATATTTTAGTTAATAAAACATGAAAAATATATTTTAGAATGAAAACAAATTAAAATAAAACAAGCCTTAACATTTTCAATTGTTTGCAATTATTCTTTACTGTAGGATTCTGTTTTCTTTACTGACAATGCTTCTGGTAGCTTCTGTCCTAACAGTTGTATCCCTGGAAATGAATAAGCATTTCAATATACCCAAAAAGTGCACTAGGGGCTTTATATACCGGATTCTTCCACCTCAGGATGTAGCTCACTGGGAATTTAAGTAGTAAGTTCCATAGCAGCATAAATTGTACAGAAAAGTAATAAATTACTAACTGTTTTGTTTTGCCTTTACATTCTAATAATATGCTACTTATTTTCAAGTTCAAAAGGGGAAACGATGTTACTGTAGTGAAAGCTATCCATGGTTCAAATCCAGATGCTCTTTTTATTATAACTTTTATAGCATTCATAAGATAAAACAAGCATAAAACAAGTATATTTGTATTTCTTATTTTTACTTAATGTATATGTCTTTTATATGGTACAATATCAATTTGAATTGCAATGAATTCCCAAATCGATATATAATATTATAATTCCTATGTGGCCAACATATATAATATAGCTGCACTGTTCTAGCAGAGAAATACTGAGCACTAGTCACAGATTCATTCTTCTTTACAGAGAATTTTTTTTCTTCTTCTGAATAGTTTCTTGCTGCTGTATAATGCACCTGACACCTTGGTGTTTATTTTACCAAACAGAGCCTGTGCAGCATGGGGACAATGGGGGCATTTAGTTTTCATGCTGCCATAGGCCATTCAGATTTGTGCACCTTCACACCCCACTTCTATACAAGATCCACCTTTTCCCTTTCTATATCTGAAATCATAAATTTGTATTAATTTATGTGTGTTTATGTGTACATATCAGTGGCGTAGCTAGCGCTTTGGCTGCCTGGAGCTGTCCCTGAGTTTGTCACCCTCTCAGGTGCGAACCCTATACATTATATATACAGTGGTACCTCAGGTTAAGTCTCCTGTGGAAACGTCAGCCTCCATTTGAGTCGCTACCCCAGGCTAAGTAGCGCTTGCGAAACTGATAGCACAATCGATATTGCTGCAGGCTGCTGCAATCGCGACATTAGGAGGAGCTTGTGCCTGCACTAATTCTAGTCTCCAGTGTCTGAAAGAGCTCAAATTAAGACAAAATCCAGCCCGTGCCTTCAAGAGCCCAATTTGAGCCCAAGGCCAGCCTGTGTCTACATCATGACCTCAAAGAAGGCTACCACTCAGCAGAAAAAAAGAGAGAATCACCATAGAACACAAAAAAAAAGAGATAATAGCCAGGTATGACAGTGTTAGCTGCATCTGTGATCAACAATCGCTCGAATTCTGAAAAATAAGGAAGCCATTAAGGGTGCTGATATGGCTAGAGGTGTGAGTACCATCAACAAGCAACAGTCAAAGACTTTGGAGGAGGTTAAGAAATGAATGTACACTTGGATAAACGAAAAACAATTAGCGGGTGATAGCATTTTCCAGGCACTTATATGCGAGAAAGCCAAACAACTGCATGCTGATCTGACAAAAGACAAGCCTGCAGCAAGTGGTCAGAGCTTGGAAGAATTTAAAGACAGCCACCGTTGGTTTGAGAAATTCAGAAAGAGACCTGGCATTCTCAGCGTGTGTGTGTGGGGGGGGGCATGGAAAAGCAGCCAGTTCCGACAAAGAGACTGCTGAAACCATTGTCAGGGGAAGTTCAGAGAGCATGTAGAGGCTGAGGCTTTTGTTCCCAAACAGGTGTTTTGGATCACCCCAAAAAAAAGTAATTGCCAGGGCACAAGCCGATGCGGGACAGGCTAACTCTGTTGGTGTGGGGAAGTTCTAGTGGGAATTTAAAATTCGAAAATCTACTAGTCTACCACAGCGAGAACCCCAGAGTTTTAAACAGGGAAAACAGTATGCAGTAATGCAGTAAAGCAACTCAAGTGTCATATGGAGGGCCCAAAGAAAAGCCTGGGTAACCAGAATATTTTTCACTGAATGGATGAACGAAGGGTTTGACCCTCTGAGGGCCCTATTAATCATGGACAATGCTCCTGCTCACCCTCCAGGTATGGAGGACAACTTGCTGGAGGACTTTAAGTTCATAACTGTGAAGTTCTTGCCCCCTAACACAACTCATTGGATCCAGCCCATGGACCAGCAGGTCATCTCCAAATTGTATACCAAGGCCCTCTTTTGGAGGTGCTTCGAGGTGACCTTGGATACTTAGTTGACATTCAGAGAGTTCTGGAAGGACCATTTCAATATCCTCCACTGTGTCACTCTGATTGATAAGGCCTGGCATGAGGTAGCTCACAAGACCTTTAACTGTGGCTTGAGGAAATTGTGGCCAGAAGCTGTAGCTCTGCTAAACTTGGAGGCTGAACCTAGCAGAAAAGTAGAGGACATTGTGTTTCTGGGCAAGTCCATGGGCCTGAAGGTGACTAATGAAAACATCAAAGAGCTAGTGGAGGAGCAAACAGAATAGCGCAGCACTGTGGGGCTGCAGGAACTACAGAGAGAGCAGCAAAAGGGAGTGTCTGATTCTTCTTCAGATGAAGAGGAGGGAAGGAAGGAAGCACCTACTGGACTCATTAAAGAAATGTGTGCTAAATGGGCTGAATTGCACCATTTTGTTGAACACTAGCACCCTGACAAAGCTCAAGCAAGCAAAGTTGTGGACTTGTTTAATGATAAAGCAATGTCTCACTTCAGAAACATTTTGCAACAGTCAGAAGCAAGTTTCCATGGATAGGTTTTTATTGAAAGTGCCTACATCACAGTCTCCAGCAGAGTCTCCAGCGGGGTACAGTGGTGTTAAGAGACATAAAGGACAAACATCCTCTGTACAAGTGCCTGATGTTGCAATAGTAGAGGACTCCCTTTCCAGACAATAACCCATATCCTCCTACTCTTCCTCTACATTGCCACCATCCCATTGAGCCCTCAAGTCCTCTCAGAACTGTAGAGTTAAAGTGAAGTACAGTTAAAGTGAAGTTAAATTCTAAGGCCCTCATTCAATTGCAATTTGGCCAATTGAATAGGGCTCTATATAAGCACATAGCATATTTTTTTTACAGAAGTTTTTAGTTAGTGAAGACCTTGCTTTTGGATAGATGCATACTAACTAAAAACTTATTTAAAAAAAAATGCTATGTGCTTATTTAAAGCCCTATTCAATTGGCCAAATCACAATTGAATGAGGGCCTAAGTTATTTATTGCAATTACTGTTGTTTAGTAATGCCTGTTTAGTTTTATGGTTTTATTAAAAATAAAATGTGAGAAAATGTGAGTATGGGATTTGGAAGGATTATTTTAATTTACATTCCCTAGCTACACCACTGGTATATATGGTATGTCAAGAAAGTCTCATGTACAGTTACAGACAGAAATATCACTACATATCTGTGCATATACATAAATATGTCAGTGTGCTGCACTGAATCTTCAGGTAGCCTACTGCCCCCTGGAAATGTGTTGCCCTAGGCCTGGGCCTCGCAGAAACAATCCTTCGGCTTTGCCGCTCATTGCAGGCCTCAGCCAACCTGCTGCTTTCATGCATCGCAATGAACACCTTCAGCGCTCATTGCAAGCCCCCCAATAAGCTTGTGGAGCACGTGGCTCGCAATGAGCACCTTTGGCGCTCATTGAAAGCATTGTCCAACCCGCACCTCTCCCCACTCTCTCACCCCTTTGTCTCTTTCCCTCCTCTCCCTCTCTGTCTCTTTTCCCCCCTCTCTCCCTCCCACTGTCTCTTTGCCCCCTCTCCCAGCCCTTTGGGTTTTTTCCCTTATCTCCCTCCTCTGTGTCTCTTCCCCCCACTCCCTCCCCTATGTCTCTTTCCACCCTCACCCCCCTCTCCCTCCCCTGTGTCTTTTTCCTCCCTCTCCCTCCTATGTGCTCTATGGGTCTGAAACCATTTGCGGGCTTGGGCAATTGATCAATTTCCCCAAGTCCAAAATGTAATTCAGGTTTACAGGCTTGAAAAAAAAATATGGGCTTTACGGCCGACACTTTTTTTCTTGCATCGCCGTTTTGTGAGTGCCAAAAAACGCCAATTGAATAGCAAATTAGCTTGCAACCTCACTTAGACTGTGGTTTGTGTGAATTTGTAAGCTAATTTTGTGATTAATTGTGCTCTTTTGGCTGTCCCTGAATGGCTTACGAGTTATGGGCCTAAAAAAAATGACGACCGTTGAAGACGTAATTTTTCAAAGTCTTGCTGGCCTCACGATGAGCGCCAAATCCGTAACTTTTAACATAGCGTTACCAACAAACTCGCAATTACGACAACTATATATGTGGTGATGAGAGAAGGTCCAGATTAAATATGGTCATATTATATTAACTTGTTTTAATCACAATAAATAGAAAGGTTGTTTATACTGATCTATACTAAATAAAAGTTGTAATTGCTGGACTGTTACCACACAAACATAATTGTTCAAATGCTTTAGTCATACTAAACTGGTTGTGTTTCCAAAAATGGGGATTAATCACAAGGAGCAGGAATGTAAGAGTAGATTTTAATTTGTTATTCATAAAAAAAACACTGAAATCCCATATTTCTAGTGTACTCATTTGAAAAACTATGCTTGCTAGTGGCTTCAAAGTACCAACTATTATGTGCAATTATGCTTTATGAAGGTCATTAATTACTTGGCTTTTTAACATGCTTTCTTGCTTGAATGGGGGTATTGAATACAGATATTTTTTCCAGTTTATACTATTTTAAGTTTGCAGTTCTTAGTATAGGGGATTTCAGTAGAACTGAGTAAAAATATTTTTGGCATCCAGAATCTCGCTTCCATTCTATCTATTGCAACTAGTGCATTTAACAACTTCAGCAGCATGTGCTCAATGAATAATTTATATTCTGCATATTTTTTTGCGTATATGTACACAGCTTCACCATGAGAGACTATTTTTTAATGAAAGGCAAGGCTTGGCAGTTGAAGGGACAGAGAGATTAATTGCTTTACTTCTCTTTAACTGTTCAGTTAACTGACTAACTCTTGATACTCGCAGAAGAAGTTAAAAAAACAGGGGCCTCATTCAATTAAGATTTGGCCAATTGAATAGGGCTCTATGTAAGCAAAGAGCATATTTTTTTATAGAAGTTTTTAGTTAGTAAACTTCTGTCCAAAAGCAAGGTCTTCACTAGCTAAAAACGTCAATAAAAAAAAATATGCTCTGTGCTTATATAGAGCTCTATTCAATTGGCCAAATCACAATTGAATGAGGCCCCATAACATTGCTAATTTATGCCATCTGTTGGTAGCAAACAAAATATAAAATGCTTGTTAAGTGGAAATTGGCAACAAGATGTTTATCATCTGTACGGAAACTGTGGTTTCATTTAAATTCTCATAAAGAAAAAAGAAGTCAGTCTGCTGAACTGCCATTACTGTAGACAGTAGAACTGTATCTCATAAACATAATGTTATTCCTGTGTGTATCACTGCTCCATGTGATTGTAACATGTAGGTATTGATAGGATTATGTGCAAATATATGATATATGTTAAATATAATGATTTATATTCAGCTTACTTTTATATTTATTTTTCACCTCTTTCTTTCAGATACTAATGGTAGTGTCTCCATACAACCGTCATATATCTCTCTTACTAAATCAGCATCCCTGGGCTCAAGTGCTCGAATCGAATGCAAGGTGACTGAACGTTTCAATAAATATGTTCACTGGTATATACAGAATGCAAATAGAGAGCTGAAAAGAATCCTCTATATTGGAGATTCAAATCCCATCTATGATAAAGGGTTTGACCAAACAAAGTTTAATGCTGACAAGAGACAAGATTTATATACTTTGATGATTTACAATATAAAGGCTCAAGATGCAGCCACCTACTACTGTGCCAACTGGGACTGGGATAGGCACAGTGGCAAAGATCAGCTAATACAGTGCACAAATAAAGGAAATGTCTTACAGTCACATTTAAATGTTATTGTCAGAAAAAAATACAAAAAGAAAATGTTTCATAAAAAGACTATGTAATTCAAATTCTGGTAGATATTATTTTTTTATTAAAAATCAATATATTGAGTGGTTAAAAAAAACATTTGCTCTGTGTTTTCTCCCATGTTATGGGCATCTCCTGAGTATATAAAAGTACCCAAGGATATCATTTTAATATGTTAATTACATTTTGGGTTTCACAAAAAAAGTTTTGTATGATAAACCCTCCACCCAGCAAGGCTTAATTGCAATTATTATTTAATGTAGGTGTCTATTTTCTTTACTGACAATTATTCTGGTAGCTTCTGTCTTAATGTTGTATCCTTGAAAATGAATGAGCATTCCTTTACACCTAATGATAGCGACTGTATATACCAGATTCCCATCGAGAAGGTTTGAACGTCCTGTGTATTCAAAGTCTCCAGCCACCTCAGGATATAGCTCACCTGAAATTAAAATGGTAGATTCTACAGTAGAATACATCACAGGCTGTATTGTTTTGCTTTTACATTCTAAAAATATGATACCTATTTTTTAGTTTAGTTTTTCAAAAGGAGAAAACATTTAACTGCAAATGAAAGATATCTATGGTTCAAAATCCAGATGCTCTTTTAATTATAATTTTTATAGTATTCATAAGATAAAACAAGTAGTGAACAAGTACATCTTAATTTCTTAATATACTTAATAAATATGTACTTAATTGATATGACTTTTAATATGGTGCAAAATCTATTTGAATTTCAATTAACTTCCAAACTATTATTTCTTGTGGCCAACATATATAATATAGCTGCACTATTCTAGCAGTGAAACACATAGCACCAGTCACATATTCATTCTGCTTTACAGATAAATCTTTTTTGTACTAATGTTTATTTTGCCAAACAGAGCCTGTGCAGAATACAGACGATGGGGGTATTTAGTTTTCATGCTGCCATAGGCCATTCAGATTTGTACACCCCTACTTCTATACAAGACCCTCCATTTCCCTTTCTATATCTGAAATCCTGTGAAATGTTATGTTTGTTTATGTGTATATATGGTAAGTGAAGAAAGTGTCATGTACAGTTAAAGACAAAAATATCACTACGTATCTGTGCATATACAATAATATGTCAGTGTACTGCACCGCATCTTCAGGTAGCCTGCTGCCTCCTGAAAATGTGCTGCCATAGGCCAGGGCCTTTTCGTTCTATGCAGAAACAATCCCTGATGGAGGCTCTGGAGCAAAGATAGTGAAGACAATATTATGAAGTAGCAGCAGTGAACATCAATATATATATATATATATATATATATACACTAACTTTAAATTACTTTTATATGCAATTATTATTTACTGTAAGAGCTTAATTGGTTTCATTCCTGCTGCCCCAAGGTGCTTTCTCAGGAGGCTTTGTTTTTATATACTAATTAGTTTCTCTTTACTTTTGCTGAAACAGTGGCAGTTGTTACTGCCACTTTCCAATTGTGCAAACATACCCTTCCTGTGTATTCAAAATCTCCTTCCACCTCTCAGGAAATTGATCTGCTGAAGACAAAATTATAGATTTCACAACAGCATAAATACAAATAAATAATAGTACAATAGGGGATGTGCTATTTTTTACAATCTAAAAACATGTTGCATGTTTCTTTATTTCTTTAAAATAGTACATTTAAAAATAGGATTACACAGTTTGGGACCATCTAAAATCAGATTGTCCATGATTTCAGCTATAGCTGATTTCACATATAAACCTCCAGTCATATCATGATAATATTTACTTTGCATTCAGTTATAATTAAGAAGTATTTGAAGATTATTGCCTCTTTTTGAGTGCTGCATGTTAAAGTAAGAAATTTAATTGCAGACATAAAGCCCCAATAAATTGCTACGATTTTAGAAACTGTAGCCCATAAAGGAGCTTGCAAAAATTGGCCCGTTTTAGCTACCCGCAAATGATCTGCTGGTTACAGGCAGGAAAACCCTACGGGACGACAAAATCTGAACTCCATCCCAGCTAAGCTGTTGATCTTTCAAGCCCGTAAATGTTACTAGCGCAAATCGCTATTGAATTGCTACAACTCCCAAAAGATGCACCAGGGTTCAAACCAATAAATGGCAAATGTAGCCAAAAATATTATGGCCTCCAAATAGGACCCGCAAAGGGTTTACAGACAAGTTCTTAATACTGTAAAACACAATATAAACACACCAGTGGACTTAAATAAATATGGTGATAGCAATGATAGGCATTACAATTTAATGCACAACAATCCACAAATAAAAAAATGGCATTTGTAAAAAACTTTTTGTTACTCATATGTTGGAATGGTTATGCATATGCCAATATGAAAAGCCTTGCTGCAAGATGCATAAAGCAATTAAAGACAACAAAGTCAGAGGTGCTCATCAGAGAACGAACCAACCTTAATAGGTTAGTTCTATAGCCATGATAAGCTACTCTGAGAGCAACCTCTTTTAGCTCACTTGTGCCCTTCACAGGGAGAAATATCCTGTAGTATATCAGTCTGGTCCCACTCAAAAGAGTGACCCAGCCCCGAAATACCAGGCAATTCTACCATGAACAGGAAAAACAGCAAACCACAGACGCGTTTCGGCCTTTATAGGCCTCGTCAGTGAGGTGCAGCTGAACTCCCTAAGGCACAGTGAGCAAGGGGTCCACGTCTGGAGTCCCCTATTACCTTTAGGGAGACTAAACCCTAAAGGTAATTTGCATATACAAGACAACAAAGTCAGAGGTGCTCATCAGAGAACGAACCAACCTTAATAGGTTAGTTCTATAGCCATGATAAGCTACTCTGAGAGCAACCTCTTTTAGCTCACTTGTGCCCTTCACAGGGAAAAATATCCTGTAGTATATCAGTCTGGTCCAACTCAAAAGAGTGAACCAGCCCCGAAATACCAGGCAATTCTACCCTGAACAGGAGAAACAGCAAACCCCAGACACGTTTCGGCCTTTATGGGCCTCGTCAGTGAGGTGCAGCTGAACTCCCTAAGGCACAGTGAGCAAGGGGTCCACGTCTGGAGTCCCCTATTACCTTTAGGGAGACTAAACCCTAAAGGTAATTTGCATATACAAGACAACAAAGTCAGAGGTGCTCATCAGAGAACGAACCAACCTTAATAGGTTAGTTCTATAGCCATGATAAGCTACTCTGAGAGCAACCTCTTTTAGCTCACTTGTGCCCTTCACAGGGAGAAATATCCTGTAGTATATCAGTCTGGTCCCACTCAAAAGAGTGACCCAGCCCCGAAATACCAGGCAATTCTACCATGAACAGGAGAAACAGCAAACCACAGACGCGTTTCGGCCTTTATGAGCCTCGTCAGTGAGGTGCAGCTGAACTCCCTAAGGCACAGTGAGCAAGGGGTCCACGTCTGGAGTCCCCTATTACCTTTAGGGAGACTAAACCCTAAAGGTAATTTGCATATACAAGACAACATAGTCAGAGGTGCTCATCAGAGAACGAACCAACCTTAATAGGTTAGTTCTATAGCCATGATAAGCTACTCTGAGAGCAACCTCTTTTAGCTCACTTGTGCCCTTCACAGGGAGAAATATCCTGTAGTATATCAGTCTGGTCCCACTCAAAAGAGTGACCCAGCCCCGAAATACCAGGCAATTCTACCATGAACAGGAGAAACAGCAAACCACAGACGCGTTTCGGCCTTTATGGGCCTCGTCAGTGAGGTGCAGCTGAACTCCCTAAGGCACAGTGAGCAAGGGGTCCACGTCTAGAGTCCCCTATTACCTTTAGGGAGACTAAACCCTAAAGGTAATTTGCATATACAAGACAACAAAGTCAGAGGTGCTCATCAGAGAACGAACCAACCTTAATAGGTTAGTTCTATAGCCATGATAAGCTACTCTGAGAGCAACCTCTTTTAGCTCACTTGTGCCCTTCACAGGGAGAAATATCCTGTAGTATATCAGTCTGGTCCCACTCAAAAGAGTGACCCAGCCCCGAAATACCAGGCAATTCTACCATGAACAGGAGAAACAGCAAACCACAGACGCGTTTCGGCCTTTATGGGCCTCGTCAGTGAGGTGCAGCTGAACTCCCTAAGGCACAGTGAGCAAGGGGTCCACGTCTAGAGTCCCCTATTACCTTTAGGGAGACTAAACCCTAAAGGTAATTTGCATATACAAGACAACAAAGTCAGAGGTGCTCATCAGAGAACAAACCAACCTTAATAGGTTAGTTCTATAGCCATGATAAGCTACTCTGAGAGCAACCTCTTTTAGCTCACTTGTGCCCTTCACAGGGAGAAATATCCCGTAGTATATCAGTCTGGTCCCACTCAAAAGAGTGAACCAGCCCCGAAATACCAAGCAATTCTACCATGAACAGGAGAAACAGCAAACCACAGACGCATTTCAGCCTTTATGGGCCTCATCAGTGAGGTGCAGCTGAACTCCCTAAGGCACAGTGAGCAAGGGGTCCACGTCTGGAGTCCCCTATTACCTTTAGGGAGACTAAACCCTAAAGGTAATTTGCATATACAAGACAACAAAGTCAGAGGTGCTCATCAGAGAACGAACCAACCGTAAATAGGTTAGTTCTAAAGCCATGATAAGCTACTCTGAGAGCAACCTCTTTTAGCTCACTTGTGCCCTTCACAGGGAGATAAAGGCCGAAACGCGTCTGGGGTTTGCTGTTTCTCCTGTTCAGGGTAGAATTGCCTGGTATTTCGGGGCTGGTTCACTCTTTTGAGTTGGACCAGACTGATATACTACAGGATATTTCTCCCTGTGAAGGGCACAAGTGAGCTAAAAGAGGTTGCTCTCAGAGTAGCTTATCATGGCTATAGAACTAACCTATTAAGGTTAGCTCGTTCTCTGATGAGCACCTCTGACTTTGTTATGTTGTATATGCAAATTACCTTTAGGGTTTAGTCTCCCTAAAGGTAATAGGGGACTCCAGACGTGGACCCCTTGCTCACTGTGCCTTAGGGAGTTCAGCTGCACCTCACTGACGAGGCCCATAAAGGCCGAAACGTGTCTGGGGTTTGCTGTTACTCCTGTTCAGGGTAGAATTGCCTGGTATTTCGGGGCTGGTTCACTCTTTTGAGTTGGACCAGACTGATATACTACAGGATATTTCTCCCTGTGAAGGGCACAAGTGAGCTAAAAGAGGTTGCTCTCAGAGTAGCTTATCATGGCTATAGAACTAACCTATTAAGGTTAGTTCGTTCTCTGATGAGCACCTCTGACTTTGTTATGTTGTAAAGCAATTACCTGAATTACCTAAAGACACACTACCTGATTAAAGTGCAACACAAAAACATGAAACTGCCGGCCATATTAACGCTGTCTCACTTATAAAGGATCTCAGGTGGACCCTAAAATATAAACATAAGTGCATATACATCTCGGTCATCACTAGTGATGTCCCGAACATTACATTTTCGGTTCGCGAACCGCGGACGCGAATTGCATCAAATGTTCGCGAACGGACGAACATCGGTGAACCGCCATAGACTTCAGTGGGCAGGCGAATTTCAAAACCCACAGGGACTCTTTCTGGCCACAATAGTGATGGGAAAGTTGTTTCAACGGGACTAACACCTGGACTGTGGCATGCCGGAGGGGGATCCATGGCAAAACTCCCACGGAAAATTACATAGTTGATGCAGAGTCTGGTTTTAAGCCATAAAGGGCATAAATCACCTAACATTCCTACATTGTTTGGAATAACATGCTTTAAAACATCAGGTATGATGTTGTATCGATCAGGTAGTGTAAGGCTTACACCCGCTTCACAGTAACAGACCAATATCCCCGTTTAATGCACCGCAAACAACCGCAAACAGTCCCTTTGCACAACAGCAAACTCCCCATTTGCACAACGTTGGATACCAAGCTAGCCATGTCCCGTTCCTTGTCCTCACTGATGTCATTAAAGGTCTCTTCCTCCACCCAGCCACCAAGGGTCCCCGAAAGGTGACAACAAGCCCCCTGGGACGCCTGCTGTGTTTGGTCTTCCACCTCCTCAAAGCCACCTTCCTCCTCTGACTCCTCTTCTTCAGACTCCTCTCTCTGCAGTTGCCTCTGTCTGCATTATTATAAGGTGTGTACTGTTAAGTAGTACTATTCCTATCGGTTTAATCCCTGTTACGTCAACTATTAGGGGACGTGTATATGGCATGGATTTTTGGAACAGGGAGATAGAAAAAGATGTTTGGTCGGACCTTCTACTTCGAATTTGGGGCACTGCGCGTGCAATGTAATGTGCCACCAGATAGGAGTGGTGTATTAAGTTATACTATTCATTCCTATCAGTTTAATAGCTGTTACGTCCCCTATCAGGGGACGTGTATATGGCATGGATTTTTGGAACAGAGAGATGGAAAAAGATGCTTGGTCAGTCCTCCCACTTCGAATTTGGGGCACTGCGCGTGCAATCTAAGGTGCCACCAGATAGAAGTGGTGTATTAAGTTGTACTACTCATTCCTATCAGTTTAATAGCTGTTACGTCACCTATCAGGGGACGTGTATATGGCATGAATTTTTGGAACAGGGAGATGGAAAAAGATACTTGGTCGGTCCTCCCACTTCGAATCTGGGGCACTGCGCGTGCAATCTAAGGTGCCACCAGTAGGAGAGGTGTATTAAGTTATACTATTCATTCCTATCAGTTTAATAGCTGTTACGTCACCTATCAGGGGACGTGTATATGGTATGGATTTTTGGAACAGGGAGATGGAAAAAGATGCTTGGTCAGTCCTCCCACTTCAAATTTGGGGCACTGCGCATGCAATCTAAGGTGCCACCAGATTGGAGTGGTGTATTAAGTTGTACTATTCATTCCTATCAGTTTAATACCTGTTACGTCACCTATCTTTTCTCCCAATAGCACATTCTATATGTCATCAACCGGCCTGTGTGTATTTAGAGAACCACACTTTAAGGCCCTTAACCTGGGACAAGGTGGCTTAGCTATCAGAATTGCCTCAGAGCCTTAAAAACTCGCCAAACCCCCGAATTAGACACTCACTATCATACTGGAAATGGGCCAAGAAACACACAGGTTTGTTCCCTGGATCCACCCAAATGACCCCAATTCTTGACCACCCTCAGGCCCCGAAACACATGAGCACAACATCACAACACTGGTGGAGGTCAAGGAAACTAGATAGACTGGGAGACTGGTTAGTAAAGGGCCAGATGCTCCCCTATGAGGAACTGAGGGACAAGCATGAGCTACCGCTGTCAGAACATTACAATTACTGTAGGCTGAGGTATTTCACACACTCCCTGACCCAGAAACAGGGGACACTGGTTTTAAATTGGTTCTCCAAAATTTGTAAAGATAAACCTCTATCAGGGGGGATCATTGGGTCGCTTTACAAATATAAAACATTTGTTACTGGTTGAAGCGACACTGGGGGAAGGACCGGAGTGGGGGAGCCCTGGAGACCCTTCAGAAGCAACCGGCGGCAAAATCATCCCAGGAAAAGAGAGGTCGCTTACTGAAGCCTGCCCTAGGGTAACCCAAGGGTGATTGCCCAGGTTAGATATTGTAAATAATAAGCTAATACTGCTGGAGGGATGATAGCTAATAGGACTTTGGTGTTTCCTGCAGATATACTCTTTACTATTGTCTGTTTTACCATGTTTTAGGCATCTCTTAAATTGCAATCACAGTAAAAAATAAGAAAAATTATTAACCTAAAAAGTAAAAATAAGAAGGACTAGCCAGCTAACTTTCACAAAATGTCTTTATTGTAAATATGTATTTTTGCACAACTGTTATGCAAGACTGTTCAAAAATGCTTTATTTTTCATTACATACTGTACGCCTTCTGACAAGAAAAATAATTTAAATGCAAAAATTAAGTATTGTTGCAGCGACCCGAAAAATTTATGTTATTTTGCCAGGCAGAAAGTGCCCTAAAACATTGCGGCTTGAACCCTAGTTGGTGGCGGATAAGTCACGCAAGTCATCCGGCATTCAGGGATAAAATACAGCAGCGTGTGGACCATTATTAGCTCAAGGTAGCTCATCTATCAGGCCTTTTTTAATCGAATGTATCGCCCACTGTCAGTCCCTTTGGGATCCATCCCTCATTCATCTTAATAAAGTTGAGGTAATCTAGACTTTTTTGACCTAGGCGACTTCTCTGATCAGTGACAAAACCTCCTGCTGCACTGAAGGTCCTTTCTGTCAGGACACTTGAAGCGGGGCAGGACAGAAGTTCTATGGCAAATTGGGATAGCTCAGGCCACAGGGCAAGCGTGCACACCCAGTAGTCAATAGTCATAGTGTCGATATCTGTAGTTATGGCGAGGTAGTCTGTTACCTGACGGTCAAGTCGTTCTCTGAGGGTGGACCCCGAAGGGCTGTGGCGATGCATAGGACTTAAAAAGCTCTGCATGTCCTCCATCAATAACACGTCTGTAAAGTGTCCACTCCTTGCCAGCGTGGTCGTGGGAGGAGGAGGATTATGTTCACCTCTTCCGCTGTTAGATTGCCGTTGTGCTGTGACATCACCCGTAAACGCTGTGTAAAGCATACTTTTTAATTTATTTTGGAAGGGCTGCATCCTTTCCGACTTGTGGTAATTCGGTAACATTTCAGGCACTTTCTGCTTATACCTGGGGTCTAGTAGCGTGGACACCCAGTACAGGTCGTTCTCCTTCATCCTTTTTAAACGAGGGTCCCTCAACAGGCACGACAGCATGAAAGACCCCATTTGTACAAGGTTGGATGCCGAGCTAGTCATGTCCCGTTTCTCGTCCTCAGTGATCTCACTGAAGGTATGTTCTTCCCCCCAGCCACGTACAACACCACGGGTACCAGATAGGTGACAACGAGCACCCTGGGATGCCTGTTGTGGTTGGTCTTCCTCCTCCTCCTCAAAGCCAAATTCCTCCTCTGACTTCTCTTCCTCACAATCCTCTTCCAGCGTTGCCGCAGATCCAGCAAGCGATGCTGATAAGACTGTTTCTGGTGGTGATGGTGACCACAACTCTTCCTCTTCCCGCTCATCTACGGCCTGATCCAGCACTCTTCGCAGGGCACGCTCCAGGAAGAAAACAAATGGTATGATGTCACTGATGGTGCCCTCGGTGCAACTGACCAGGTTTGTCACCTCCTCAAAAGGACGCATAAGCCTACAGGCATTGCACATTGGTGCGGAGTCAGCCACTGATCCATCTGTGCATTCAGGGCAGACAGGAGTGCTGGTCCGGTGTGACTCTCTGCTTTCAGGGAAGTCAACCCCAAGACGGCGTGACACTGCCGTATCCGGGATGTGGAATAGTACCTGTGGAGCTGGGGGGGGGGGGGGGGGGTGCCGTTGCTGTGGAGCAAGACATATCAGCAGCAGAAGAGGACTCAGCCGAGGAGATTATGGAAGAGGATGGAGTAGGAGGAGTAGAGGAGGTGGCAGCAGGCCTGCCTGCAAGTCGTGGCGGTGTCACCAACTCCTCTGCAGAGCCACATATTCCATGCTTGGCAGCCAGGTTTACCCAATGCGCAGTGTAGGTGATATACCTGCCCTGACCATGCTTTGCAGACCAGGTATCCGTGGTCAGATGGACCCTTGCCCCAACACTGTGTGCCAGAAATGCCATTACTTCCTTTTGCACAATCGAGTACAGGTTGGGGATTGCCTTTTGTGCAAAGAAATTTCGGCCGGGTACTTTCCACTGCGGTGTCCCAATAGCTACAATTTTTTTTAACGCCTTATACTCCACCAGCTTGTATGGTAAAAGCTGACGGGCTAAAAGTTCAGACAAGCCAGCGGTCAGTTGCCGGGCAAGGGGGTGACTTTGTGACATTTGCTTCTTACGCTCAAACATGTCCTTGACAGACACCTGACTGTGGGCAGATGGGCAGGGACTGCTCGGGGCGAGACACGGAGTGGCGGATGTTTGAGAGGGGGCAAGCAGGGCAGCAGTGGTTGACGTGGCTGAAGATGCTGGAACAGGAGGAGGATGGCGGCTTTGACTTTGTGTGCTGCTTGTACTCATGTGTTGATCCCATAGGTGTTTGTGATGTGACATCATGTGCCTTCGCAAAGAAGTTGTACCTAGGTGGGTGTTGGACTTCCCACGATTTGCACAGGTTGCAAATGACATCGCTGTTGTCACAGGTAGACACACGAAAAACTTGCCACACTGCTGAGCTCTGCAATGACGGCATTCTGGTGGTGGCAACAGCATGCGTTGACTGGCGTGCTGTCTGGCTGACCCTGGGTGCCGATGCATGCTGTCTGACTCTGCCACTAGCTACTTTCGATGACCTCCCGCTGCTTCCAACTCGTCTCCTCCTCCTCTCTGTCTCCCCATCTGATCTTTCCTCCATTTCTTCTTCTCTTATAGCGGGCACCCACGTGACATCCACGGACTCATCGTCATCATCAACCACTTCACTTGTATCTGACAACTCAACAAAGGAAGCAGCACCGGGTACAACATTATCATCATCATCATCAGAACGTACGTCCATGTGTGTAATGCTGCCTGACTGGGACATATCCCTGTTATCTACATCCTCTGGCACTAATGTTTGTGCATCACTCATTTCTTCCAACGGATGTGTAAATAACTCTGCTGACGGATCAAGTGAAGCGGCTGTGGTGATAGTGTTGGTGGTGGTGGCAGGCGGGCGAGTGGTAACTGGAGAGGTCCCCGAAGCTAAGATGGAGAAGGATGGTGCGTCTAGGTTCCAAGCGGAAACTGTAGAAGATTGGGTGTCCTGTGTTAGCCAGTCAACCATGTCCTCAGAACTTTTCAAGTTCAGGGTACGTTGCCTCTGAAAACTGGGCATTATTCTAGGGTCACAGGGAATCACAGCACCACGACCACAACGGCCCCTGCAGGGTGGCCTGCCTCTGCCTGTCATTTTTTTTACGATTAGTGGTACTATGCGTGCAAGTTACTGTGACACCAGATATGAGTGTCACTGTGCACTGACAAAAGTTGGCAGTGTAGGCGCTGTAGGCCTCACACACACGCCTGTAGGCAGGCAACTGATATTCAATCGATTACAGAAAAAAAAGGGTTGTTTTATGTCACTGTACACTATGGTTACACCAGATATGAGTGTCACTGTGCACTGGCAAAAGTTGGCAGAGTAGATGCAATAGGCCTCACACACACGCCTGTAGGCAGGCAACTGATATTCAATCGATTACAGTCAAAAAAGGGTTGTTTTATGTCACTGTACATTACGGTTGCACCAGATATGACGTATCACTATGCACTGGCAAAAGTTGGCAGAGTAGATGCAATAGGCCTCACACACACGCCTGTAGGCAGGCAACTGATATTCAATCGATTACAGTCAAAAAAGGGTTGTTTTATGTCACTGTACACTACGGTTGCACTAGACATGAGTGTCACTGTGCACTGGCAAAAGTTGGCAGAGTAGATGCAATAGGCTTCACACACACGCCTGTAGGCAGGCAACTAATATTCAATCGATTACAGTCAAAAAAGGGTTGTTTTATGTCACTGTACACTACGGTTGCACTAGATATGAGTGTCACTGTGCACTGGCAAAAGTTGGCAGAGTAGATGCAATAGGCCTCACACACACGCTAGCAGGCAGGCATATGCAATTAGATTACACAGAAAAAAATAATAAAATAAAATAAATGATGTTCTAGCCCTAAAAAGGGCTTTTTGGGTTGCTGTCTTTGCAGCAGATATCAAATGAGTCCTTCAGGTGTGTAGTGAAAGCTAAATACACAGCCTGGCTATCTATTTCCGTATTAAATCAGCAGCAGGTAGAATATATGTCCTCTCTCAACGAATGTAGCTTCAGAATGATTATAAAATGGAGGCTGTCCTTCAGATGGAAGTCCCTGGAAGGGAGTGTATGCTGCTGATTGGCTGGAATGTGTCTGCTGACTGTAAGGTGCAGGGTCAAAGTTTCCTCAATGATAAAGAATAGGGGGCGGACCGAAAAGCGCATGTGTTCGCCGTTCAATGCGAACGCGAACATGCGAAAATCAACGCGAATAGTTCTCTGGCGAACTGTTCGGGACATCACTACTCATCACATCTTCATTGGGAAAAATAATCATTGCCAAATGAACTCGCCACATCACATATATCAAGTACCAGGGGAACATTTTAGTTTTGATTGTTCAGTCATTCAGTTTTGTCCAACTCTCTGTGACCCTATGGACTTCAGCACATTTAGCTATGTCTCTGCCTGTGCTTTTCCACAAGGTTTGCATGCCAAAGATACTGTAGTGGGTTGCCAGTTCCTTCTCCAGTGGATTGCCATTTGTCTGACCTCTCTGCTATAACCTGCCCCCCTTCAGTGACGATACATGGTAGAACTCACAGCTTCATTGAAGTACACAAGCCCCTTCACCACCACAAGGCAGCGATCCAGAAGGTGAACAGTGGAACATACACCACACTAATCTACTTTAACCCATCAGAAAGGGCCGCAAACACACATGGAGGCTGTGCAGAGGCATGTGGAGCAACAACCAACTCACCTCCATCAGGGATAATCTCTGCTACGCCCATCCTGGAAAGTTCCACGCCATTGCTGGTGGCCATGTGCCAAGATGTATACCCATTATCATCATGTGAAAAATCAAAAATACGAGGTCCCAAAAATACGAAGTTATCGGTTGAAACGCGTACATCAAAAAACAACAAAAACACTTAAAAAAAAGAACATCACACACAGCATGGGGGGAGAATTTAAGGAGTTTCACCACTTGAAAATTGGCTAAGCACGAAAAAAATGTTGGACGAAAAAAATGAAAATGAGGCTACACGACCCCGAAGAGCAGAAAACACCAAGAAGGACGTACGACTTTTACAAACATCAATTACAACCCGAGGTACTTAGAAAAAAAAAATATGAGGTAGCAAAAATATGAAGTTAACGGCCGAACCGCGCACATCCACAAGCACCAAAACTCCAACAACAAAAAAATACCACATAAAACAAACATCACACACAACACGGGGGACAGCTAGGACATCTGGGAGTAAGCTTTCATGCCAATTTAAGTTGCATTTAAGAAGTTTCATCACTTGAAAATCGGCTAAGCAATAAGAAAATTTGCGGCCGAAATAGATGAAAACGATGCTAAAGGCACAGAGCTGTGAAAATCACCGCCAGGCACGTACGAGTTAGCCAGGAATGTAGCACATAGAAAATATACCATTACAATGGATGGAAAAAGCTCGCGAGCCAAGTAACAGATAGAAAAAAAATTCAATTTTACAGCACTTAAAACTCATAACTTTAGGATTCTAAAATGCCGCTTTACCCGCCTAAACAAATGGTTTGGCCTTGAGCACGCAGCCTATTTACACTGCACACTTGCCTCACTAATAAAACTTTCTCCTCACATGATCAATACTCCAACAGTACATTTTCAGATGCAGGAAAATGCAAATAGATTGTTAGCTCTTCAGGATATTGATTGCTGCATATTAAATATAAATAGGTAAAGTATACTCATTTATTAATTCATATTACTTTATTAATTATTTTTACTAACATTTTTGTTCACATTTGACACTGTACTTATATATCTGTCTTCGCGATGACCGACAAAGGTCATCGCTGCAAAGCCGGACAATTGAAGTACATGAGGAGATAGGCTTACAATGAGCGCCGAAGGTCCACAGAGGAGCAAAAGCCTTATATTGATGGGCAAGTCGCTAGTATATATATATACTAGCGACTTGCCCGTCAAAAAATGACGGCAATGTGATGTATATGTTTGTCAAGTTGTTTAGTTATTAACATATATTTTTGACACTTGTAATTATTTTAATATGAACGTGTATTTTTGTAAAATGTTGATGTAATGGTTTTTTAAAATGTAATTTGTATCTGAAGAATTGTTAACTTTAATATACATTGAATGAATAGGAAAGCAAAAAGTAAAAAGCCTTCTTTAAACGTCGCGAATTTTAACATGAAGTTTAAAATATATGTAAGCAATAACCTTCAAAGTATATATTTTTAAACTTGAACTTTATTTTTTATGTAAGTTTAGAAGTTGACAAAACATTGGTATAATTTTGAACATTATAAACAGGAACATAGTGAATACATTTTGTAACCTATTTTTTTATTAAAAGTATTAAAATTTGAATGTAAAAACAATTGACCTTTAAATTAATCAGTATTAAAATTCAATTTCTATCACAATAATTGTTAACTTGAATATACATTGAATGTAGAGGAAGGCATACAGTAAAACTCTTCTTAAAACGTACGTAATTAAAGTAATTCATTACTGAGCACATAAACTGGCGATAAACATTAATGTAGGTAGTAATCTTAAGATAACAGACAATATTTACATTGTGACTTAAAAGGTGCTTGACCTCTTAACATCCACTTTGTAATCTGTTGAATGAAATAACTTGAAAATATTTTTTTTAAACTTGTAACATTAGAAACATTAACATAGTGACTTAACATTTTAACATAATTTTTACTAACAATGCAAGGCAAGTATTTTGTGAGGCGAATCATTCATAAACAGTACTTCCATTAATTATGACTGAATTAAACAACCAATTGTTATGTATTTTGGAATGCTTTTAAAAAATGTTGGCATCTTTAATTTGTATCCTTCAAAGTTATAGTACTTCATAGTAGACAATGTTTTTAGTAAAAATATGTCCATCTTCTAATAAATCACCTTGACTTTCATTGTTTTCAATGTAAACTTTAATAGCCTGTGGATTTTTGCACCGTGACAACGCAACGTACAATTGACCATGTGCAAAAACTGGTTCTTCCAAGAAAATACCCACAGATTTGAAAGTTTGACCTTGTGATTTATTAATGGTCATGGCAAATGCCATAATAATGGGAAATTGTCTTCTTTGAAGTATAAAAGGGAGACTACTTTCACTTGGTGCTAAATCTATTCTTGGTATGAAAACTCTCTCTCCTTTATGGGTCCCAGTTAAAATTTCAGCATCTATAAAATGGTCCTTTAATTGTTGAACAATTAATCTTGTGCCATTGCATAGGCCTTTTTTGGGGTTCATATTTCGCAGTAACATGATAATTGCACCTTTCTTTAGCTGCAAAATATGTGGTGGCATTCCAGAAGGAGTTAAAGAGTTTATGAATTCAGTTGAAAAGTTTGCCTGACTTTCATTGTCATCAGCAAGTACAGAATCAGCACTGTGATCATTTCTTTGTGGTGCATTAATTTTTTTTAAGATTTCATTATTGAGTATTAATGCATCTTTATTTTTACACGTCAGTATAACTTGGTTGGCAAGCTCGGAATATTCTTCGTTATTTATGCTCCCTTCAAATATAGCCGATATAATATCTTGTTGACAAATCATATGAGGTGCGTTCTCTACAGTGTCGTCAGGTAAATGTAGTATTTTTTCTGTTCTGCCTTCTACAATTTTAATAAGCCAATCATTGAAATCTGTTTGGCCTTCTGATGTCATATTTTGTTGCAGTTGAAGATGGGTAAAATGTTTCCATACTGTACTTGACTTTATACATGTTTCGATAATGTCAGTTCGATTTCCATGTACAACGACAGGTAATGTTTGTCTAAAATCGCCACCCAACAACATTACCTTTCCACCAAATGGAAAAATATTATCCATGACTTCACGAAGCAAACGGTCAATACATTGGAGGGCATAGCATGACATCATTGTGGCCTCATCTATTATAATTAATTTACATTTCTTCAATTTCTTTGCTTGTAAGGATGTCATGCGAATATCTGAGACAGAATTTTCTAAAATAGGGACTGGCAGTTTAAATCCACTATGAACAGTTCTTCCACCTTCTAATAAAAGTGCAGCAATTCCAGTAGTGGCAAACGCCATTGCTATTTTTCCTTGTGCTCGTACTGAACTCATTAATAAATTGTACAAATATGTTTTTCCTGATCCGCCAGGTACATCAAGATAGAAATAACGCTCTGTCACCATGTCATCATCTATAGCATTTTTAATGGCATGAAATGCTTGCAATTGTAGTGTATTTAAAGTTGCAAGTCTTTCTTCTGTTCTTTCTGCTTGTAGTTGAATGTCATAGTCTTCAAAGTTAATGTCATCTATAAGACCTGGATCAGGCAAATTAAAACTTGCACAACTTAATCCATGAGTTAAAAAGACTTCTTGGATTTCCATTAACGCTTTTAAGTGTGCAATGGGTTCATTGTATCGTTGCATAAAGTCTTCAGCCATATTACTTTTAAAAGTCTCCCACAAAGCTAATGCATTTGGAGCATTTGAGAAGATACAAATAAAAGCAAACTGTTCTCTCATCTGTCGTGGCATTTGACATTGTGCTGCTTCTTCTAAACATCTTTCCCACTCTGTATCATCAGCGAGTAAGTTTCTATGTCTTGCAGCTAAATGTAAGGATTCATATACAATGTCATTAACAGTTCTTAATTGTTCAAAACTTTGTGCTCCTGGAACATTTAAAAGTAATATCCGTAAGCAAAAACGTTCAACATCTCTTGGACTGACTGTGTAAATTCTTGGAATAATTTTATTGCCTCTGGTTTTTCTTGGTCTCCATAATCCATTCACAAAAACATAGTGATATGGAATTTCAATATATAAGTATTGTGTTGCTTCAGCATCAGTGGAATTTAATGCAAACCATGCAGTTAGTGTAGTGTGACGATCTTCACTTTGGGCCAATGCATTCATTTCATTTCCAGCATGGAAATAGACTAAATGTCGTTGTGGCAAATGTACTGCTAACCTATATACTGCATGTGATCTATCATGCATTTCAAATTTTAAAAGCCGCCACATAGCTTCTGGCGCACTGACATAGCGAGCATCTACATGAGATGCAAGTTCATCATGTACTAACTCACTACTTTCAGAGTTGTCTGCACTTTTGATGACTACAGTAGCTGCATCGTAACCTTTGTAAATATATTTGTAGACATATTTAATGGATTTGATGGAAGTGCAGGCTTCTACGTTGATGTGGGCGTTGTACTTCATGAGTAAATGTGGATTGTAGGGTACTACATATCTATTGTCCACTTTTTTCCCACGAATAATGGCACTATCTCCTTCTCTTCTTTTATAAAGTGGATATCCATCACAATTGGCATAGGTTTTGTCTCTATAATCTTTTGGAAATTCTTTGGAACATTTATTATTTTCCATACATGGTGATTGTGGATTAAGGTCACCACAGGGTCCATGAATCATGCGATGAGTAACAATCTCATATAGTCTACCATATAGTTCTGGATCTGGTAGTTCAGCAACAATGACTGCATCCACTTTGTCCGAAGTATCTCATTTATCTTTTTCTTGAAGTATTATTAGAAGATGTGCATGTGGAAGGCCTCTTTTTTGAAATTCAATGGTATATACATAAGCAAGACATTTGCCAAATAACTGATTTATAGTGAAGTCACGTATTAATTCATTTAATTTAATCTTAAAAACTCTGGCTACTAAATCTGGTCGATCTGAAGCAGTTTGTCCAAGAAGTAGATTTAGTGTAATTTCTGGCCATTGTGGATTACATGTAATAGTCACAAATAAATCGGGTTTGCCAAATTTAGTGACAATAGCCATAGCATCATTGTATCTTTCTCTCATATTCCGAGGAGATCCTTGAAAGGAAGATGGTAAAATGATGGCTTTGCCAGCTGTCATGTCTCTGCTTGTAGCCACGTCAGCAACATAGTCCATTAATCCAGAATATTGTTCTACACGAAGTTTATCTTGTTGATATTTGATAAAGTTTAAATTATTTGCCTCAACTTGCAAATATGAATCAATAGTCCATTGTTGTGTTAGTTTCCCACCACATAAAATTGGATTAAATACATTGCGAATGGCAATTTGAGCTACTTTAAATTCAAGCATAGAAACATTATTTTGGATTCTGGCTTTAGCATTTGGGTAACTGGGAAGAGTTAATTTTGGTTGCCAACCTGCTTCTCCGTGTGGGAAAAAGATGGGATATGTCATTGGATCTAAATTTGGACTTAAGATACTCATATTAATAAACGGTTGCTCCTCATTTCTAGGATATATTCGAATGTCTCTTTGAAATGGTGGTTCTCCTTCATCATTCTGAAACACCATTGCAACCTCATTTGATGTTGGCAAGTTATAACGACGTTTATCAGTATGTCTGTCTCTTTTAAGCACCATATTAACCTTCGGCATTGGTAATTGATGTGTTTGTGCATGAAGTAGTTGTTCATTTTCTACTTCTGCCAATTTTTTATAAGCTTTACTGTAGGGATTGTTGTCCATAATGTTATTTAGCTCTATGAAAACACTGGGTAAGCATTTTTTATTTTCTTCCATCTGCATACGTTGGTCAACAGCTTCCATTGTATCTAGGACATATAGTTGAGCGAATTTTCTTTGATTTCCTTCCTCTGGATGTAAATGGGAAGTGCGATGATAAATTTGTCCTTGGACTTTAAAACAGTATGGACCATGTCCTGGTACATTAGCAGCTAATGTTGCCCCCATGGATGCAAAGGATATGGCACTATTGTAGGATCTTATGTTTGTTTTAAAATTTTTGTAGTTTGGAAAAGTAGGTTCAGTCATAATGTTTTGTAAATAGAGAGGAAATTGTTTCCTTTCTGGAAGTTTGAACTTGCCTTTTTGACAGCAACTAATAAATTGGCCATCTCTGGGTCTCTCCTGTTTAAAATAATAAGCCTCACAAAACTGACATTGAGTAGTCATGTCCCCACAACTATGAACCTCTACTGCTAAAGACTTGAGTAGAGGACAATTTGCAAAGCATATAGGATTTTGACTTTCATATTCATCAGGTGAAATGTCATATAATGTTTCAACAACAGGTTCTAAATGCTTTGTTTTTTTCGTTGCTTTTCTTGGTATATGTTGTATTGTTTGAGGTAAAATGTCATGTAATGTTTCATGAAACGGTTCTAAATGCTTTGTTTTCTTTGTTGCTTTTTTTGGTATCTCTTGTATTTTTTCTGGTAAAATGTCATCTGATGTTTGAGCAACAGGTTGTAAATGCTTTATTTTCTTTGTTGCTTTTTTTGACATATCTTTAATTTCTGCCAGTGACACTCTTTTGCTTGCAATTCTTTTGCGTTCTTTTTCTCGTCGAATTTCCTTCTTCTCCGGTGTCTGCTGGCTGTCTGCTCTCTGTCGTCGTTCTCTAGCTTGGCGTCTTTTCTTTTCTTGTTTACTCTCGTTATCAGCCATGTTAATCTGTAAAAATAAAATAATGTACCATTAGTTTATTTTGAGATGTTAAGTTGTTTTTCATGACAAATTGTTATCAATAGTGTGTTAACATTTTATACTTAATCAATTTCAATGCGGTCATTTGAATAAAAGTGTAAATAAGGCCATGAGATAATTATTTAAAGAAGTTTTTATTTATTAAACATGTATCCAAAAGCAAGTGTTTCAGTAACTAAAAAGGTATTTTCAAAAAGATGTTATGTCCTTATTTACAGCACTATTCAATTTGTCAAATGGCAATTAAATTAGGGTTTAGGACTGGAATGTTACAATGACAAATTGTATAGATTCTGTGTTTTTAGACTTTTTTAGACTATGCCAATTTTTGTTTTAAGTTTACATTGAAGTTTGTATTTACTGTTAAAGATTATTGGCCCTAAAAGACAAAAAAGAGATAGATGAAAAATGTGTTAGTTATATTTTCTCAACAGTTATAGTTACCGGTGGTTTATTTTAAATTTTATTTTCTGTTGACATCGATGCAAAGCTAAGATCTTTATTTTTTTTTCTCTTTTTTTACTTTTTATACTGTACCTTGGTTGAAGTTTGATTTCAAGCAAAATTCTTTGTTGGTCCTGTGTTGAAAGCCTTCGTCCGATGGTCTTGTCCTGTGTTGAAAGTCCTCGTCCGATGGTGTAGTCCTCTGTTGAAAGTCCTCGTCCGCTGGTCTGGTCCTCAGTTGAAACTCCTGTTCCGATATTCTTGACGCAGTATCTGTTATAAAATAAAAATGAAAATGTGATGTTATTTGAATGTCTTTGTATTAATGAAAAAATGCCATTATTTCTGTGTTTTTCTACAATCCTTTTTGGTGCGCCGCAATTTTGGTATGCTTCTGTAGGGTTTTTTCTAAGGCTTATAGGTGGTTAAACATTAAAGAAGAATATAAATTAATTTTTCTCTTTTTTTACTTGTTATACTGTACCTTGGTTGAAGTTTGATTTGAAGCAGAATCTTTGTTGGTCCTGTGTTTAAAGCCTTCGTCTGATGGTCTGGTCCTGTGTTGAAAGTCCTCGTCCAATCGTCTGGTCCTCTGTTGAAAGTCCTCATTCGATGGTGTAGTCCTCTGTTGAAAGTCCTCGTCCAATGGTCTGGTCCTCTGTTGAAATTCCTCGTCCACTGGTCTGGTCCTCAGTTGAAACTCGTGGTCCGATGTTCTTGACGCAGTATCTGTTATAAAATAAAAATGAAAATGTTATTTTATTTGAATGTATTTGTATTAACTGAAAAATGACATTATTTCTGTGGTTTTCTACAATCCTGATTGGTGCCCACCACTTTTGGTATGCTTATTTAGGCTTTTTTCTAAGGCTTATAGATTGTTAAACATTAAATAAGAATATACATGTAGTTTGGTATGTGTTTGTGTGAGTTTTCATACAATCCTGTTTGGTGCGCACCACTGTTGGTATGCTTATTTAGGCTTCTTTCCAAGTCTTATAGGTTGGTAAACATTAAATAAGAATCTAAATGTAGTTTGCTATGTGTTTGTGTGAGTTTTCATACAATCCTGTTTGGTGCGCACCAATGTTGGTATGCTTATTTAGGCTTCTTTCTAAGGCTTATAGGTTGTTAAACATTAAATAAGAATCTAAATGTAGTTTGCTATGTGTTTGTGTGAGTTTTTATACAATCTGGTTTGGTGCGCACCACTGTTGGTATGCTTATTTAGGCTTCTTTCTAAGGCTTATAGTTTGTTAAACATTAAATAAGAATCTAAATGTAGTTTGCTATGTGTTTGTGTGAGTTTTCATACAATCCTGTTTGGTGCGCACCAATGTTGGTATTCTTATTTAGGCTTCTTTCTAAGGCTTATAGGTTGTTAAACATTAAATACGAATTTAAATGTAGTTTGCTATGTGTTTGTGTGAGTTTTCGTACAATCCTTTTTGATGGGCACCACTTTTGTTATACTTATGTAGTGTTTTTTGTAATGGTTATAGGTTATTAAACAAAAAGAATATGAATTTAGTTTGCTATGTGTTTGTTACAATCCTGTTTTGTGTGTACCAGTTTGTGTGTACCATATGTTGCATACTTTGGCCCTCATTCAATTGCAGTTTGGCCAATTCAATAGGGTTCTAAATGTGCTTATTTCGAGCCCTATTGAATTGTCCAAAATATCAATTGAATGACGGCCTTTGGTTGCTGGATTTCTTATAATGTGAGGGCCTCATTGAATTTGGTTTTTCGCAATGGAATTGGGCTCAATATGAGCACAGAGCATCTTTTTTTACAGAAGTTTTTAGTTAGTGAACTTGTATCCAAAAGCAAGGTCTTCACTAACTAAAAACTTCTGTTAAAAAATATGCTCTGTGCTTATATAGAGCCCTATTGAAATTGCCAAATCACATTTGAATGAGGCCCTCGCCATTAAACATATTTAGGTCATGAATCAATTGCGTTTTGACCAATTGAATAGGGCTCTATATAAGCACATAACATATTTTTTAGACAGAAGTTTTGAGTTAGTGAAGACCTTGATTTAGTATCGAAGTTTAGTAACTAAAAATGTCTGTCTAAAAAATCTGTTATGTGCTTATATAGAGCCCTATTCAATTGGCCAACTCACAATTGAATGAGGCTCATGGTTCGGTTCTTTTTTATACTTAATACTTTACCTTGATTGAAGTGTGGAATGACAGAGGGTAACCTCCTTCCAATCTTAATCCGCCGGTCTTCTTGTAGTGTCTGTTTGAAAAATAAAGTGAAATAGTGAATTATATAATTTTTTATTTGTATTTAGCAAAGCATGGCCTTTTCAGCATTTAATGTATTTTTGTATCTTACCTCTTCTTCTTTGTTGGTGTTCTTTAAAAGGGATTGTGCTTCACAATGCACGGTGCAAATTGTTGAGTGACGCTGTTGATGCACAGTCTGTTTGAATATTAAAAAAAGTAGAAAGATTGAGCATTAGGTGATCTATTGAATTGCAGTAAATTAATGTCATTTAAATATACTTCTGTAATTATTTTTAATTAACATTATTTTTTGGTGGGGGCTACACACATATGTCACATACATGAAGCACATTTCCATAGTTGAAAGTAATTATTTTGTGTGCGTGTGACATATCACTATACATGAATCATATTTTAATTGTTAAATTAACCTTATTTTTATTTTTGGCCAACATACATAAATGTGTGTGTGACATGTGACTATAGATGATACACATATATGTGCGTGTCACATATCAGTATACATGACTCATATTTTAATAGTCCCAACTTATTTTTTTCTAATGTAATTTAAATGTAGTTGTTTAATTAGTTTGTTTTAAGATAATTTTGTTGCAGGGGCAAGACACATAAATGTGCGTGTCACATGTCACTATACATTATACACATAAATGTGCGTGTCACATGTCACTATACATTATACACATACATGTGCGTGTCACATGTCACTATACATTATACACATAAATGTGCGTGTCACATGTCACTATACATTATACGCATAAATGTGCGTGTCACATGTCAGTATACATTATACACATATATGTGCGTGTCACATGTCAGTATACATAAACCTTTTTTTCTTATTTTTTTTTTTTTTTGATGTCCTGTCTTGATAATAAAATGTAATATATTATAGCTTACCTCTCAGTTGTAATTTGCACAGTGTAAAGTAGTAAATTAGGAAACAATTGTCTTCTCAAGTTTTAGCAGCAGTTATGTCTGAAGTCACTCTGTTCATCACCTGAGGAGAAATGTATTTTTCTCTGTCAAATAGGCAGTATTTATAAACTTGTAGAACATTCTGGAAAGTTAGACCGTTAGAACGCAATACGCATGCGCTATTTGCGTTCCAGCTTACAATTTGCGTTCCATCCGCCATTTTGTGCGTAGTAGTGGTTAAAATGGTGGTTAATATGAGTGTGATCCGTTCCGCATAGTATGTGTTTCATTATTGCGAGTAAGTGTAGTGTAGTTACGTCTGGAGCCTCGTTTTCGTTTTGTTCGGCGGCCATTTTTTCTCTCGCTTAGCCGATTTTCGGCCGTTTAAACTCTTTGTTTTGGACTTAAATGGACGTGTAAATGAACTTTTGAAGGTGCCGGATGCCCCCCCGTGCTGTAAGTAAGCTTTTTATGTGTTTGTTGTGTTTATTTCTTGTGTTTGTGATGTTTTGATGCGCGGCGGTTGGAATTGGTCTTTCGCGGCCGTATTTTTTCCCGATGCGGCCGTATTTTGTTGCGATGTTGCCGTATTTTTTTGCGATATACGCAGTTAGCTTTTACGTGTACGACGCAGTGTATTTGTTTCTAAGTCGTGCGTATGTGTGTTAAGAGCGTGTGAAGGGCCTTTTTTACTGTTTTTTTGTTAAGTCTTGCGTCTGTGTGTCTGGGTGTAAGCGGGTGTGAGGCGACTTTGAGTTTTTTTTTGTTATTAAGTTGTGTGTGTGTGTATGTGTGTGTTAACACAGCCGATGTTGGGATGCTCCCACCACCGCAAATGCGGACCCTCGCTTCGCGAGGATCCGCATTTGCGGGGACGTTGTTGTGTTTTTGTTGGCTGGGCGGTTGGGTTTATTCTGTTAAAAAGTTGTGTGTGTGTATGTGTGTGTTAACACAGCCGACGTTGAGCCTCCACCTCCGCAAATGCGGACCCTCGCTTCGCGAGGATCCGCATTTGCGGGGACGTTGGGATGCTCCATCACCGCAAATGCGGGCCCTCGCTTCGCGAGGACCCGCATTTGCGGGGGAACTGCGTCCCTCGCTACGTGAGCCCGCAAGCTTGAGCAACGACCCGTACGCTCACAACTATATGTGATATATATATATATACATATATATATATATATATATATATATATATATATATAGTCAGGTCCATAAATATTGGGACATCGACATAATTCTAATATTTTTGGCTCTATACACCACCACAATGGATTTGAAATGAGACAAACAAGATGTGCTTTAACTGCAGACTTTCAGCTTTAATTTGAGGGTATTTACATCCAAATCAGGTGAACGGTGTAGGAATTACAACAGTTTGTATATGTGCCTCCCACTTTTTAAGGGACCAAAAGTAATGGGACAGATTAACAGTCATAAAACAAACTTTCACTTTTTAATACTTGGTTGCAAATCCTTTTGCAGTCAATTACAGCCTGAAGTCTGGAATGCATAGACATCACCAGACGCTGGGTTTCATCCCTGGTGATGCTCTGCCAGACCTCTATTGCAACTGTCTTCAGTCCCTGCTTGTTCTTGGGGCATTTTCCCTTCAGTTTTGTCTTCAGCAAGTGAAATGCATGCTCAATCGGATTCAGATCAGGTGATTGACTTGGCCATTGCATAACATTCCACTTCTTTCCCTTAAAAAACTATTTGGTTGCTTTTGCAGTAAGCTTCGGGTCATTATCCATCTGCACTGTGAAGCGCCGTCCAATGAGTTCTGAAGCATTTGGCTTAATATAAGCAGACAATATTGCCCGAAACACTTCAGAATTCATCCTGCTGCTTTTGTCAGCAGTCACATCATCAATAAATACAAGAGAACCAGTTCCATTGGCAGCCATACATGCCCACGCCATGACACTACCACCACCATGCTTCACTGATGAGGTGGTATGCTTTGGATCATGAGCAGTTCCTTTCCTTCTCCATACTCTTCTCTTCCCATCACTCTGGTACAAGTTGATCTTAGTCTCATCTGTCCATAGTATCTTGTTCCAGAACTGTGAAGGCTTTTTTAGGTGTTGTTTGGAAAACTCTAATCTGACCTTCCTGTTTTTGAGGCTCACCAATGGTTTACATCTTGTGGTGAACCCTCTGTATTCACTCTGGTGAAGTCTTCTCTTGATTGTTGACTACGACACACATACACCTACCTCCTGGAGAGTGTTCTTGATCTGGCCAACTGTTGTGAAGGGTGTTTTCTTCACCTGGGAAATAATTCTTCGGTCATCCACCACAGTTGTTTTCTGTGGTCTTCCGGGTCTTTTGGTGTTGCTGAGCTCCCCGGTGCGTTCTTTCTTTTTAAGGATGTTACAAACAGTTGATTTGGTCACACCTATTGTTTTTGCTATCTCTCTGATGGGATTGTTTTGATGGCTTGCTTCACTGATAGTGACAGCTCTTTGGATCTCATATTGAGAGTTAACAGCAACAAATGCAAATAGCACACTTGAAACGAACACTGGAGCTTGTATCTGCTCTTTGTAAATGGGATAATGAGGGGATAACACACACCTGGCCATGGAACAGCTGAGCAGCCAATTGTCCCATTACTTTTGGTCCCTTAAAAAGTGGGAGGCACATATACAAACTGTTGTAATTCCTACACCGTTCACCTGATTTGGATGTAAATACCCTCAAATTAAAGCTGAAAGTCTGCAGTTAAAGCACATCTTGTTCGTTTCATTTCAAATCCATTGTGGTGGTGTATAGAGCCAAAAAGTTTAGAATTGTGTCGATGTCCCAATATTTATGGACCTGACTGTATATATATATATATATATATATATATATATATATATATATATATATACATATATATATTATATGATATCTTATCTTGTTAATATTATTTTTATTGTTATTATTGTTGTTATTATTATTATATGCATTAATCTATTGCATAGTAACTAAGGCTCATTATTTTACAGATATAGGAATGTGACACAAGTTTAATGTATGTGGATGTCCCAAAACCCCAACTATTGAAACACACTGACACAGTGAGAACAGTATAACAAAGCTTTATTTCATACACAGAGCCCAATCAGAAATGGACAAGGCTATGAATAATATCATTGGTGTGATGTGGGTGGATCCCGGGAAGACAAGAGGCTCTTGGGGGAAAAAGGGATACCTAAAGGGGGTAATATCATAGTCTAGCATAAGCATGATGCATAGCACCTACCAGGGTCACATGTGGTCACTACACCACTGCAACCGGAAACTGATGAATTTAAAGATCTTCAGAAATCACTCCATTTTATTGAAGAAACCATTAATGTGTATAGCACTTACAACTTGTCTATAACAGTGTTTACAAAAAACAAAAATCTGAAAAGAAGTGGTCAAAAAGAAAACGGTGGAGGAGTATAAAAAACAAAACAATGTGCATGTACAGTACAATGCTAAGTGCTGTAACTGTAACAATATACCTGATTGCCATCTACAAGCATTACTAACCATTAGCTACTTCTCAGGATAACTCTCTGGCCATAACCATTATTAATGATGTGTCATCTCACAATAAATGCTTAGCTGTGACCAGCATCAGTGGTGTACATTGATATCATATCCATCAGCTATGCAGCTGTTAGCAAATGTTAAAGTATACTCATGATATCAGCAATACAGGAAAATACCCATTCAAACGGAGAGGACCCAAAGGTCAGCAGCCAGATTCTATGTTACTTACATCAGACCCAAGGATCTGTTTTCAGACTGATATTGAGGTCAGGATCACATGCGTCACTAGTGCATATATGAATGCTGGCTGTCATTAACATGCCATTGTGAGACTTTGCAAGTCCACCGCCATTGCGGTATTTGTCTACATTTCAGCTAACAACAATCATGTCTTAGATATCTGCACATATTATAGCTGTAATATTGTTGGAGTTACATGTTATGGAGGGGCTGTCATTGAAGGAATGTCTACCTGAGAGGCACTGGGAAACCTTAAAACTTATACATTTCCTTATACATTTCCTTTGCAATGCTTGCAGATGCAGAAGATGCCTTCATGGACCTGAATTGTACCTAAAAAACAAAACAAAAAATAACACCTGCAAAATAAGGCCTTAAAAAGCTATAGAGACTGCAGCATTTTTTCTCAGCAGCATTCCTCAGTGACCATCAATTGGTGACATGTTCAACAGAACCCTACATGTCCACAGAGAAGGGGATCATGGAATAAGTGATGGTAGATAGCCATCTACATACAACATATCTTCATCACATAGGCCAAGATCCAAGACTCTTTAGCCAGGCAAGATTAGGTTAACATTGGGACCAATAGATTGCCTGGGGAATGCCTCCAGGATGGATGAGGCGGGACTGGGGACCAGAGGGCAGCGAACTGCATCCTTTGTCACCTGCTGGACTGCGCTCTTGCCCTCAGAAGTCAGACAAGGGTTGACTCAGTCATGAGATGGTGCCTCCTCTCCTCCCTATTGCGCCTGGCCATGCTGCTCATAAGCTCTTGGTGATTGGAAGAGATACTGGCCTGGATTCCCTCCAGACAGTCCAGGTTTTGCCTCCACACGGCCAGCATCTCATCCTGAGCAGCCTGGCTTGGTGGTGGCTGGGATGGAGGTCTGGCTGCAAAGCCCATTGCGGAGGAGGAGGCGGAAGTGGTGGCCTGATGGGAAGAGGCTGTTGCCTGGCCGATGTCTGGCTCCAATCTGGTGGTGGTGGTGGACCTGGTGTTGGGAGCCAGGCTGACGAATCACAGGGGGGAGGAGAAGATGGGGGCATGCAGAATTCATCCTTCCAATACGTGTGCCCTGGTGATGGCTGCAGCTGTGGGAGGAGGGGGGCAGTGGGGTCAAAGGTCACAGGGGTGTCATATGGTCCTGCCAGTGGCCAGTTCCTTCCTAACTATCTGACATCTAGGCTTGAACATGGATGAATTACTTACAGAGCTATTGACCTCATTATCAGTGCTCTTCATTGTGTGACAGAACAGAAGATTCCATGTTAATTGAGTGTTTAACTGCTGGCCGATTACATTCTTGTAAGCAGTTAAACCCTAATATGTGAAACGTTGGTTGAGGCAGAGGCTGTTAATCAGCACTGTGTCTGTAGACAAACCTTAGACTGCATATGTTTAGCTGCTTTTATTTAAATCACAACAAAGCAATAGATCTTTTACATAGAATGTTTTACACAATGAATCTCACCTAGAGTGAGGTAACTGTCCCTTTGAGTGCAACTCTGAGTAGCTATCATTTGCTAGCTGTGATCTTTGTTGGGTTCTTGATCTTGATTGTTCTTGGCTCCTAACGCTCACCTGATTCTGGGGTGTTCTGGCGTGACAGTGATTTGTTAGCCTCATGAATTTAATGACGCATAACTGAACCATCTATCCTTTGTTAATTCCATGGAGCTGACATGTCAGTGTCCTTGTTGGTTATCCTGTACATGTGTAGTGTGTGTGATGTACATGTGGTGGCATGTTGGTGTATGTCAGGGGTCACCAAACTCGGTCCTGGAGGGCCGACCCAGGCCTGGATTTGTGGATATCCTTGCTGCAAACAGGTGAGAATCTTGTTTCTTCAGCCATCCTGATTGACTCACCTGTTTGCTGCAAGGATATCCACAAATCTAGGCCTGGGTCGGCCCTCCAGGACCAAGTTTGGTGACCCCTGGTGTATGTGATAGTCACCTGATATGGAGACTGGATCCTGCTGGCCACCAGACCTGAAGCTCCATTGTAAGTGACGGTCACTCCGGGGCCACCACTTTTTGCTGAGGCTGCGTCCATCTCTTTGGACATCTTCCTTCTCATCAGGACCCTGATATCATCGAACCTGTGCTTTACAGACCTCACATCCCTTTCCGCCGAGCCCACTGCTGTTAATGCGGCTGCTACCTCATTCCACGCCTGGGTCCTAGACCTAGGCCTTACTTCACTAACCCCTAAAAGGACAGCTGGTTGGAATGCTGACACATCTATCGCAGCATTTTTCTTGATACTTGCCTGAATTTCCTTTGGAAGGCAAAAATGTGTATTTACCTATATCACTAACATGACCCCAGCCAGAGACACAGTTAAAGCTATGTGTAGCGAGCAAAAGAAGCAGAGGTAACCATTACCAAATACATCTGTGCAGAGTAAGGAATGCTGAAATCATCTTAACAGCTCAGTTGCGGGTTAACTTTTAAGTCCATTCCTGAGTGCAGGGAGAAACTCCTATCAATCTCGGTCCTCACTAAGTGGTTCGGCATTTGTTTTTGCTCTGGCAACGGTCAGTAGACAGGCTACACTTTGTTATGTAACCAGCCTTACAACTTTCGATTTCTTAGCTGTTATTAGTGTAATTAAAAAAATAGATAATTTTAACATACAATCTTGTGCTCTTTTACACCATGAAGACTAGAAAGCATTTGGTGGCACACTGTAATCTATATTATCAGATTATTGATTATAACAAGACTGAGACAATGAAAATTATATAAACTTTGGAGTTTGTACACATGATATTGGTGGAATTAATTCCTAAATAATGTGAAACTTTTACAGAAAGGTGTACAATTATAAATATTAATTTAGTGCACTTCTTATTTTATGGATTACAATCTGCCAAATAGGAACTCTTTATCTTGTTTGCTTTAAAGTAACTACCGTATTTTTCCTGGTGAGCTCCTGTGGATGTAGAAGTGAAGACTTTGGTCACTATGTAATTCCAAAGCTGTAATTACCTTCATACAGACCGTATATCTGCTGGTTGAAATTTGCTACAGTTACAGATGTATTTAATTGCTCAGACTCACAGCCCCCTCACGCAAACCTGTACATAGCATTTCAGGGCATGATCATGATAAATTAAGCAATCATGTAATTTACAATATAGACAGAACCAATAGTAAATGAGACTGTCATCACGACGTCTGTAAAACATGCAGTTTAGACTACAATTAAATAGTGTTTAGAGGTCTCATTTGTGATCGGACTCACAATCCAGAAGTGTAGAGATCCAAAAGAATTCATAAATCACCTGTTCTAGTCCATGTGTGTGGCCTGACATGCATTAACTTCTTGATTTCTGGGATCAATATAACACAGAAATAAATTGTAAAAAAAATATTTTTTTTATTGCAGATTTGCAAGTTTGAGGCTGTTGCACAATTAATTATAATGATTTTCATTGCTTTTCCAGTATTTTAAAGTACAGTAGTGTGTTTATATTTTCTTTTTTCAGTGTTATGGACAGGTGTTTAATCCACTTGCGAGTCCTATCTAGTACTCGTAGGATTTTTTTTAAACATTTGCCTTTTAAGGGTTTGAAGACAATTGCAAGCTTGTTAAATTGTAATATATTAAAATAAATATGGATTTTGCGTCTTTAGCATTGGTACTACATTATATTTAGCACTGTATTACATTTTTTTTTTGCCTGCAACTTACGTGTTTAATATTGTAGATGCATTGCTAAAACTAATAGCCAAAGAGTAAACACGAACGCCTCAGTGTTCTAATGAAATGTATCCCCTGACATTAGATTCTTGAAAATGAAAACACACATTTACTACATTATGTTTTTTTTTTATGTGGAATAAATGATAAAGAGCGTCGTTGCAAAAATCAAAAAACTCTTTCTGCACTGCAGGGCATCAAAGTGTGATGGAATTTGCTTGAAATCTTTTTGCGATCTCTGTCAAAATATAAAAAAATCTAAATACATGGAAAATGTGTCTTTTTCTCTTTCTTCTTTTTAAGCTAATTTTATATCAGTTTTGGTGTGCTGGTATTGGGACAGTGTTGATTCTCTAATAAATCTTTAGATGACAATACAGCATAAGAGGACTGTTGGCATATCATATGTTTGCAAGCACATATACTCATGCCATTTTATTAAATACAAACAGAGCAATGCCTCTTAGCAAAATTGTTATTTTACAGAAAAAAATATTGTAATTACACATTATAATGTATTTTAAATAATGTTTGAAGATGGTAAGATGGTAACATGAAATTCTGTTTGAAAATATGTACATAAAGGATTGATGGATGCAATAAAAAATGTAGAAAAAGAAGGTCAGAGAGTGAGGAGAATGAGAGGGAGAAGGTAGAGAAAGACGGGTAAGCGAAAGAGAGAAATAGGAGAGAGAGAAGAAGAGAGGGAGAGGCAAGAAAGAGTGTAGGAAGGGAGAAACCTAATGACTACTTTAAAATTCTCTAGTTTTTATATACAGTTTTCTACCTTCTAGGATTGTTTGACCTGATTAGCTCTAACATACAAGACATTCAGTTGTGATCATCACTCATTATTGTGGGGTCTGTGTTTGGGTCAAAATGTGTGGTCCCATATGTATTTGCTGTCCATTTAATCTGTAGATTTTCAACTTGCAACTGAAATTTACTTATTGCAAGTAAAGTGTGATTATTTGTTTTGTGCGCTAATTTTGTTCAGGTAAGAGGGGAGGCGTTTGCCTGTCATAAACTTGCATAAAGGTTGTGAGTTGTCTAGGGCTGTTTGCATCTGGAATTTACTTCTTGCAAGAAAAGTGTGATTATTTGCACTAATTTTGTCCAGGGGAGAAGGCAGAAGTTAATATAAACAGGGGAAGAGGCAAACTTGTGAGCTAGCGAACACTTCTAATGTAAGTGCAGTTCTAGTAAAAGTGTAGGAGTTTAAATAAAATGAGAGAGTGCAGTTCTAGTAAAAGTGTAGGAGTTTAAATAAAAGGAGGGAGTTCAAAAAACGGGGAGCAGACTTATAGTGCAAAAAAGAGAATATATATATATATATAGATATATATTCTTTTTCTTTTTTATAAAGCTTTTTACAAATATATACATTTGTAATATATCAATGTTTGTTTGTGAGAGGTGTGAGCATGTTGCCTCTCTGGTGCTCAAATTGGAGAACTGGAGAGGAGAATTGCAGCACGTACTGATATTCCATTGGAAAGGGAGTTGGCAGCATAGGCAGAGCAACAGACAGGTTTTGGTGGTAGGGGACTCTATTATTAGGAAGCTAGACAGGGTGATTTGTCACCCAGATGCCAGCAATTTAACAGTTTGCTGTCTCCCCGGTGCTCGGGTTCGGCATGTTGTGGATCGGGTAGATAAATTATTGGGAGGGGCTGGAAATTAACCGGCAGTTTTGGTAAATATTGTTACCAATGACAAAGTTATTGTAAGATGTAGTGTCCTAAAGCATGAATTTAGGGAACTAGAGAATACGCTTAAAGCAAGGACTTCCACGGTAGTATTTTCTGAGATACTATCTGTGCCACGTCCTAGCCCAGGGAGCCAGAAGGAGCTTAGGGAGGTTAATGCATGGCTAAAAATGAGGTGCACTAATGAGGGCTATGGGTTTTTAGAGCACTGGGCTGACTTCTCACTTCTGACAATCTCTATAGCAGGGATGGATTACACCTTAATGATGAGGGAGCTAAATTAATGTAATGGGGTAGGATGTGTAGAGGGGATAAGGGATGAATTGACTACTCATGGGAGAGGAGATGGGGGTAGGGTTAGTATAGGCAATAGGGAGGTATTACTAAGTAATTCAAGTTCAGAGGCAGGTACCTCAAAACTACAAATTCATAACATAAGATGTATGCTTGTTAATGCCAGAAGCTTGCCAGGAAAAATGGGAGAGTTATAATTATTGGCAATTAATGAGCATGTATTAAGAAGGGTATAGAAGCAAGGGAAGCAAATATAATTATGCCACTATACAAATCTCTAGTACGCCCTCATTTGGAATATGGAGTACAATTTTGGGCACCACTTCATAAAAAGGACATTTTAGAGCTGGAAAAGGTACAGAGAAGGGCTACAAAATTAATAAGGGGAATGGAGGGGCTAAGTTATGAAGAAAGACTAACCAAATTAAATGTATTTTCTCTAGAAAAAAGGTGCCTAAGAGGAGATATGATTACCTTATATAAATACATCCAGGGTCAGTATAAATATTTGTCAAGTGAGCTTTATGTGCCAAGAGGTTTTCAACTGACAAGAAGATATCCTTTGAGGTTAGAAGTAAAAATATTCTACCTTAAAGAAAGAAAATGGTTCTTCACAGTAAGGGTGGTTAGTCTGTGGAATTCTCTACCAAAGGAGGGGGTGACAGCGGATTCGATAGATGACTTTAAAAGGAGCCTGGATTTATTTCTAATTAAAAAGGGCATTTAGGGTTATCCTGGATAATTAGAGAGAGAGGTTTGATCCAGGGAGGAATCTGATCGCCAGTATCTGGGGCCAGGAAGGTAGGATTAATCTTGTAAAAAAAGTGAGATCACAAAAAAATTTAAAATGTATCTTTAACTGTTTATCAACCATGGCTGTGGCAATGAGAACAGTGGCAGGCTCCTGGAGCTCTTAGGCCAAGAAATAGAATTTGTACCCAATAATACCAAATTTCATCTATCCCACACTGCCAAAGTTCTACCAACGTTCAATCAACAACATTACCAACATTTTGATACCTGAACCACTATGGGCCCTATTCTATTAGAAGCCTGTAAATTACTTCAAATCTTAAACTTGGCTGCGGGTGCTTTTTTTTCTAAACTTCTACAAGTATTCCATTATCTCTAATCCACAACTTAAGTCTCTCAGCTTCCATACGTAAACTATGCCTTTATAAGTAAGATTTCAGGGGTTGTGATTAGATAAGCTCTCAATATTTAACCAAGCCTGTAATTTATTTCTTAGTCACAGCCAATAGAAATGAGAATGTCATCATGATGTCAGTAACAGAAGTCAGACATAACTTACAATTGGAGACTAAGCATTAATGAGAGCCAATAAGTAATGTTTGCCCATCATTTGAGACTGTTGAAAACTACTGTAATTCTAATGTCTTTCCATGCTTTTAAAGTACAGTATTGTGTCTTTAATTGCTGCTACAGTTATAAGAACTGGTGTTAAGACCCTTTGCGAGTCCTATTTACTACTCGTAATACTTGTTTCAGAAATGTTATACTTTTTATAGTTGTGGGTCTGACTTATTTTGCGAGCTAACTTAAACTTCTTATAGAATATGGATTTTGTGTAACCTTAAGTATGTTGTACTTGTAATGTTTAAGATGTCCAAAAATCAATGGAGAGGCTAGCCCTAAGTTGCGTCTTTGGCTTCTTAGTAGTGATTGTGGGCGGGTATCTCGCAATAAAGATGTGAGTAGCTAATAGAATATGTGACAACTTTACTGACAATTTTAAGTATGGACAATAGAATATGACCCAAGGTCAGCCATCCGGAACAGGAAAAGCTGGAGAAGGTGGAAAGACAGCTCGGCCACACATGCCAACGGTGAGCTAAATCACCCCAAGCTCATCAGGTGAAACACAGACCAGTCCTCTCGGACTCCCATGCCTATTTCCCAACCACGGCCTGACCATCTGCATAGATTTGAGAAACGCTGCCTTCACATTATGTCCACCAACAACCGTCCATCAATGGCAGAGGGAATGGAGATAGAGCTCTTCCAGCTCTCAGCCGGATCAAGGAAGACCTTTAATTTGAGGCAGCCTAAGGGACACTGCCTCACCCCTGTGTCAAAAGCTTACCCCAACATACTATATTGAAAAACAGAGGGACCAGGGTAGCAAAGTGTCTACTTTCCACACTATAAAACCCTTGCAAAATGGGAATTTAAGCAGGGGCGGCTGGTGCAACCGACCTCCCAAAATGAATGCACTGACTTAATCCCCTCATTACTTAATTCTTTAATTTAAATAATAAAAATATAAAAATGGATTATATTATATGTTCAATCTTCTATTTTTTTTAATATCTGCTGCTGTCACTTTAAATGACAAAACCCTTTGTGCAGCAAACACTGACTTATGACATCTATCCCCATGCTGGTGACTTGCATAATACTACAGATCAGGGTACATGTGAGAATTTTGAAAAAAAATTGTCAAAATGCTGACTTTGTCCGATATGTGCATTAAACTATAGGACTGAGCCTGTCTGTCAAAGGCAGCATCAACCAATAAATAATGGCTGAGAGAGAAAAGTCCTGGATATGCTTAAAAGGAGCCATGTTTAAAATGGTATGGATTGACAGAAAGAGGGTGCATTATGTGGTCTCATTTGCATGTCTCCGTCCAAAGTGGAGTGCATAAACTGATTTCTGAGAAATTTGAGAAGGAAATACGTTTTTATTAACTTATTTTTTAGACACTGATGTACTATTCATTGTTTTTACCACATATATATGTGTGTGTGTGTGTATAATTATATACAGTATATATATATATATATATACATTAGCGAATTGCCCTTCAAAAAATGACGGAAAAAAAATTGTAAGCCAGGCATTGCTGTTTGCCACACAATGTGAGGCTTTTGCATCTCTGAGCATCAACGGTTCTCATTGCAAACCTTTCCTCCCGCCTACTGTACGAGCCGCTTATTGTAGGGTTCATTAACCTGCAAGTTTTGTGCTTGGGAATGCCATGTGTCTCTTTCCAGCATCTCCCCCCTGTCCCTTCCCTGTGTGTTTCTTTTCTGTGTGTCTGCTGAATGATTGTGTTGCATGCGCTGACTGGCTCTTGTTTTATTTGCAAAGTCCTGTGTGCCTGACATTGTTGGTGTAAGTGTTAGTGTCTTTGCCGTTGTGTATTTTCGAAGTCCCGCATGCCTGGCGTTGTTCATGTAAGTGTCACTGTCTTTGCCGTTGTGTATTTTCTAAGTCCTGCGTGCCTGGCTACTCTCAGCCTCGTTTTTATCCAGTTTCCGATTTTTTGTAATTTTTCGTCCTCCATCTTTTTTCTTGCTTAGCCGATTTTTGAGTGACGAAACCTTTCAAATAAGACTCAAAATCGCTTGCAACCTCACTCCCAGGCTTCCGGGCTCTCCCCCTGTGCTGTGTGTTTTTATTTATTTTTTATTATTTTTCGTGTTTTTCGATTTCCTCGGGTTGGACGTTAAATTCGTATTTTTCCGAGGTCACATTTTTTTCCAGAGCTTGCATGTGTTACCGCGCCGCTGCCTGCAATGAGCGCCTTTGTCATGCCTTCGGCGCTCATTGCAGAAGTGCTGCGTGGATGCTTAAGTGCTCATTTCAGCCTAAGTTTTTGCAAGGCTCGCAAACGTGACGACAAACGTTGGACAATTATAATATGTGATATATATGTATATATATATATGTATAAAGAGTGCCTTGCAAAAGTATTCACCCCCTTGGCATTTTATCGTGTTTTGTTGCCTCACAACCTGGAATTAACATGGATTGTTTGAGGATTTGCATAATTTAATGTACAGAACATACCCACAACTTTGAAGATGTTTTTTTTTTTTTTTTTTAATTGTGAAGCAAACAATAAATTGGACAAAGTAACAGAAAAAGTCAATGTGCATAACTATTCACCCCCCTAAAGTCAATACTTTGTAGAGCCACTTTTTGCGGCATTTACAGCTCCAAATCGCTTTGGATAAGTCTCTATGAGCTTGCAACATCTTACCACTGGCACTTTTGCCCATTCCTCCTTGCAAAACTGCTCCAGCTCCTTTAAGTTGGATAGTTTGCGCTTGTGAACAGCAATCTTTATGTCTGACCACAGATTTTCTTTTAAATTGTGGTCTGGGCTTTGACTAGGCCATTCCTACACATTTACGTGTTTCCCCTTAAAAGAACTCAAGTGTTGCTTTAGCAGTGTGTTTGGGGTCATTGTCCTGCTGGAAGGTGAACCACCGTCCTAGCCTCAAATCATGCACAGAGTGGTTCAGATTTTGCTCAAGAATATCCCTGTATTTAGCACCATCTATCTTTCCCTCAATTCTGACCAGTTTCCCAGTCCCGGCTGCTGAAAAACATCCCCACAGCATGATGCTGCCACCACCATGTTTCACTGTGGGGATGGTATTCTTTGGGTGATGTGATGTGTTGGGTTTGCGCTAGACATAGCGTTTTCTTTGATGGCTGAAAAGTTCAATTTTAGTCTCATCAGACCAGAGCACCTTCCTCCATACATTTTGGGAGACTCCCACATTCCTTTTCGCAAACCCAAGACGTGCCATTTTGTTTTTTTGCTGAAAGTATTGGCTTTCTTCTGGCCACTCTGCCATAAAGCCCAACTCCTTGGAGCGTACAGCTTATTGTCGTCCTATATACAGATACTCCAGTCTCTGCTGTGGAACTCTGCAGCTCCTCCAGGGTTACCTTAGGTCTCTGTGCTGCCTCTCTGATTAATGCCTTCCTTGCCCGGTCCATGAGTTTTGGTGGACGGCCATCTCTTGGCAAGTTTGCTGTTGTGCCATGTTCTTTCCATTTGGTTATGATAGGTTTGATGGTGCTCCTGGGGATCATCAAAGATTTGAATATTTTTTTATATCCAACCCTGACTTGTACTTCTCAACAACATGGTCCCTTACTTGTTTGGAGAGTTCCTTGGTCTTCATGGCAGTGTTTGGTTAGTGGTGCCTCTTGCTTAGGTCTTGCAGCCTCTGGGGCCTTTCAAACAAGGTGTGTATATGTAATGACAGATCATGTGACACTTAGATTGCACACAGGTGGACATCATTTCACTAATTATGTGACTTCTGAAGGTAATTTGTTGCACCAAAGCATTTTATGGGCTTCATACCAAAGAGGGTGAATACATACGCACATGCCAATTTACTGTTTTCTATTTCTAAAAAATAGTTTTATGTATATATTTTTCTCATTTTACTTCACCAACTTAGACTATTGTGTTCTGATCCATCGCATACAATTCAGATTCACAAAACTTAAGGCTGTAATGTAACAAAATAGGTAAAAAGTCAAGAGGGGTGAATACTTTTGGACGGCACTGTATATATATATATATATATATATATATATATATATATATATATACTGTATATAAATACAGTATATAATGTGTGTGTATATATGTGTGTGTTCATATATGTATTTATATATATATATATATATATATATATATATATATATATTTATATGTCTAGGTAATGAAATTACCTGGTAATTGTGGGAGGGCCAAAGGGTGTGTCTGGGAGCTAACCAGTGGTAGTGTCTAGCGTTGGCTGATTTATGACATGTAGGAAGCGTGAAATGGAAGTGTGTTTGGTGAATGAGGCCACCTCACCTCATGTAGCTGTATGCCCAATCGCTATGCCATATTTGCCTGCTAAGAGGGTCAAGGGCTGAATGAAGTAGAGGAGAGAGGGGAGAGGTTTAGGAAAACGTAATGAAAAACAAGGCCTGCAAAGGCTAATTTGGATAGGTAGTAGGTTGATGTGGACTTATAGAAAGGTCGATGGTTAGTCGATTTAGCCTGAAATCCACAAAATATGGCTTAAAAAGGGCAAAGCATGACCTCAGATACTGATAAAGACAATTTAGTGGATTTGATATATAATAAGAAAGTGTAATGTAGAGCATAAATACTTACTAATAAGTAAGCCTAATGTAGAGCAGGAATACTTACCATGAAGAACCATAGCTCTACAGCAATGGGGATGCCCTTATGGAAAAGGGAAATTAGACAACAATGTGAGGTTAGGGAAAGCAGAACATTTGACATATTAGCATTGCAAGGTTAAGGAAAGCAGACGTTTAACAGCAATGCCCTTGCAGACAGGAAAGGGCAAAAGGCAGCAATAGGCAGAAAGCTTAACCTGGGAAAATGGTGATGTGATGAGAAGTAATGCCCTTGTAGCCAGGAAAAGGGCCAGAAAGTCGCCATGAGCAAAAAGCTTACTGTGTAACATAGTAATGTAAGGAGAAAGCCAGTGATAGTAACACCCTTGCAGATAGGAAAAGGGCCAAAAAAAGGCAGTAATAGGCTTGCAGACATGTAGCAAAGTAAATCAGAACCTGTAACAGTGAGAGAACTGAAAAGCATGCATGCACCCAGAAATGGACTGACTGTGAGGTCCCAACAGGAAGTGCTTATAAGGCTTCAGAGCCTGCCTCGGGAAGAGGTGGGGTGAGCTGCAGAGCCCTGTCTTTGAACGGGCAGGGCAAGAGAGGGGCACGGCCACAAATATGTATATAAATATATATATATATACAAATATATATATACATATATATATATATATATATATATATATATACATATATATATATATATATATATACATGTATATATACATATATATATCACATATATAGTTGTGAGCATACAAGTATTTGCTAACGCGAGGGACGCAGTTCCCCGCCAATGCGGGTCCTTGCGAAGCGAGGGGCCGCATTTGTGGTGGTGGAGCATCCCAACGTGGAGTCTCCAACGTCGGCTGTGTTAACACACACACACGACTTTTTACAAAAAAAAAAAAAACGTCCCCGCAAAAAAAATACAACGTCCCCGCAAATGCGGATCCTCGCGAAGCGAGGGTCCGCATTTGCGGAGGTGGAGGCTCCAACGTCGGCTGTGTTAACACACACAAACACACGACTTTAAAAAAAAAAAAATCTCAAAGGCGCCTCACACCCGGTTACACACACACGCAAGACTTAAAAAAAAAAAAACTCTAAGGTGCCTCACAAGCGCACGACTTCGAAAAAAATACACTGCGTCGTACACGTAAAAGCCAACTGCGTCCCTCGCAAAAAAGTACGGCCGCATCGCAAAGAAATACGCGCGCATGAAAACATCAGAAACACAAGAAATAAACACAACATACACATAAAAAGCTTACTTACAGCAAGGGGGGGGTCATCCGGCACCTCGAAAAGTTAATTTACACGTCCATTTAAGTCCAAAAAAACGATTTTAAACTGCCGAAAATCACCTAAGCGAGAGAAAAAATGGCCGCCGAACAAAACGAAAACGAGGCTTCAGACGTAACTATACTACAGTGACTCGCAAGACTGAAATACATACTATGCGGAACGTAACGTAAACACTGATATTAACCACCATTTTGAAAACTACTACACACAAAATGGTGGATGGAACGCAAATTGTAAGCTGGAACAAAAATAGCGCATGCGTATTGCGTTGTAACGGTCTCAGCCATTTGAAAGTTTATAAATACTGCCTACTTTCCAGAAAATTCTACATTTCTACTCAGGTGATGAACGGAGTGACTGGATAGTTAACTGCTGCTGTTACTTGAGAAGAGAATTGTTTACTAATTTCCTACTTTACATTGTGCAAATTACAACTGAGAGGTAAGCTATAATATATTACATTTTATTATCAAAACAGGATAAAAAAAAAAAACTTTAAGTATGAAAATGTGATTCATGTATAGTGACATGTGACATGCACATTTATGTGTATAGCCCCTGCAACAAACTAATCTTAATCCAAACTAATTAAACAATTATATTTAAATGACATTACCAAAAAAAAAAAAAATTTAACTATTAAAATATGATTCATGTATAGTGATATGTGACACTCACATATATGTGTATCATGTATAGTCACATGTCACACGCACATTTATGTGTGTAGGCCCAAAAACAAAGTAATGTTAATTTAAAGTAATTAAAGAAGTACTGTATATACTCGAGTATAAGCCGAGTTTTTCAGCCCTTTTTTTAAGGCAAAAAAGGGCCCCTCGGCTTATACTTGAGTCACTCTCCTCTCGTGTCTCTCTAACCCCCCCGTGTCTCTCTAACCCCCCGTGTCTCTCTAACCCCCCCGTGTCTCTCTAACCCCCCCGTGTCTCTCTAACCCCCCCTGTGTCTCTCTACCCCCCGTGTCTATCTACCCACCATGTCTCTTTCCCTCCCCCTCCTCATCCTCAACCCCCCCTCAAAAGGTTGAGGGGGGTTGAGGATGAGGAGGGGGTTGAGGAGGGTTGAGGTTGAGGAGGGGGGTTGAGGATGAGGATGGGGGTTGAGAATGGGGGGTTGAGGAGGGAGGTTGAGGAGTGGGTTGATGATGGAGGGTTGAGGAGGGGGGTTGAGCATGGGGGGGTTGAGGATGGGGGGGTTGAGGATGAATGAGGGGTGTTGGGGAGGGAGGTTGAGGGGGGTTGAGGTTGAGGAGGGTTGAGGTTGAGGAGGGTTGAGGTTGAGGAGGGAGGTTGAGGATGGGGGGTTGAGATTGAGGATGGGGGTTGAGGATGGGGGGTTGAGGAGGGAGGTTGAGGAGGGGCTTGAGGATGGGGGTTGAGGAAGGGGGAGGGGGGTTGGGGAGAGAGGTTGAGGGGGGTTGAGGTTGAGGAGGGTTGAGGGTGAGGAAGGTTGAGGTTGAGGAGGGGTGAGGTTGAGGAGGGAGGTTGAGAATGGGGGTTTGAGGATGGGGGTTGAGGATTAGGATGGGGGGTTGAGGGGAGGTTGAGGAGGGGGTTGAGGATGGGGGGTTGAGGAGGGAGGTTGAGGAGGGGGTTGAGGATGGGGGGTTGAGGAGAGGGGTTGAAGAGGGAGGATGAGGAGGGTGGTTGAGGAGGGGGGAGGGGGCTTGGGGTTGAGGAGGGAGGTTGAGGGGGGTTGAGGATGAGGAGGGTTGAGGAGGGAGGTTGAGGAGGGGGTTGAGGATGGGGGGTTGAGGATGATGATGGGGGTTGAGGATGGGGAGGTTGAGGAGGGGGTTGAGGATGGAGGTTAAGGAGGGAGGATGAGAAGGGGTTTGAGGAGGGTTGAGGTGGAGGAGGGGGGTTGAAGATGGGGGGTTGAGGATAAGGATGGGGGGGTTAAGGAGGGGGGTTGTGGATAAGGATGGAGGTTGAAGATGAGGAGGGAGGTTGAGGAGGGGGTTGAGGATGAGGAGGGAGGTTGAGGATGAGGAAGGAGGTTGAGGAGGGGGTTGAGGATGAGGAGGGAGGTTGAGGATGAGGTGGGAGGTTGAGGATGAGGAGAGAGTTTAAGGAGGGAGGTTGAGGATGAGGAAGGAGGTTGAGGATGAGGAGGGAGGTTGAGGATGAGGGGGTTGAGGAGGGGGGTTGAGGAGGGTTGAGGTTGAGGAGGGAGGTTGAGGATGGGGGTTGAGAATGAGGATGGGGGGGTTGAGGATGAGGATGGGGGTTGAGGAGGGAGGTTGAGGAGGGGGTTGAGGATGGGGGGTTGAGGAGGGGGGAGGGGGTTGGGGAGGGAGGTTGAGGGGGGTTGAGGTTGAGGAGGGTTGAGGTTGAGGAGGTTTGAGGTTGAGGAGTATTGAGATTGAGGATGGGGGGTTGAGGATGGGGGGTTGAAAATGGGGGGTTGAGGGGGATTTGAGGAGGGGGTTGAGGATGGGGGGGTTTGAGGAGGGAGGTTGAGGAGGGGGTTGAGGATGGGGGGGTTGAGGAGGGCGGTTGAGGAGGGGGTTGAGGAGGGAGGATGAGGAGGGGGGTTGAGGAGGGGGGTTGGGGTTTAGTAGGGGGGTTGAGGTTGAGGAAGGTTGAGGAGGGAGGTTGAGGATGGAGGGTTGAGAAGGGAGGATGAGGAGGGGGTTGAGGAGGGTTGAGGTTGAGGAGGGGGGTTGAGGATGAGGATGGGGGTTAAGGAGGGGGGTTGAGGATGAGGAGGGAGGTTGAGGATGAGGAGGGAGGTTGAGGATGGGGTTGAGGATTAGGAGGGAGGTTGAGGAGGGGGTTGAGGATGAGGAGGGAGGTTAGGGAGGGAGGTTGAGGGTGAGTAGGGAGGTTGAGGATGAGGAGGGAGGTTGAGGATGAGGAGGGAGGTTGAGGATGAAGGGGTTGAGGAGGGGGATGAGGAGGTGGGTTGGGGTTGAGGAGGGAGGTTGAGGTTGAGGAGGGTTGAGGTTGAGGAGGGTTAAGGAGGGGGTTGAGGATGGGGGGGTTGAGGAGGGAGGTTGAGGATGAGGAGGGAGGTTGAGGAGGGGGTTGAAGATGAGGAGGGAGGTTGAGGTTGAGGAGGGTTGAGGAGGGTTAAGGAGGGGGTTGAGGATGGGGGGTTGAGGAGGGAGGTTGAGGATGAGGAGGGAGGTTGAGGAGGGGGTTGAGGAGGGAGGATGAGGAGGGGGGTTGAGGAGGGGGGTTGGGGTTTAGTAGGGGGGTTGAGGTTAAGGAAGGTTGAGGAGGGAGGTTGAGGATGGAGGGTTGAGAAGGGAGGATGAGGAGGGGGTTGAGGAGGGTTGAGGTTGAGGAGGGGGGTTGAGGATGAGGATGGGGGTTAAGGAGGGGGGTTGAGGATGAGGAGGGAGGTTGAGGATGAGGCGGGAGGTTGAGGAGGGGGTTGAGGATTAGGAGGGAGGTTGAGGAGGGGGTTGAGGATGAGGAGGGAGGTTAGGGAGGGAGGTTGAGGGTGAGTAGGGAGGTTGAGGATGAGGAGGGAGGTTGAGGATGAGGAGGGAGGTTGAGGATGAAGGGGTTGAGGAGGGGGATGAGGAGGTGGGTTGGGGTTGAGGAGGGAGGTTGAGGTTGAGGTTGAGGAGGGTTAAGGAGGGGGTTGAGGATGGGGGGGTTGAGAAGGGAGGTTGAGGATGAGGAGGGAGGTTGAGGAGGGGGTTGAAGATGAGGAGGGAGGTTGAGGTTGAGGAGGGTTGAGGAGGGTTAAGGAGGGGGTTGAGGATGGGGGGTTGAGGAGGGAGGTTGAGGATGAGGAGGGAGGTTGAGGAGGGGGTTGAGGATGAGGAGGGAGGTTGAGGATGAGGAGGGTGGTTGAGGATGAGGAGGGAGGTTGAGGAGGGGGTTAAGGATGAGGAGGGAGGTTGAGGAGGGGGTTGAGGATGAGTAGGGAGGTTGAGGATGAGGAGGGAGGTTGAGGATGAGGAGGGAGGTTGAAGAGGGGGTTGAGGATGAGGAGGGAGGTTGAGGATGAGGAGGGAGGTTGAGGAGGGGGTTGAAGATGAGGAGGGAGGTTGAGGAGGGAGGATGAGGAGGGAGGTTGAGGATGAGGAGGGAGGTTGAGGATGAGGAGGGAGTATTAGGAGTGGGGTTGAGGAGGGTGATAAGGGAGGGGGAAGAGACACAGGGAAGGGAGAGGTTGGAAGAGACACAGGGAAGGGAGAGGGGAGAAGAGACACGGGAGAGAGAGGTGGACACAGAGGGCACAAGAGGGACACAGGGGGCAGCACATTTCCCACCCTCGGCTTATACTCGAGTCACTCATTTTACCCAGTATTTTGTGGTAAAATAGGTGCCTCGGCTTATACTCGGGTTGGCTTATACTCGAGTATATACGGTAGATTTAAATTACATTAATTTATTGTAATTCAATATATAACCTAAAGCTCAATGTTTCTCCTTTTTTTTACTATTCAAACAGACTCTGCATCAACAGCGTCACTCAAGAATTTGCAACGTGCATTGTGAACCACAATCCCTTTTAAACAACAACAAGAAAGAAGAAGAGTTAAGATAGAAAAATACATTACATGCTGAAAAAGACCATGCTTTGCTAAATCAAAAAGAAGAAATATACAATTAACCATTTCACTTTCTTTTTTCAAACAGACACTACAAGAAGACCAGCGGATTAAGATTGGCAGGAGGGGACCCTCTGTCATTCGACACTTCAATCAAGGTAAATTATAACAAGTACAAAAAATAAAGGAACTATATATGTTTAATGGCCGCCAATATAACAAATGCAGCAACCAAAAAGTGGTGAACACAAAATAGGATAATGCTAAAAATATAGCCAGAATATAAAAAAAAACAAAAAAACACTCATTTGCACTGTAGAAAAACATTAAAGCTGCAAAAAACCCCACTAAGGACTCATTCAATTGCGATTTGGCCAATTGAATCGGGCTCTAATAAGCACATAACATATATTTTTTAAAGAAGTTTTCAGTTAGTGAAAACCTTGCTTTAAGATAGATGCTTAGGCCCTCATTCAATTGCGATTTGGCCAATTGAATAGGGCTCTATATAAGCACATAGCATATTTTTTTTGAAGAAGTTTTTAGTTAGTGAAAACCTTGCTTTCGGATAGATGCTTACTAACTAAAAAGTTCTTTAAAAAAAATATGTTATGTGCTTATTTAGGGCCCTATTCAATTGGCCAAAGTGCAATTGAATGAGGCCCTCAATAACTAAAAACTTATTTAAAAAAAGTATGTTATGTGCTTATTTAGACCCCTATTCAATTGGCAAAATCACAATTGAATGAGGGCCTAATTAAGCAAATCAACTATGCAACATATGGTAGACACAAAATAGAATTGTACCAAAAATCACAATAACAAATAACAAAGTAAATTAATATTCTTCTTTAATGTTTAAGAACCTATAAGCCTTACAAAGAAGCCTAAATAAGCATACCAAAAGTGGTAGACACAAAACAGGATTGTACCAAAAATCACAGAAACAGATAGCAAAGTTAATTAATATTCTTCTTTAATGTTTAAGAACCTATAAGACTTACAAAGAAGCCTAGATAAGCATACTAAAAGTGGTAGACACAAAACAGGATTGTACCAAAAATCACACAAACACATAGCAAACTAAATTATTATTCTTCTTTAATGTTTAACAACCTATAAGCCTTACAAAGAAGCCTAAATAAGCATACCAAAGGTGGTGGACACAAAACAGGATAATGCTAAAAACATTGCAATTAGTGATGTCGCAATTGTTCGCGAACCGGCGAACCCGGCGAACAGCCATAGATTTCAATGGGCAAGCGAATTTTAAAACCCACAGGGACACTTTCTGGCCACAATAGTGATGGGAAAGTTGTTTCAATGGGACTAACCCCTGGACTGTGGCATGCCGAAAGGGGATCCATGGCAAAACTCCCACAGAAAATTACATAGTTGATGCAGAGTCTGGTTTTAAGCCATAAAGGGCATAAATTACCTAACATTCCTAAATTGTTTGGAATAACGTGCTTTAAAACATCAGGTATGATGTTGTATCGATCAGGTAGTGTAAGGGTTAGGCCCGCTTTACAGTGACAGACCAAACTCCCCGTTTAACGCACCGCAAGCAACCACAAACAGTCCATTTGCACAACCGCAAACTCCCCATTTGCACAAGGTTGGATACCAAGCTAGCCATGTCCCGTTCCTTGTCCTCACTGATGTCATTGAAGGTCTCTTCCTCCACCCAGCCACGTACAACACCAAGGGCCCCCGAAAGGTGACAACAAGCCCCCTGGGACGCCTGCTGTGTTTGGTCTTCCACCTCCTCAAAGCCACCTTCCTCCTCTGACTCCTCTTCTTCAGACTCCTCTCACTGCGTTGCCTCTCTCTGCATTATTATAAGGTGTGTTAAGTAGTACTACTCTTATCAGTTTAATACCTGTTACAGCACATATCAGTGGGTGTTAGGTATTTTAATTTCTTCATTTAGAAATTAATTAGCTAAGAATATCATGATTATAAAAAGTATGTCAGCATGTTTCTTATCTTACTAGAATGTTTAAGTGCGTCATCTGTAGAATGTTTACGTTAATGTTCTTTAAAACATCTTTTTTCTGTGTCCTGTTTTTTGCTTCAGATACTACTGAGACAACGTATCTGAAGCAAGCCGGGAGTTTAGATAAGGTTTTGCTGAGTAAAACATAAAAAGACAGTTGCTTGCAAATATGTATTTAACCCTATTTCCAACTATGCTAAAAAGCTGTGACTGTGCTATATAAGGGACTGCCCGCCCAAATAAAACTTAGAGATTATTCTGATGACACTCTGACTTCTGTGCATTATTTTCTCTCATTATATCTTGGTACTCAGATATAATATATTCACACATCAGAATACATGATTACTCACTAATCTGATCCTATCAGTGGACGTGTATAAGGCCTGGATTTTTAGAACCAGGAAATGGAAAAAGATGCTTTGTTGGTCGTATCACTTCAATTTTGGGGCACGGCACGTGCAATCAAAGGTGCCACCAGATAGGAGTGGCGTGATTGTAAGTACTACTCTTATCAGTTTAATACTTGTTACGTCACCTATCAAGGGGGCGTGTAAAAGGCCTGGATTTTTAGAACCAGGAGATGGAAAAAGATGCTTTGTTGGTCGTATCACTTCAATTTTGGGGCACGGCATGTGCAATCAAAGGTGCCACCAGATAGGAGTGTTTGTAAGTACTACTCTTATCAGTGTAAATACCTGTTACAGCACTTATCAGGGGGCATGTATAAGGCCTGGATTTTTAGAACCAGGAGATGGAAAAAGATGCTTTGTTGGTCGTATCACTTCAATTTTGGGGCACGGCACGTGCAATCAAAGGTGCCACCAGATAGGAGTGGCGTGTTTGTAAGTACTACTCTTATCAGTTTAATACTTGTTACGTCACCTATCAGGGGGCGTGTATAAGGCCTGGATTTTTAGAACCAGGAGATGGAAAAAGATGCTTTGTTGGTCGTATCTCTTCAATTTTGGGGCACAGCACGTGCAATCAAAGGTGCCACCAGATAGGAGTGGCGTGTTTGTAAGTACTACTCTTATCAGTTTAATACTTGTTACGTCACCTATCAGGGGGCGTGTATAAGGCCTGGATTTTTAGAACCAGGAGATGGAAAAAGATGCTTTGTTGGTCGTATCACTTCAATATTGGGGCACTTTGAGACATTAGCTTCTTACGCTCAAACATGTCCTTTACAGGCACCTGACTATGGGCAGATGAGCAGGAACTGCTCAAGGCGAGAGATGCAGTGGCGGATGGTTGAGAGGGGGCAAGGAGGACAGCAGTGGTTGATGTGGCTGATGATGCTGGACCAGGAGGAGGATGGCGGCTTTGAGTTTGTGTGCTGCTTGTACTCATGTGTTGGTCTGTAGTCACCCAAACATTAGGTCTCAACCTGTAGAGAATAAGGGAACCAGGCTACTCTAGACCTCATTCATCATTACCGGTTTTGACAGATTGGTACTATGCGTCCAAGCTACTGTGACAACAGATATGAGTGGCACTGTGAACTTGCAGAAGTTGGCAGAGTAGACGCTGTAGGTCTGACACACACGCTTGCAGACAACTAACTGCTATGCAATCTATTACAGTAGAAAAAATGTTTTTTGTTTTAAATGTACACTACTGTTACACCAGATATGAGTGGTGTGTTAAGTAGTACTACTCCTATCAGTTTAATCCCTGTTATGTGCCTTTTTTGGGGGTTTGGTTGTTGGAGGCACAGTGCAGCACCAGAGGCCAGAAAAATTAGGCATGTACACATGACTGAAAAATTTAATTGCAGCGAGCAGAGAAGAAGGTAGGCCTGATTCAACACCCCAGCCCCGCATAACAACACTCAGAGATTCAGGGGGGGACCTGAGAAAGCCACGGGCCGGAGATATAAACGGGGGCCATCCCAAATAAGCACACAAGCAGGGACAAAGGTAGTGAAGGGGACATAGAGGCCCATGGACTGACGGTCGCCATATTGGCAGGAAAAGGGCCCAGCAATTAAGCCAAACTGACCCAGCACAGGCAGCTACTTGAGTCAAACGCTGTACAATTACACCTTAATAAAGCGGAAACATGCAGCAGCAGGGATTCTAAACGGCCACACGGGGACAAGGAGGCTAACAGCCCCCACAGTCTCTGCACCACTCTTTTTAACAGAAAACCCAAGGGGCTAACCAGGTACCTTGCCCACATAAAAAAAAAAATAATTTTATTGGAGGAATTATTAGTGTCTTTACCCCCCAAGAGAGGACATAATATATGGTATCTTTAGACTACCTGATGGCCAAACCTCCTTTAACCCCAATGCTATCCAAGAAACATTTCAAAACTTTATCTGACTGGGGGTCTATAGAGTGACATTAGTACTGACCTTTATCTGTCTGGGGGTCTATAGGTGACATTAGTACTGACCTTTATCTGTCTGGGGTCTATAGATGGACATTAGTACTGACCTTTATCTGTTTGGGGGTCTATAGAGGGACATTAGTACTGACCTTTATCTGTGTGGGGGTCTATAGGTGAAATTAGTACTGACCTTTATCTGTCTGGGGTCTATAGGTGACATTAGTACTGATCTTTATCTGTCTGGGGGTCTATAGGTGACATTAGTCCTGACCTCCTGCTGCAGTATTATTACTCCCAATACTCCCAGGCTTGCTACTATTAGATATAATAACCTCAGTTTCATTTCCTTATCTGTTGGTAACATCAAAATATGATTATTAAATATTTCATATTTGTTTGTTTTTTCTCCCAAAGTGAACCCCTTTGTGTGTGTCCCACAGATGTGGCGTTTCCGCTCTGCGTATGTTGGATTTGCACCGCTCAAAAAGTATGAAAAGAGACCCCCCCCCCTTGAAGCCCATTAATGACATCATCAGTAAATTGTATGTAACAGATTCCAGTGTTTAGGGTTTATGACCCAATACTGCGATCATATCATTTATGACAAAAATCCGTATTTGTCGTATTATTCAGAAGCGCGTGCATCTGACACTTTGTGTTACATTTCCTGATACTTTTATAATCTTGATCTTTATATATTTACTAGCGACTTGCCCGTCAAAAAATGGCGGCAATAAGATTGTAAGGCAGGTAATGGTGTTTGGACGAGACATTCATTTTGTTGGCGGTCGGAGATCCTTCGGCGCTCATTGCGAGGCTGTTGGTTGTATTTTTTTTCTGATAGGCGCTTTTGCTGTTATTCTTTGGTCGGCGGTGATGTGTTTTTTGCGCTTATTGCAAGGCTTTGTGTGCTATGAGCGCTCGTTGTGAGGCGCGCAGTGAATGGCTTTTATGTTTAATGTGATAATGTTTCTTTTGTGTATATGTATTTTTGTATGCTAATGAAATAATTACTAAATGAATATACTTTACCTATTTGTAAGTAATATATGCAGGAAGCATTGTGCTGAAGAGCTGACAATCTGTTTTTATGTTCCTGCAGCATACAATGTAGGTTTTCAGCTGCTGTGTAAGTGTCAGCAATGTGCGCAGTGTGTAGTGTAAATAGGCTGCGTGCGCGAGGGGAAGCTGTTAGTTAGTGTTGTAAAATGGCGGGGAATGTGTATGTGGTACACGGGTGTGGATGATTTAGCGTCCTTGTTAATAGTGTATCTTTACCTCGTACGGCTTTTTAGGAAAATCCGTATGTGTTTCACGTGTTTAGGGTCCTGTAGCCTCGTTTTCTTTTTTCAACGGACATTTTTTTTCTCACTTAGGTGATTTTCGGGTGTCTAAACACATGAATTTGGAATTAAATGGAGGTGTAACTTCACTTGCAAAGGTCCTCGGTGCCTGCCTTGCTGTGGGTAAGCTTTTTCTGTGTTTGTTGTGTGTATTTATTGTGTTTTTAATGTTTTAAGTGCGCGCGGTTCGGGCGTTAAGGTCGTATTTTTGTGAGCTCGTAAAGTCCCGTATTTTTGGATGGTAAGTCCGTAAATTTGATGGTGTAAGTCCCGCCTGCGGCTCATTGCAGCCGACGTGGGAGCCTTCGGCGCTCCTTGCCAGCAACTCTGGCCCTCGCTTCGCAAGCTCGCAGCGTTAGCAACAACCCGCCTGCTCACAACTATATATGTGATATCTGCAACGTTTTCCCCAGTTGGCACTTATAAATCGGCTAAGCGACAAAAAAAATGGCGTCCGGAAAAAATGAAAATGAGGCTACACGACCCCAAACCGCACAATGTACGACTTTTACCTAAGAACAGACGAGGTACAAAATACACTATTAGAAATAATGGAAACTACTGGCGAGCCGCATAACACATAAACAACCGCCGCCATTTTACAACACTAACTTGCAACTAATAACATTACAAATCTAAAATGGCGCGTTACACGACTATACAAGCGGTTTCCCCTCATGCACTGCGCACATTGCTGACACTTACACCTCAGGTCACCAACAGTCCAAATGTACACTGTAAGCTGCAGGAAAATCAAAACTGATTGTTAGCTCTTCAGGATATTGATCACTGGATATATTAATTACAAATAGGTAAAGTATTTTAGTAATTAATTAATTCATTATTATTAAAAAAAAATATATATAAAAAAAATACGCTTAATAGCATATTTTGCACTGCCGTTACTTTACATACATTAACGCTTCGCACTTCCTAATACATTTGTTCATTCACAATAGTTATTATCGTGCATTCATTTAATAAGTATTAATTAGTAATGGAAAATAAAAATGTAGACTTTACACTACACTAAAATGTTTTACTTTTTACTCTGCAATTATATATCTGGATTACTGCTTATTGGCTGCCAGCGATAGCACTCTCAAAGCAGTTACAAATCTAAATCACTTTATTATGCTCTGAGACCTGAATACATTTTTTCTCTGTCCCAGTATATACTTTGTATTGCTGCCCTTAGAACGTTAAAATCTGCCCTTTTAAAATTAAGAGTTTTTGTTGGCCCCTTAAAATGTTTTTTTTTTTAATTCAATCTCAAATAAGACTGTGTTGTGATCATTGTTTCCCAAAGGTTCCCCTATTCCAACATTTGATACTATATCAATATTATTTGTGATGACTAAATCCAAGATGGCCCCAATTCTAGTAGGTTCTTGTATAACCTGGGCCAGATAATGATCCCTGAGTGTACTCAAGAACCTGCTCCCCTTAGATGATCTGCTGGTCTCATTTATCCGGTTTATTTCAGGGTAATTAAAATCTCCCATTATTAGAACTTTTAATTAAACTTTTATATATTAGAACTTTTAATTAAACCTAAAAGGCACCCAATGTCTATAGAGAAGTTGCAAAGTAGGCCCTAAATGTTTCTGCACCAGGTCCCACCAATCACTGTCGACTCAGGGTCTGCGCAGCGCTGTCTGACCAGGGTCTAGTACAGTAATATAATAATATAACATAGCAATAATTGCTGCTGTTTAGTTGTTCAGTCATGTCCAACTATACGTGACCCTATGGCCCTCAGCACGCCAAGCACATCTGTCAAAGGGAGGAGGAATAAAAACACAACAGTATTCAGTAACTCTGGAGGTCCCAGTACTTGAAGAACGAAAATAATAATAATAATAATAATAATGCACAAGAGCATGCCCAGCCGGTACATCTACACATTATATAGTAATAATAATAATAATAATAATAATAATAATATTGCACAAGAGCATGCCCAGCTGGTACATCTACACATTATATAGTAGTAATAATAATAATAATAATAATAATAATAATAATAATAATAATAATAATAATAATAATGCACAAGAGCATGCCCAGCTGGTACATCTACACATTATATAGTAGTAATAATAATAATAATAATGCACAAGAGCATTCCCAGCTTGTACATCTACACATTATATAGTAGTAATAATAACAATAATAATAATAATAATAATGCACAAGAGCATGCCCAGCTGGTACATCTACACATTATATAGTAGTAATAATAATAATAATAATATTAATGCACAAGAGCATGCCCAGCCGGTACATCTACACATTATATTATAATAATAATAATAATAATAATAATAATGCACAAGAGCATGCCCAGCTGGTACATCTACACATTATATAGTAGTAATGATAATAATAATAATAATAAAATTAATAATAATAATAATGCACAAGAGTCCTTCAGCACTGCACTGGACACTGAATAAACTTGCCTAGCTATTGATTTCCCTATTCAATCAGTATCACCTACACTCTCCCTCCTCTCAGTAAGACTGCAAGTTAGTTATGATTCCAAAATGGCTGCTGTCCATGAGTTAGAAGGCTCTGGAGGGGAGTGTATGCTGCTGATTGGCTGGAATGTGTCTGCTGACTGTGACATGCAGGGTCAAAGTTTGCTCAATGATAAAGTATTGGGGGTGGGTCGAATCTCGCATATGTTCGCTGTTTGCCGCGGCGAACTATTCGCGACATCTCTAATTGCAATCATATCCAAAATAAGAACAACATTAATAATTACAGTATATAAAAAAATAGCTGGAATATACAAGTACATTTAAATTATTTTTAAAAGGTTGCACAAAAAACAGCATAGCAGAAAAATTCACCATAACAGATACAATACACCAAAATAATGACATTTTTGCTTTATTGCAAATACATTCAAATCAAATAACATTTTCATTTTTCTTTTACAACAGATACTGCATGAAGACAATCGGCCGAGGACTTTCAACAGAGGACCAGACCATCGGCCGAGGACTTTCAACAGAGGACCAGACCATCGGATGAGGACTTTCAACAGAGGACCAGACCATCGGACCAGGACTTTCAACAGATGACCAGATCATCGAACCAGGACTGTCAACAGAGGACCAGACCATCGGACGAGGACTTTCAACAGAGGACCACACCATCGGACGAGGACTTTCAACAGAGGACTACACCATTGGACGAGGACTTTCAACAGAGGACCACACCATCCAACGAGGACTTTCAACAGAGGACCAGACCATCGGACAAAGACTTTCAACAGAGGACCAAGAAACATTCTGATTGAAATCACACTTCAACCAAGGTACAGTATAATAAGTAAAAAATGAGAAAACTAAATAAACATGTTTGCTCTGCATCCATGTCAACACAAAAAAAAAACAAGCACTAACTATGGCCCTCATTCAATTGCAATTTGGCCAATTCAATACAGGTCTAAATAACCACATCACATTTTTTTTTTAAAGAAGTTTTTAGTTGGTAAACATCTATCCACAAACAGGTTTTCACTAACTAAAAATGTATTTAAAACAAAAATGTTATCTGCTTATTTACAGCACTATTGAATTGGCCAAATCGCAATTCAATGAGAGCCTATAACTTTTAACTAAATATAACTAACACATTTCTGATTTACCTCTTATTTGTCTGTTATGAACAATAATGTTTAACAGTAAATCCAAATTTTAATATGCCCAATTAAATTTTATTATTTTCTTTTACAGATTAACATGGCTACTAACGAGAACAAACAAGAGGAGAGAGAAATTAGACGAGAAAAAGAATGCAAAAGACTTGCAAGCAAAAGACTATCAGCTGCAAAAATTAAAGATACGCCAAAAAAAACTACCAAGCAAATAAAGCATTTACAACCTGTTCCTCAACCATCAGATGACATTTTACCAGAAAAAATAAAAGAGATACCAAAAAAAGCCACGAAAAAAACAAAGCATTTAGAACCTGTTCCTGAAACATTACATGACATTTTACTGAAACCAATACAACATATACCAAGAAAAGCTACTAAAAAAACAAAGCATTTAGAACCTGTTGTTGAAACATCACATTACATTTCACCTGATGAATATGAAAGTCAAACTGCTATATGCTTTGCAAATTGTCCTTTACTCAAGTCTTTAGCAGTAGAGGTTCATAGTTGTGGGGACATGACTACTCAATGTCAGTTTTGTGAGGCTTATTATTTTAAACAGGAGAGACCCAGAGATGGCCAATTTATTAGTTGCTGTCAAAAAGGCAAGTTCAAACTTCCAGAAAGAAAATAATTTCCAATCTATTTACAAAACATTATGACTGAACCTACTTTTCCAAACTACAAAAATGTTAAGACAAACATAAGATCCTACAAAAGTGCCATATCCTTTGCATCTATGAGGGCAACATTAGCTGCTAATGTACCAGGACATGGTCCTTACTGTTTTTAAGTCCAAGGACAAATTTATCATACAGTGTTTTTATAGAGCTAAATAACATTATGGACAATAATCCCTACAGTAAAGCTTATACAAAAATTGGCAGAAGTAGTAAAATGAACAACTACTTTATGCACAAAGACATCAATTACCAATGCCAAAGGTTAATATGGTGCTTAAAAGAGACAGACATACTGATAAACGTTGTTATAACTTGCCAACCTCAAATGAGGTTGCAATGGTGTTTCAAAATGATGAAGGAGAACCACCATTTCAAAGAGACATTAGAATATATCCCAGAAATGAGGAGAAACCATTCAATAATATGAGTATCTTAAGTCCAAATCTAGATCCAATGACATATACCATTTTTTTCCCACACTCAGAAGCAGGTTGGCAACCAAAAGGAACACTTCCCAGTTACCCAAATGCTAAAGCCAGAATCCGAAATAATGTTTCTATGCTTGAATTTAAAGTAGCTCAAATTGCCATTCGAATTGCATTTAATCCAATTTTATGTGGTGGAAAACTAACACAACAATGGATTATTGATTCCTATTTGCAAGTTGAGGCCAATAATTTAAACTTTAGAAAATATCAACAAGATAAACTACGTGTAGAACAATATTCTGGACTAATGGACTATGTTGCTGATGTGGCTACAAGCAGAGACATGACAGCTGGCAAAGCCATCATTTTACCATCTTCCTTTCAAGGATCTCCTCGAAATATGAGAGAAAGATACAATGATGCTATGACTATTGTCACCAAATTTGGCAAACCCAATTTATTTCTTACATTTACATGTAATCCACAATGGCCAGAAATTACACAAAATTTACTTCTTGGAAAAAGTGCTTTTAAATGACCAGATTTAGTAGCCAGCGTTTTTAAGATTAAATTAAATGAATTAATACGTGACATCACTATAAATCAGTTATTTGGCAAATGTCTTGCTTATGTATATACCATTGAATTTCAAAAAAGAGGCCTTCCACATGCACATCTTTTGATAATACTTCAAGAAAAAGATAAATTAGATACTTCTGACAAAGTGGATGCAGTCATTGTTGCTGAACTACCAGATTCAGAACTATATGGTAGACTATATGAGATTGTTACTCATCACATGATTCATGGACCCTGTGGTGAGCTTAATCCACAATCACCATGTATGGAAAATAATAAATGTTCCAAAGAATTTCCAAAAGATTATAGAGACAAAACCTATGCCAATTGTGATGGCTATCCACTTTATAAAAGAAGAGAAGGAGATAGTGCCATTATTTGTGGGAAAAAAGTTGACAATAGATATGTAGTACCCTACAATCCACATTTACTCATGAAGTACAATGCCCACATCAACGTAGAAGCCTGCACTTCCATCAAATCCATTAAATATGTCTACAAATATATTTACAAAGGCTATGATGCAGCTACTGTAGTCGTCAAAAGTGCAGACAACCCTGAAAGTAGTGAGTTAGTACATGATGAACTTGCATCTCATGTAGATGCTCGCTATGTCAGTGCGCCAGAAGCTCTCTAGTGGCTTTTAAAATTTGAAATGCATGATAGATCACATGCAGTATATAGATTAGCAGTACATTTGCCACAAAGACATTTAGAGTATTTCCATGCTGGAAATGAAATGAAGGCATTGGCCCAAAGTGAAGATTGTCACACTACATTAACTGCATGGTTTGAATTAAATTCCACAGATTCACAAGCAACACAATTCTTATATATTGAAATTCCATATCACTATGTTTTTGTGAATGGATTATGGAGACCAAGAAAAAGCAGAGGCAATAAAATAATCACAAGAATTTACACAGTCAGTCCAAGAGATGTTGAACGTTTTTGCTTACAGATATTAATTTTAAATGTTCCTGGAGCACAATGTTTTAAACACTTAAGAACTGTTAATGACATAGTATATTAATCCTTCCATTTAGCTGCAAGACATAGAAACTTACTAGCTGATGATGGGAAAGAATGGGAAAGATGTTTAGAAGAAGCAGCACAATGTCAAATGCCACTGCAGATGAGAGAACAATTTGCATTTATTTGTATCTTCTCAAATGCTCCAAATGCATTAGCTTTGTCGGAGACATTTAAAAGTAATATGGCTGAAGCCTTTATGCGACGATACAATGAACCCATTGCACACTTAAAAACGTTAATGGAAATCCAAGAAGTATTTTTAACTCATGGATTACCGTATATACTCGAGGATAAGCCGAGTTTTTCAGCCCTTTTTTTAAGGCAAAAAAGGGCCCCCTCGGCTTATACTCGAGTCACTCTCCCCCCCGTGTCTCTCTACCCCCCGTGTGTCTCTAACCCCCCCGTGTGTCTCTCTACCCCCCTGTGTGTCTCTCTACCCCCCGTGTGTCTCTAATGCCTCCGTGTGTCTCTCTACCACCCCCGTGTGTCTCTCTACCCCCCCGTGTCTCTTTCCCTCCCCCTCCTCAACCTAAACCCCCCTCCTCAGCATAAACCCCCCTCAACCCCCCTCCCTCACCTAAACCCCCCTAAATACCTCACCCCTCTCCCCTCACTTACCTGCTTGTGCTCCGGCCTCGGCTCCTTGACCCGGCGCCAGCGCGCATGTGACGTCATATGTGCGCCACTTCATTAGCATATACCGGGTGCCGGCACCGGGTATATGCTAATGACGCGGCGCGCGCGTGTGACGTCACATGCGTGCTGGGTCAAGGAGCGGAGGCTGGAGCACAAGCAGGTAAGAGAGAGGGGGGTATTTAGGGGGGTTTAGGTGGAGGAGGGGGGTTGAGGGGGGTTTAGGTTGAGGAGGGGGGTTGAGGGAGGTTGAGGGGGGTTGAGGTTGAGGAGGTGGGTTGCGGTTGAGGAGGGGGGTTGAGGTTGAGGAGGGGGAGGTTGAGGGGGGGTTGAGGTTGAGGAGGGAGGTTGAGGATGGGGGGATTGAGGAGGGGGGTTAAGGGAGGTTGAGGGGGGTTGAGGTTGAGGAAGTGGGTTGGGGTTGAGGTTGAAGAGGGGGTTTGAAGGGGGATGAGGTTGAGGAGGAAGGTTGAGAATGGGGGATTGAGGATGAGGATGGGGGGTTGAGGAGGGGGTTGAGGATGGGGGGTTGAGGAGGAAGGTTGAGGAGGGGGTTGAGGATGGGGTTTGAGGAGGGGGTTGAGGATGAGGAGGGAGGTTGAGGAGGGCATTGAGGATGACGAGGGAGGTTGAGGATGAGGAGGAAGGGTTGAGGAGAGGGGTTGAGGATGGGGGTTGCGGAGAGAGGATGAGGATGGGGGTTGAGGATAAGGATGGGGGGTTGAGGAGGGGGTTGAGGATGGGGGGGATGAGGAGGAAGGTTGAGGAGGGGGTTGAGGATAGGGGGGTTGAGGAGGGGGTTGAGGATGAAGAGGGAGTTGAGGAGGGAGGTTGAGGATGAGTAGGAGGGGTTGAGGAGGGGGGTTGAGGATGGGGGGTTGAGGAGAGAGGATGAGGATGGGGTTGAGGATAAGGATGGGGGGTTGAGGATGGGGGGTTTGAGGAGGAAGGTTGAGGATGGGGGGGTTGAGGAGGGGGTTTGAGGAGGGGGTTGAGGATGAGGAGGGAGGTTGAGGATGAGGGGTTGAGGAGGGGGGTTGAGGATGGGGGGTTGAGGAGAGAGGATGAGGATGGGGGGTTGAGGATAAGGATGGGGGGTTGAGGATGGGGGGTTGAGGGGAAGGTTGAGGAGGGGGTTGAGGAGGGGGGTTGAGGATGGGGGGTTGAGGATGGGGGTTGAGGAGAGAGGATGAGGATGGGGGGTTGAGGATAAGGATGGGGGGTTGAGGAGGGGGTTGAGGATGGAGGGGTTGAGGAGGAAGGTTGAGGAGGTGGTTGAGGATGGGGGGTTGAGGAGGGGGTTTGAGGAGGGGGTTGAGGATGAGAAGGGAGGTTGAGGAGGGGGTTGAGGAGGGAGGTTGAGGATGAGGGGTTGAGGATGAGGGGGTTGAGGAGAGAGGATGAGGAGGGGGTTGAGGATGGTGGGGTTGAGGAGGGGGTTTGAGGACGGGGTTGAGAATGAGGAGGGAGGTTGAGGAGGGGGTTGAGGATAAGGAAGGAGGTTGAGGATGAGGGGTTGAGGAGGGGGGTTGAGGATGGGGCGTTGAGGAGAGAGGATGAGGATGGGGGGGTTGAGGATAAGGATGGGGGGTTGAGGAGGGGGTTGAGGATGGGGGGTTTGAGGAGGAAGGTTGAGGAGGGGGTTGAGGATGGGCGGGTTCAGGAAGGGGTTGAGGATAAGGAGGGAGGTTGAGGAGGAGGGGTTGAGGAGGCGGGTTGAGGATGGGGGGTTGAGGATGGGGGGTTGAGGATGGGGGGTTGAGGAGAGAGGATGAGGATGGAGGGTTGAGGATAGGGATGGGGGGTTGAGGAGGGGGTTGAGGACAGGGGGGTTGAGCAGGAAGGTTGAGGAGGGGGTTGAGGATGAGGAGGGAGGTTGAGGAGGGGGTTGAGGATGAGGAGGGAGGTTGAGGATGAGGGGTTGAGGAGGGGGTTGAGTATGGGGGGCTGAGGAGAGGATGAGGATGGGGGGGTTGAGGATAAGGAGGGGGGTTGAGGAGGGGGTTGAGGATGGGGGGTTGATGAGGAAGGTTGAGGAGGGGGTTGAGGATGGGGGGTTGAGGAGGGGGTTTGAGGAGGGGGTTGAGGATGAGGAGGGAGGTTGAAGAGGGATGTTGAGGATGAGGGGTTGAGGAGGGGGTTTGAGGATGGGGGGTTGAGGAGAGAGGATGAGGATGGGAGGTTGAGGATAAGGATGGGGGGTTGAGGATGGGGGGTTGAGGAGGAAGGTTGAGGAGGGGGTTGAGGATGGGGGGGTTGAGGAAGGGGTTGAGGATGAGGAGGGAGGTTGAGGATGAGGAGGAGGGGTTGAGGAGGGGGGTTGAGGAGAGAGGATGAGGATGGGGGGTTCAGGATAAGGATGGGAGTTGAGGAGGGGGTTGAGGATGTGGGGTTTGGGGAGGAAGGTTGAGGAGGGGGTTGAGGAAGTGGGGTTGAGGAGGGGGTTGAGGATGAGGAGGAGGGGTTGATGAGGGGGGTTGAGGATGAGGGGTTGAGGAGAGAGGATGAGGATGGGGGGGTTGAGGATAAGGAGGGAGGTTGAAGGTTGAGGAGGAGGGGTTGATGAGGGGGGTTGAGGATGAGGGGTTGAGGAGAGAGGATGAGGATGGGGGGGTTGAGGATAAGGATGGGGGGCTGAGGAGGGGGTTGAGGAGGAAGGTTGAAGAGGGGGTTGAGGATGGGGGTTTGAGAAGGGGGTTGAGGATGAGGAGAGGGTTGAGGATGAGGAGGGAGGTTGAGGATGAGGGGTTGAGGAGGGGGGTTGAGGAGAGAGGATGAGGATGGGGGTTGACGATAGAGGGGTTGAGGAGGGAGGTTGATGAGGGGGGTTGAGGAGGGGGGGTTGGGGTTGAGGGGGGGTTGAGGTTGAGGAAGGTTGAGGTTGAGGAGGGTTGAGGCTGAGGAGGGGGTTGATGAGGGGGTTGAGGATGGGGGGGTTGAGGAGGGAGGTTGAGGATAGGGGGTTGAGGAGGGAGGTTGAGGAAGGGGTTGAGGAAGGGGTTAAGGAGGGAGGTTGAGGATGAGGAGGGAGGTTGAGGATGAGGAGGAGGGGTTGAAGAGGGGGGTTGAGGTTGAGGAGGGGTGTTGAGGATGGGGGGTTGAGGAGAGAGGATGAGGATGGGGGGTTGAGGAGGGGGATTGAAGATGGGGGGTTAAGGATGGGGGGTTGAGGAAGGGGATTACGGATGGGGGGGTTGAGGAGGGGGATTGAGGATGGGGGTTGAGGAGGGAGGTTGAGGAGGGGGTTGAGAATGAGGAGCGAGGTTGAGGAGGGAGGTTGAGGATGAGGAGGGAGGTTGAGGATGAGGAGGGAGGATGAGGAGGGAGGTTGAGGAGTGGGGTTGAGGAGGGTGATAAGGGAGGGGGGAAGAGACACAGGGAAGGGAGAGGTTGGAAGAGACACAGGGAAGGGAGAGGGGAGAAGAGACACGGAGATAGAGGGGGACACAGAGGGCACAAGAGGGACACAGGGGGCAGAACATTTCCCACCCTCTGCTTATACTCGAGTCACTCATTTTACCCAGTATTTTGTGGTAAAATAGGTGCCTCGGCTTATACTCGGGTCGGCTTATACTCGAGTGTATATGGTAAGTTGTGCAAGTTTTAATTTGCCTGATCCAGATCTTTTAGATGACATAAACTTTGAAGACTATGACATTCAACTACAAGCAGAAAGAACACAAGAAAAACTTGCAACTTTAAATACCTTACAATTGCAAGCATTTAATGCCATTAAAAATGCAATAGATGATGACATGGTGACAGTGCGTTATTTCTATCTTGAAGGACCTGGCGTATCAGGAAAAAACTATCTATATAATTTATCAATGAGTTCGGTACGAGCACAAGGTCAAATAGCAATGGCGTTTGCCACTACTGGAATTGCTGCACTTTTGTTAGAAGGTGGAAGAACTGTACATAGTGGATTTAAACTGCCAGTGCCTATTTTAGAAACCTCTGTGTCAGATATTCGCATGACATCATTACAAGCAAAGAAATTGAAAAAATTTAAATTAATTATAATAGATGAGGCCACAATGATGTCATGCTATGCCCTCCAATGTATTGACCGTTTGCTTCGTGAAGTCATGGATAATACTTTTCCATTTGGTGGAAAGGTAATGTTGTTAGGTGGCGATTTTAGACAAACATTACCTGTCGTTGTACATGGAAATCGAACTGACATTATCGAAACCTGTATAAAGTCAAGCACACTGTGAAAACATTTTACCCATCTTTAACTGCAACAAAATATAAGATCAGAAGGCCAAACTGATTTCAATGATTGGCTTATTAAAATTGGAGAAAGCAGAACTGAAAAAATAACACATTTACCTGACATCACTGTAGAGATCCCACCTCATATGATTTGTCACCAAGATATTATATCGGCTATATTTGAAGGTAGCATAAATAACCAGGAATATTCGGAGCTTGCCAACAAAGTCATGCTAACGTGTAAAAATAAGGATACATTTATCCTCAATAGTGGAATCTTTAAAAAAAATAATGCACCACAAAGAAATTATCACAGTGCTGATTCTGTACTTGCTGATGACACTGAAAGTCAGGCTAACTTTTCTACTGAATTCATAAACTCACTAACTCCTTCTGGAATGCCACCACATATTTTGCAGCTAAAGAAAGGTGCAATTATCATGTTACTGCGAAATATGAACCCCAAAAAAGGCCTATGCAATGGGACAAGATTAATTGTTCAACAATTAAAGGACCATTTTATAGATGCTGAAATTTTAACTGCTACCCATAAAGGAGAGAGAGTTTTCATACCAAGAATAGATTTAGCACCAAGTGAAAGTAGTCTCCCTTTTATACTTCAAAGAAGACAATTTCCCATTATTATGGCATTTGCCATGACCATTAATAAATCACAAGGTCAAACATTCAAATCTGTGGGTATTTTCTTGGAAGAACCAGTATTTGCACATGGTCAATTGTACGTTGCATTGTCAGGGTGCAAAAATCCACAGGCTATTAAAGTTTACATTGAAAAGAATGAAAGTCAAGGTGATTTATTAGAAGATGGACATATTTTTACTAAAAACATTGTCTACTATGAAGTACTATAACTTTTCATTCAAGAAATAGAACCCATGCAAAACAAATTTAAAAGCATTCAAAAATACAAAACAATAAACAATTCAGTCATAATTAATAGAAGTACTGTTTATGGATGATTCGCCTCACAAAACTCTTGCCTTGCAATTTTTTTTACAAATTATGTTAAAACGTTAATTAACTATGTTACTGTTTCTAATGTTACCAGTTTGAAAACCATATTTTCGAGTTCTTTACTTCAACATATTACAAAGTTCATGTTAAGAGCTCAACCACGTTTTAAGTCACAATGTAAATATTGTCTGTTATGTTAAGATTACTCCCTGTATTTATGTTTATCGCCAGTTCATGTGGTCAGGAAGGAATTAATTTAATTGCGTACGTTTTAAGGAGAGTTTGTACTGTTTGCCTTCCTCTGCATTCAATGTATATTGAAGTTAACAATTATTCAGATAGAAATTGCATGTTAAAAAAACATTGCCTCAAGTTTACAATACTGATTAGTTGAAAGTTCAACTGTTTTTACATTCAAATGTTAATACTTTTAATACAAAATTATGTTAAAAAAATAATTCACTATGTTACTGTTTATAATGTTCCAAGTTCTAAAAATGTTTTGTCAAGTTCCAAAGTTACACAGATAATAAAGTTCAAGTTTAAAAAAATATACTTTCAAGTTTCTTACTTACATATATTACAAAGTTCATGTTAAAATTGTGTACGTTTCAACAAGGGTTTTTACTGTTTGCTTTACTCTGGATTCAATGTATATTGAAGTTAACAATTCTTCAGATACAAATTGCATGTTAAAAAAACATTACCTCAAGTTCACAATAATGATTAATTTAAAGTTCAACTGTTCTTACATTCAAATGTTAATACTTTGAATACAAAATGCTTTAAGACTTATTGTTCACCAAGAGAACATTTTACAAAACTAAACATGTTTAATATCACAATACTTACAAGTGTCAAATATGTATATTAATAACTAAGCAACTTTCCAAACATACACATCTCATTGCCGTCATTTTTTGACCGACAAGTCGCTAGTATATATATATACTAGCGACTTGCCCGTCAAAAAATTACGGCAATGAAATTGTAAGTGAGCTAATGCTGTTTGGTGTGTAATATGGAAATATATAATACATTAATAAATGAATATACTTTACCTATTTTAAGCATTGTGTTGAAGAGCTGTCAATGTGTTTTGATGTTGCTGAAGCATTAGTGGTGTGGAGTTGCTGTGTAAGCGTGGTGAATGTGTGCAGTGTAATACTGTGCGTGCGCGAGACGAAACCGGTAGCGTAGTGGTGTACTTCCGCATTGGCGTAAAATGGCGGGTAATCTGTGGTATGTGTCTTTGCGGATTATCCGTAGGTGCTTAGTGGTGTTTTGCGAGTTTCTTGTGGTGTTTTCCGTGTTTAGAGTGCTGTAGCCTCGTTTTCGTTTTGTTCGTCGGCCATTTTTTCTCTCTCTTAGCGATTTTATTAGTGTCTAAACTCTTTTATTTTTTTTAAATGAAGGTGTAACTTGCTTTTTTGAGGTCCTGGATGGTTCCTCTTGCTGTAGGTAAGCTTTTTATGTGTGTGTATTTATTGTGTTTTAAATGTTTTTATGTTCGCGTGTTGCGTCCGATTTTTGCGAGGTCGTAATGTGTGCTAACATGTCTCGTATGGTGTTTGCGTGTGTAGCCTCGTTTTCGTTTTGTTCGGCGGCCATTTTTTCTGTCGCTTTTCAAATTTTTTAGTGTGTAAACTCTTTTATTTTGACTGAAATCAAGGTGTAAGTTGGTTTTTTGAGGTCCTGGATGCTCCCTGTTGCTGTAGGTAAGTTTTTTAGGTATGTGCTGTGTGTATGTATTGTGTTTTAAATTTTGTAATGTTCGCGAGTTGCGTCCGAGTGTTGCGAGGTCGTAATGTGTGTTAACGCGTGTCATATGTTGTTTGCGTTGCGAGGTAAAGTTTGCGAGGGTCGTAATTGGTGTCGTGTTGTTTGCGTTGGTCGCAGTTGCTGGCATGGAGCGCCTTGGGCGCTCCATGCCAACAACTGAGGCCCTCGCCCGCTGCCCTCGCTACCCGAGCCCGCAAGCGTGAGCAACGGCCTGCATGCTCACAACTATATATGTGATATATACCAAATATACTCGAGTATAAGCCAAGTTTTTCAGCCCTTTTTTTATACTCGAGTCACTCTCCCACCCGTCGCCCCTCTAACCCCCACCCATGTTTCTCTAACACCCCCGTGTCTCTCTACCCCCCGTGTCTCTCTAACCCCCCCGTGTCTCTTTCCCTCCCCCCTCCTCATCCTCAATCCCCCCTCCTCATTCTAAACCACCCTCATTCTAAAGCCCCCCATTCTACCCCTCTAATTCGCCCCTCTCCCTTTCCACTCACTTACCTGCATCTGAAGCTCCTGCTCTGGCCTCCGCTCCTACCGGCGTCTTGACATGGCGAACATGTGACGTCACGGCATTAGCATAGCCTCTCCTGTTGTGTACTTTTGGTGCTCTGAGAGAGATATATATTTCTATGTATATGTAGTTAAGTAATGAATGATTTCTTAAATAAATATATTTATTTATAATTCATATATGCAGAGAGCAATAGCCTGAAGAGCAAACAATCAGTTTGTATTTTCCGTCTGCATAGAATATCAATTTTGAGTGTTGGTGCTCTGCTTATAAAGTGTGCATTCTAAATAGACTGCTTGCGCGAGGTAAAGCCGTTGGTTTATTGTGTAAAGCGGTATTGTATAGTCGTAATGTTATTAATGTTTTACGCGTATTGTGAGTATTTTCCGGCTTTTGTAATAGTATATTTTGTAGGTCGTAGTGTGATGTGTAAAGTGCTACGCATTTGGCTGTGTTTTGCGCAGTCCGTGGTCGTGTCCGTGGTTTTCATTTTTTCCCGCGGCCATTTTTTCCTCGCTTTCGAGTGGCAAAAATCGTCTAAATCGAGTTAAATTCGCTTTCCACCTCACTCCCAGACATCCTGGCGGTTGCCCCATGTTGACTGTGATGTTTTTGTAATTTTTGGGGGTGTATTTAGTGTGTTTTTATGTGTTTTTTATTGTTTTTTAATTTTCGTCTTTCGGCCGATAAGTCCCGCTTCTCGTATCTTTTTTTTTTAAGTCCTGCGTCTCGTATTTTTTCTAAGTCCCGCGGTTGGGAACCGCTTGCACGGCAAGTCGATCCCACATTTATAAGTCCTGAGCTTTGTAGTGGATTAACAGCTTGCCTCGCAGGCAATGAGCGCCTTTGTACGCACCTCGCAGTTTGATGACGTCTCGCAGTTTGACAACTATTATATGTGGTATAGATTGTATCTGACTTGATAAAAAGAGGAACAGTTCTCGAATACTAATCATTCTATGTATGTCCAGAAAAAAAACTATATACTCAAATATTCTGATTATCCATTGAAACGAACAAGATGTGCTTTAATGGCAGACTTTCAGCTTTAATTTGAGGGTATTTACATCCAAATCAGGTGAACGGTGTAGGAATTACAACAGTTTGTATATGTGCCTCCCACTTTTTAAGGGACCAAAAGTAATGGGACAGATTAACAGTCATAAAACAAACTTTCACTTTTTAATACTTGGTTGCAAATCCATTGCAGTCAATTACAGCCTGAAGTCTGGAACGCATAGACATTACCAAACGCTGGGTTTCATCCAAGGTGATGCTCTGCCAGACCTCTATTGCATCTGTCTTCAGTTCCTGCTTGTTCTTGGGGCATTTTCCCTTCAGTTTTGTCTTCAGCAAGTGAAATGCATGCTCAATCGGATTCAGATCAGGTGATTGACTTGGCCATTGCATAACATTCCACTTCTTTCCCTTAAAAAAACTCTTTGGTTGCTTTTTCAGTATGTTTCGGGTCATTGTCCATCTGCACTGTGAAGCGCCGTCCAATGAGTTCTGAAGCATTTGGCTAAATATGAGCAGATAATATTGCCCGAAACACTTCAGAATTCATCCTGCTGCTTTTGTCAGCAGTCACATCATCAATAAATACAAGAGAACCTGTTCCATTGGCAGCCATACATGCCCACGCCATGACACTACCACCACCATGCTTCACTGATGAGGTGGTATGCTTTGGATCATGAGCAGTTCCTTTCCGTCTCCATACTCTTCTCTTCCCATCACTCTGGTACAAGTTGATCTTAGTCTCATCTGTCCATAGGATGTTGTTCCAGAACTGTGAAGGCTTTTTTAGGTGTTGTTTGGAAAACTCTAATCTGGCCTTCCTGTTTTTGAGGCTCACCAATGGTCTACATCTTGTGGTGAACCCTCTGTATTTACTCTAGTGAAGTCTTCTCTTGATTGTTGACTTTGACACACATACACCTACCTCCTGGAGAGTGTTCTTGATCTGGCCAACTGTTGTGAAGGGTGTTTTCTTCACCTGGGAAATAATTCTTCGGTCATCCACCACAGTTGTTTTCCGTGGTCTTCCGGGTCTTTTGGTGTTGCTGAGTTCACCGGTGCATTCTTTCTTTTTAAGTATGTTCCAAACAGTTGATTTGGCCACACCTAATGTTTTTGCTATCTCTCTGATGGGTTTGTTTTGTTTTTTCAGCCTAATGATGGCTTGCTTCACTGATAGTGACAGCTCTTTGGATCTCATATTGAGAGTTAACAGCAACAAATGCAAATAGCACACTTGAAATAAACACTGGAGCTTGTATCTGCTCTTTGTAATTGGGATAATGAGGGAATAACAGACACCAGGCCATGGAACAGCTGAGCAGCCAATTGTCCCATTACTTTTGGTCCCTTAAAAAGTGGGAGGCACATATACAAACTGTTGTAATTCCTACACCGTTCACCTGATTTGGATGTAAATACCCTCAAATTAAAGATGAAAGTCTGCAGTTAAAGCACATCTTTAGTTTCATTTCAAATCCATTGTGGTGGTGTATAGAGCCAAAAAGTTTAGAATTGTGTCGATGTCCCAATATTTATGGACCTGACTGTATATATATATATATATATATATATATATATATACAGGGAGTGCAGAATTATTAGGCAAGTTGTATTTTTGAGGATTAATTTTATTATTGAACAACAACCATGTTCTCAATGAACCCAAAAAACTCATTAATATCAAAGCTGAATATTTTTGGAAGTAGTTTTTAGTTTGTTTTTAGTTTTAGCTATTTTAGGGGGATATCTGTGTGTGCAGGTGACTATTACTGTGCATAATTATTAGGCAACTTAACAAAAAACAAATATATACCCATTTCAATTATTTATTTATACCAGTGAAACCAATATAACATCTCAACATTCACAAATATACATTTCTGACATTCAAAAACAAAACAAAAACAAATCAGTGACCAATATAGCCACCTTTCTTTGCAAGGACACTCAAAAGCCTGCCATCCATGGATTTTGTCAGTGTTTTGATCTGTTCACCATCAACATTGCGTGCAGCAGCAACCACAGCCTCCCAGACACTGTTCAGAGAGGTGTACTGTTTTCCCTCCTTGTAAATCTCACATTTGATGATGGACCACAGGTTCTCAATGGGGTTCAGATCAGGTGAACAAGGAGGCCATGTCATTAGATTTTCTTCTTTTATACCCTTTCTTGCCAGCCACGCTGTGGAGTACTTGGACGCGTGTGATGGAGCATTGTCCTGCACGAAAATCATGTTTTTCTTGAAGGATGCAGACTTCTTCCTGTACCACTGCTTGAAGAAGGTGTCTTCCAGGAGCTGGCAGTAGGACTGGGAGTTGAGCTTGACTCCATCCTCAACCCGAAAAGGCCCCACAAGCTCATCTTTGATGATACCAGCCCAAACCAGTACTCCACCTCCACCTTGCTGGCGTCTGAGTCGGACTGGAGCTCTCTGCCCTTTACCAATCCAGCCACAGGCCCATCCATCTGGCCCATCAAGACTCACTCTCATTTCATCAGTCCATAAAACCTTAGAAAAATCAGCCTTGAGATATTTCTTGGCCCAGTCTTGACGTTTCAGCTTGTGTGTCTTGTTCAGTGGTGGTCGTCTTTCAGCCTTTCTTACCTTGGCCATGTCTCTGAGTATTGCACACCTTGTGCTTTTGGGCACTCCAGTGATGTTGCAGCTCTGAAATATGGCCAAACTGGTGGCAAGTGGCATCGTGGCAGCTGCACGCTTGACTTTTCTCAGTTCATGGGCAGTTATTTTGCGCCTTGGTTTTTCCACACGCTTCTTGTGACCCTGTTGACTATTTTGAATGAAACGCTTGATTGTTCGATGATTACGCTTCAGAAGCTTTGCAATTTTAAGAGTGCTGCATCCCTCTGCAAGATATCTCACTATTTTTGACTTTTCTGAGCCTGTCAAGTCCTTCTTTTGACCCAATTTGCCAAAGGAAAGAAAGTTGCCTAATAATTATGCACACCTGATATAGGGTGTTGATGTCATTAGACCACACCCCTTCTCATTACAGAGATGCACATCACCTAATATGCTTTATTGGTAGTAGGCTTTCGAGCCTATACAGCTTGGAGTAAGACAACATGCATAAAGTGGATGATGTGGTCAAAATACTCATTTGCCTAATAATTCTGCACTCCCTGTATATATATATGTGTGTGTGTGTGTGTGTACATTGGATTGACAATTTTAGCCAAATGAATTGGCCAGTACTTGCAAAACATAAACAGCAATTTCCATAGACAGCATCCATATTATCTTAGGGGCATATGTTTGGTTTGCAAACACTCGCTGGGTCTCCCAGAAGCATTTAAAGTAACAGTATAGCACAGAAAGCACTACAAAATGATGGCATTTCAACATTATTTGACACTTAATTCGATATCAACATATGTATAATTAAAAAAATATGATATGTTATGTTAGTATTAAGGAAGTTTAATACAAATTTCAGGGTAACAAAACAACCCAGTACTCAAGGTCACAGTACACGTCACAAAAGCATGTTGACTAGGAACAAACTCTTTAATGTATGGTCTATAAATATATCATATTTTAACACAAAATAAACACATGTTTATTTATCAAAGATATAAATACAATTGTCCTTCTTTTTGAGATCAAAATATATTAATAAAAAAATATATATATATATATAAATATATATATATCTGTTCCTTTGAAGCTGAAGTTATGGGCAGTTGTTACTGCACTTCTCACTCATTATAAGATTTATGACGTTCACATTTCCTATTGGCTCCTACAGCCCTGTCTCATCCATAAAGCTTGGTGTGGCTGCACCCTGCACAGAAATCTGTTGAGTCTAAGGCAGGATTTATGGTTTTTGGCTGAGTGTTCTAATGTGGGGAGCTAAAGTTTAGAATACTCTTGTAACTTGAGAAAAAAAGACTCCTGAAGACGATTTACGGTTATACCGCTGGTTACACTCTCCAATTAGTATCGGGCCCTAAGGCGGTTTTAGATATCCTCCCACACTTAAAGAATCTTATTAACTAATTTTTTCTGAAAGCGCCTGATGGCTCTCTAGAAATTGAAAGAGCTCATAGATCTCTGGGATTCCCAGCAAACCCAAACCAAGCAAAGGACAGTATTGACCTTGCCATGATTCTAGCATCTTCTAGAAAGCTGGAAACAATTTCTGGACCAGACAGACCCCAAGCATTCTACTCAAGTGGAGACCTGTAAACCAACCCTAACGATGCTAGCAAAATACGACAAAAAACACAGATACGGCTTTCCATTTAATCTATCCTTCCAATTTGAATCACATTATTTCATCGCCCACAACCTAGAGGAATGCCGCAAGCACTTACTCAATCTGAATCTAACCATGGCTGGTGAACTCAGTACTCAAACAGAACCAACCTTACCATTAAGACCTACAAGCCAATGGTCAGAAGTTTCACAAAGGAAATGCCCAAAAAAACTATTGTCTGCAAACACAGAAGAGCTCCTCCTCCCGGAACCACTGAGACCTTGGAAGCTGTTTTGGAGCACTCTTCTGACTCTGGACAGTAATATACTTTTTAATTTTCCTGTGTTTCCACAACTCACTGTTGTATTTTACCCTTTTGACTGTACAATACTCTATCATCATGCACAAATGTGTTCATGCTATACCTTAAGTATAATTTAAAAAAAAGCTGTCAAATCCAAACTCTCAGGTGGACTACAAGGTTCGAGATGGAATATCCTTCTAACAAAATTTCCCCTTCCCCATTATGGGCTAAATAAAAACAGACCATGACTTTGCTATGCCATTATTGAATGACAAATCCCACCCCTTATATTAAATACCCCACAATTTAGTTTGTCTTTTAAAAAACTATTGTGAGACTATGTATCTCCTCCTCCTTCTTCAGACGACCGATGGTGGGGCCTCAAATCCCACAGAACCATTACCAGTGTCTTCTCCAAAACTCTGTATGTATACAGCCACACCTCATACCCATAACATGAACTCCTTACACTTACTCTTTTTTCCCATACAATGTTTAGGGATTCAATTCCCCATTTTACAGACCTTAAGATTTTATCTCACATGGAGCATCACACCTCGGTCCTGTTTTAACAAAAGACACATTTTTCCAGGAATAGGGGACCCAGATTCAAGCCTAAATCAGACCCTAGCATACTATTGAGCTAACCATCCTTCAAAAAGAGCAGGGACGTCCATCCTTCCACATAAAGATTTCCCATTTGTTATAGAATGAAAAAACTAGACCCAGAGGGACACTATATTATTCCTCTAGGGATTACTAACGGGCAACAGAATATCTTTGATATCCATTTACTCCCGCATAGCTTTTTTACAAGCCACCCTTATCAAGCTACTAAACTATATTGAAACTCAAGACCTAGGCAAAGTGATTCTAGGAGGGGATCTCAACCTTACCTTAAACCCAAAACTAGATTGATCTGCCCCCCACCAAGATAACAGAACCGCTAGCAAATTAAAACAGATTGATAATCTCCAAGCCAAATTACATATAGTAGACACATGAAGGTCATATTATCCCCTAGAGAAATAATACACCTTATATCCACTGTTGCCCCTGGTCTGACCATTCTTTGGTTCAAATCAACCTTGACTTGGGCCCCACTCGTAAACCTCCCAACTCATGGATAATTAATAAATTCCCCCTCATTGACCCTACACTCTGTGATCTGGTAACACAGGAAATGAACATCTATTTTTACACCAAATTACCCCAGATTCAGAAATCAGGTGGGTATGTGCGGCCCCTAAAGCCTTCATTAGAGTATCCTGCATCAAGGAACCAGCCTCTGAAAACAACAAAAAAACACTGTAAGCAATTATCTTTGGAAAACCTGAATCAGGACACTGATTCCCCCACACCCTTTTGTGCAAAATTGACAAAATTAGATCAGAAATTGAATGTTAAAAATGTCAGACCCCAAAAAATGTCAGACCCAAATGTTACCTTATGGCAGATAGAGTGATCCAATTACTACAAAAGACCAAGTTGGCTTTATTCCACACAGTCAAGCAGGGGGCAACATCAGACTTATCCTCAACATCTGCTCCAAAAATCTCAAACCCCAGCCGGCATCCTAGCCTTGAAAAGGCTTTCAACTCTGCAGAATGGTTCAAATGCTGCCTCTTTGAAGATGACCTTCTCTGCACACTCACAGAACCCCTCACTTCAATCCCTATTAGATTACAAACATTAGATATATGCCAGAGATTCACAGGCTTAAGTCAACATAGACAGAAGCACTGAACCTGATCCTTTTCCCTCTGAATTAAAGCTTCTCCAACTCAAATTACAGAAAAAATATATAAAATATCTAGGAATTAATATCACCTCCCAAATTAAAGATCTCTATAAAGCTAACTATGCTCCAACATGTAAGACTCTAACAGTTGACCTGCAACGATGGTCCAACCTCCCAACTGGTCTAACCTCCAGTATAAACACTGTGAAAATGAACATTCTACCACACCTATTATACCTATTTAGATCCTTCCCATCACAATAAACTCTAGAGAGTTATACACATTTGAAAAGCAAGTTTTCAAATTTGTATCACATATATAGTTGTGAGCGTACGGGCCGTTGCTCAGGCTTGCGGGTCCGCAAGCGTGAGCAACGGCCCGTATGCTCACAAAGCAACTATGAGGCCCGCGACTGTCCTGTACTCTCAGTGACCCTGGCAGCCAGTGACTGCCCTAACTCTGTGTGTAGACATGAAGCTCTTTTGACGTCAATGTAATTGACATTAGAACAGAGCTCTAGGAAACGCCACTTGAGTCCACTGCGCATGCGTAGGACACTGACTCAGAGCTGTCAAACTCTGCGCATGACCGTTTGCGCTGGGAAGCTCTGCGCATGCGTTCTGTTGGTTGGCTGTTTAGTGGGATACAGGAAGATGGCTGCGGCCGCTGGTACAGAGGAGGAAGAGGCCAACAAGAGGAGGAAGGCCCACGGCATGCTCAAACTGTACTATGGGATCACGGAGGAAGTGAAAGCAAGTGATAGGCACCTAGAGCCCACAGAGCTTTACCTAACCAAGGTGACGTCAAACAGCACAGTGACGTCATGCACTCACACACCATGCAAATACATATATACACTGTGACGTGTCTCAGCATGGTCTTTCACATCAGGCCTGTGCATTATGTGGCAGGGATATGAGGCTTACCCACTATAGCTCTAATACTCCATAAAAACAATGATATACATAGAATGTAATGTAACACTGTGATGTCAGACGTGCACTGTAACACTGAGGTCAGAAAAGACCATGATGTAAGACTTTCGTCACTCTATCTATCCACACACACACATATATACATATACTCTATCTATCGATCTATCTATCTACACACATATACATATAATCTATCTATCTATCCATCCTGGAAGCCTGGCTGGATCCTACATAGTTTTCCTAAGTATCACATCACATATATCACATATATAGTTGTGAGCGTACGGGCCGTTGCTCACGCTTGCGGGTCCGCAAGCCTGAGCAACGGCCCGTATGCTCACAAAGCAACTATGAGGCCCGCGAAAGCGAGGGCCTCATTTGCTGGCATGGAGCCGCGGCCCTCGCGTCTCCTGTAGGACACTGCTGCTGTCATGATGGCCAGTGCTGTGGTGGGACTAGTGGTGCCTGGAGGAGGCTGTGCGAGCCGCGGCCCTTGCGTAGCGAGGGCCGAGGGCTCGCGCAGCGAGCCCGCAAGCGTGAGCAATGGCCCGTATGCTCACAAAGCAACTGAGGCGTAGCGAGGGCCGTAGTACACACAAAACAGAATTAGTTACCTTACAATTCCATTGCCGTCATTTTTTGACGGGCAATTCACTAGTTGTTCAATAAAGCCAAGAAAATTGTTAAAGCCACTATAGTTGAGCACAAATCTAAAGGAGGCCTGTCATGTCCCAACTTCAAATCTTATTTCAAAGTCGCCAAACTGTTCTTTATTCCTATAGCACATTTTTTATTTCACCAGCCACTCTGGATATTTATGGGGAATTCCCATAAATATGTGATAAAATAATTTGGCTCCGCCAACCCCTTTTAAAATAAAAACGACTCCACAAATCCTATCTTTAGACAAACTTTAAAATATTGGTCTTGGGTAAACCAAGGATTCAACCTAATCCCCACACTATTTACCATGACCCCACTAATACCACCCCCCCAATTTCCACTAGGACTTACTGAATGGACATTATCTTGGTGGAATTCGAAAGACCTATAGAATCCGTTCCTGGTGTTTAGGTGATACCATACTATCTATAGTGTTCTTAAAAAATCCTTGGATCTTCCTCCACAAGAATATTTTAACTGCAGTCAAATCAAAAACGTTGTTTTCAGCATTAGTCAACAAATGGGATAACCCTGTGTAAATTTGGTTTACTCGCACACGCAACAAAGCCCCATTCACACGGGACATGCTAGCTACATTTTACGACACTTTTACCTTGACCCCGATGGTCACAAATTGAATTACATATCCAATTAGGAACATAACCTTTCTACAACATGGAACCAAGAAGCATGGGCACTGGACCCTGTGAATGGAGATGGAGGTAAGATCCAAAAGAAAATCCCAACTACAAACACAGATCTGAAGGCAAGGAAAATGTGTTTCCCCTATTATATGTTCTCCCCACTTAATTTATTGTGTGTCTATTTTGTATATGTGTTTCCATATTTCACATCACATATATAGTTGTTTCTCCATGGATCAATACTGTCTCTCTAATTATCTATGATAACCCTGAATTCCCTTTTTAATTAGAAATAAATCCAGTCCCCTCATTGCAGAGCTCGCGATGAGCGCCTTCAGCAAGTTTGAGGGGCGAGAGGCTGGCAATGAGTGCCAAAGGCACTCAACTCAAGGATCACAAGGCAGAGGGTAGGAGAGACAAAAATCACATTACGGGCTTGAAAAAAAAATGGTGTCGGTTTACATTGAGTTTTCGAGGCCCGTAAAATAGAGGGGAGAGAGGCTCTCAATGAGTACCGAAGGCGATCATTGCGATGCTCGCGATGAGCGCTGAAGGCACTCATCACAAGGCTAGCAAGTTAGAGGGGAGGAGAGGCTCGCGATGAGCGCCTTTGGCTCACAAGGTAGAGGTTGGGAAAAAAGACACAGGAGAGACAGAGCCGGGAAAAGAGACATAGGGAGGGAGAAGGGGAAAAGAGATGCAGGGGTAAGGAGAGGGGGAAAGAGTGACAGGGATGAGAAATGGGGGAGAGGGAGGAAAGAGACACTGGGGAGGAAGTGGGGGGAAAGAGACACAGGGGAGGGAGAGGGGGCAAAGAGACACAGGGGAAGGAGAGGGGGGAAAGAGACAGGGATTTGGGAGTACTTGTGGACAACCACCTAGTTAACAGTGCTCAATGCCAAGCAGCAGCTGCAAAGTCAAATAAAATATTAGCGTGTATTAAGAAGGGTATAGAAGCAAGGGAAGCAAATATAATTCTGCCACTATACAAATCTCTAGTAAGCCCTCATTTGGAATATGGAGTACAATTTTGGGCACCACTTCATAAAAAGGACATTTTAGAGCTGGAAAAGGTACAGAGCAGGGCAACAAAACTAATAAGGGGAATGGAGGGGCTAAGTTATGAAGAAAGACTAACCAAATTAAATGTATTTTCTCTAGAAAAAAGGTGTCTAAGAGGAGATATGATTACCTTATATAAATACATCTAGGGTCAGTATAAAGATTTGTCGGGGGAGCTTTTTGTGCCAAGAGGTTTTCAACTGACAAGAGGACATCCCTTGAGGTTAGAAGTAAAAATATTCCACCTTAAAGAAAGAAAAGGTTTCTTCACAGTAAGGGTGGTTAATCTGCGGATTCGATAGATAACTTTAAAAGGGGACTGGATTTATTTCTAATTAAAAAGGGAATTCAGGGTTATCATAGATAATTAGAGAGACAGTATTGATCCAGGGAGAAATCCGGTCGCCAGTATCTGGGGTCAGGAAGGAATTCATTTTTCTTTCCTTTGAGACGATTGGCTAAGTCTCACTTGTTTTGTTTTTTCTGTTTGCCTTCCCCTGGATTAATTAATAATTACAAATAAAATAAAAAATAAATAATTGATTAATAATTAATTAACAACTAATTAATAAATATTTAATCCGCATATTGCAGATCAGAGGAGATCTTAAAAGGTTGAACTTGATGGACTGACTTTTTTCAACCTTTGTTACTATGTAACTATGATATTTTCTCCTAATAAAAAACATAATGGGAAAAAAATGTATCTTTAATTTTTTATCATACACTACAAATATCAGCAAAGTAGACTACTAATTTCTGAACTCCAACAACCATGCGCCTTTATTTCCATTTTTAAAATTGAAAATATAACCTATTTCTAGCATTGCAAAATGGTACCAACCTCTGCTCAAAATAACAAATAACTATAGGCCGATATGCCTCATAAATTATGATGTGAAAATATACTCCAAAATTTTAGCTATGAGGATGATTAAAATATAAACAATTATATGTGCAGATCAAGTAGGCTTCATACCAGAAGGGCATGTATGCAGGATTATTACTTTACAACAACATGCTGTCAATCACAATGTCAAATACATCCTGTTAGATACCCAGAAACTATTTGACTATGTAAATAATAATATTTATTTATTTAAATAATAATTTACTAATAAACTAAGGTAAAATCGTCTTTCAAAGCATCTTACATCCTTACTTATAAACTTTGCCCTAAAAGAGTCCCTATAATTCCCTTCATCAGTGACAGATAATTTTAAGCAAAATATATCATATAAATGTTATTACAGCTGGCCCATGGTTCCCAGATGTTATACAATTGATTTCTTGCCCCATAATAGAATATCTATTTCATTGTATTATTACACTCTGTTAATGGAGAGTTTATTTATTGAAGAGCTTGCTTATTGAATAGCAAGTATATTGCTATTACTATACTTCTATATGTATTTCAGCTCTGACCTAGTAGTGTTATCTCTCCAATACATATATATATATATCTATACAGAGTGAACCACAATTGATTATTGTGACTTTCAGGAATATTTAAAGCATCTCTGGTTACAGACTTTTTTGTTTTTATGTTTTGTATATAGATACACGTGTTTTTATGTCTTTTGCTTCAATCCTGTGATTATCAGCATATCCTGTATTAAACAGGAGAATCAGTATATTCTGATCAATGAGGATTGTTCATAATAAGTCACTTTGTGAGGGAATATAAAAGTATTCTATACCTCATATATATCCAAACACTTATAGTATCTCTATACATTTTTTTATACATTTTAATCGGATCTTTAGTATCCAATTAAAGTTTTTTTTGTGAATTTGTATATCATAAGTGGTGTCAAGCACCAAGGATACTAGTAACATAGATCATTATCCTTTTTCTTATTGCTTATATTCAAGATTATATGAAGCTTTGTTTTCTAGATTGCTGTCTATGTAGCACCTTATTTGGTAATATTGCTACCTGTTGGAGTCTTGTAATCAACGTTTCTGAACATTTTATAAAATGGTTGAAATATTCCCCTTTCCAGACATTTCACAAAGGAGCTATTGATTGTGTAAGCTTATATATATATCCTTATACTTACAAATTATGACTGACTGAAATATATATCCTATTTTTAATTAATTGAAAAGGAAGTAAATTCAAAAGGTTGAAGATATAAAGAGGATATAGGTTGTGGGAAAGAGGGTAATGGAGTGGTTTGTCACATTAAAGACTGTTTTCCCAATGAACCACCGTGATTGAGTGAGAACTGGAAACTTGACATTCTCCATGTAAAAGAGAACTTACAGGTACATTTAAAAATGAATTGACATGCTTATTTCAGTGCACAATTACCCTATATTTAGATGCTTCTGTTGATTTCATGGAGAGTGAAGGCATCAGAGAGTCATTTTTTGGATACATCCAACACTACAACACTATCATAAAGCATAGATATATAATTATGGAAAGTCATCTCTAAACATTTATTTTGCAAAAGTAGTACATAAATCCATATTCACTTAGGTTCTGGAAGTTTTCCATTAAGAACTGAGATTCTCTGTTTTCATGTTTCCTATGTAGAAAAAGTTATTGCTATTTCTATCAGTCTTTTGCAAACCTTAGTGAATATGTGCATACTTATGTCAATGAGCAGGAGCAAAGGAACTAGGAGAAATGAGGGGGGCATACCTACAACCAGATACATTAAATAGAGGACACACAAAATAGTGAAATTAAACATAATCATGCATTACGAGAGGGTGCCAGCATTAAGGAGCAGTATGTATCTCACAGAAAAGCTTTGATTGCATGGGAGTTAAGGAACCTGCGTCCAGTACCGGATTACAGATACTGGGGACATTCATTTTAGCTGCCAAAGAAGCCAAGCCCACTTTTTACACAGTTCCAACAAATCCCTTACACCAGGGCCGGGAGTACAGATACTGGGGACATTCATTTTAGCTGCCAAAGAAGCCAAGCTCACTTTTTACACAGTTCCAACCAATCCCTTACACCAGGGCTGGATTAAAACCCTTAGAGACCCTAAGCACTTCTAAGATGTTGGTGCTCCCATATATATATATAAAGGGAAAATATAAACAATAATAAACCATAAAATAAAATTTTATTTTTCAAAATTAAACAAAATGTAATGAAAGATGGAAAATAACTTTTATTTTTGTATACATCCACATTATTTATAGTTGAAAAGTTTTTTTCCTTTTTTTTATTGCAAAGTCTTTTATCAGATCTTTAAAACTAATCTTATGTAAAACATCTGCTTCTATACTTAGTAGAGATAAGGCATAAAGCCTGTCTTGTTGCATAGTTGTTCTGATGGGATTTTTAACCATTAATGATATAAATATAAAAAAGCCAATATCTACATTTGGAAAGGCACACTCAATATTGTCCTGTACAGTCACATATATAGTTGTCAGCAGTACGGGTTGTTGCTAACGGGAAGCGAGGGCCACAGTTGCTGGCAAGGAGAGCCAAAGGAGCTGCTTGCGCTGGTGAAGATGAGCGCCGTAGGCGCTCATCCCTACGACCCCCCACAGGCTCATTGCAGGCTCATTGCAGGCCGCAAATGAGAGGGGCCTCATTTGTGGAGGTGGAGGCTCTACAGCGCCTCACAACCCCTTACAAACGACCACACAAGCGGGACTTAAAAACAAAAACACACAATGACTAACTACGGACTTACACAAAAAAATACAAGCTGCGGGACTTAAAAATAAATAAATTGCGGACTTACACAAAAACAATTACGACCCGCGGGACTTAGAAAAAATCCATTACGGACCTTCACGGACAACCTGCGCACAGCGCCAAACATTAAAAAACACAAAAATACACACAAAAATAAAATTAAAATCTTACCCACACCAAGGGGGGACACCCAGGACCTTTGCAACACAGCTTAAACCTCAAATTCTGTCAAATTGACAGAGTTTAGACACTTGAAAATCCCCTAAGCAAAAGAAAAAATGCCCACCCAAAAAAATGAAAACGAGGCTACTCGACCCCTAAAACCGCTAAATACCACAAAGCAAATATGGCTTTTACAACAACCCGTACGACCTACAACATACACCGTTAGCAAGGATGCTTCATCATACAAACCCGCCTACCACATCCGCATTTTGTAAGTTAGTGTTGTAAAATGGCAGCGAATGTGTAAGTACACAGCTACACTAACGGCTTCCTCTCGCGCACGCAGCCTATTTACACCACACACTTCACACATTGCTGACACTTACACCTCAGCTCCACAACAGTGCAAATCTACATTGTATGCTGCAGGAACATGAAAACAGATTGTCAGCTCTTCAGCACAATGCTTCCTGCATATATTACTTACAAATAGGTAAAGTATATTAATGTATTCATTTATTACTTATTTAATTAGCATAAAAAAATACATATACACAAAAGAAAAAACAACACTATCGCAATAAACGCAAAAGCCATTCACTGCGCGCCTCACAACGAGCGCCTATGCTGCTCATAGCACACAAACTACACCAGGGGACAGCCTTGCAATAAGCGCAAAAAGCAGATCAGCGACAACCTTACAATGACATCAAAAGTGCCATTGTTAAAAAAAAATACAACAACCAAGAGGCTCACAATGAGCGTCCAAGGTGCTCAGCGCGAGGCTCGCAATGAGCGCCGAAGGATCTCAGACCACCAAAATAATGTATGTCTGTGGCAAACAGCATTACCTGCCTTACAATGTTATTGCCCTGTTACTTTTGACGGGCAAGTCGCTAGTCATTTTATAAAGTTCAGCATGACTGAATCTTGTTTTCACATTTTTGTTACACTGAACTTATGACGCACATACAAGTGAAACTGTTGAAGCAGCTCAGCTGAGAAATTAGTGTTGAAATCCTCTAGGTAAGCATCAATTAGCTTTTGACAGCACTAAGAATACCTTTTAATTTCAGTAGATGATAAAGTGCCATTATGTGGCAAATCACTTATGAAAGAAAACCTCTCTGCTATTTCTTTGCATATCTCTCCTCTTCTTGAAATCTCAGTTTCAAGTTTGTCAACCATTGTGTAAAAGGTGGTGACACAAAATGTATCCATTCAGATATACTTCTGGTGCATCTCTGTCATTGGCTACCTTATTTCTGATAATTTTGCATGTTTGAGCTGCCTTGTAATTATTTCCTTTACAGCTGCTTCGTATCTTTCAAATTCTTCTTGTGAAGCGCACAGTTGGTCAGTTAATGAGCCATACAAATCTGCACATGTTTTTAGGTTGACATCCTCATTTTGGAGAACTTGGCTTACTGAATATTTAGCAAAATCCCTTTTCAAAAAATCAACATAAAAACGAATTCCAGCTCTTGCATCTGATTTGCAATATTATTTGCTTCTCTTCTAGTGTCTCCCTTTTGTGATTGCTCTTCGGCTATATATTCTAAAGCTTATACAATTTTAAGATTTCAAAATTGCTGATGTTGCCATAGCATGTGCCTCCCATCTGTTATCACAGAGGGATTTTAAGACACTTTGATTTCCAATACAACTTTTAAGAATTTTCCACTGGCTTGTTGAAGCTGGGTAAAAAGTATAGAGCAACTGCATTGTAAAGAAGAAATTAACAGCCTCTTGACAGCAGTCAACAGCACTTCGGCCTACCAGATTTAATGAATGAGCTGCACGGGGCACATATATAGCAAACTTATTTGTTTCTAGAATTTTTTGCTGCATCCCCTTATAATGCCCAGACATGTTTGCAGCCTTATCGTAACATTGACCCCTACATTTTGTAAAGTTTAGCTTACAAACTTCATGTAGTACTGCAAATTTAGAAACATAATTTTGTATGGATGCAGCTAGAGACTAAGGCCATTTACCTGACCACAGGCTAGAAAGCTAAAACTTTAAAGTAGTTGACATTTCACTTTGCACTTGAGTACATAACAATGCCCAAGATATATTCTCACCAAACTCATATTCCTGATGTATTAGAACTTTAAATGTATCTCTCATGATGTTTGTAAGGTATATCTGAACTTGAATTTGTTGTTGTTGAAGACTAGATACCCATTGATTAACTTCTCTCTGCAATAAAAAACCCTTATTAGAAGCTCTAGCTATCTCTGTAAGAATCTCTTCATCCATAGTGTTCAATACCCCTAAAAGAGAACCTGTACCTCCTAGAGCAGTATCTACACCCCTTTTCTGCATAAAATTAGCAAATGATCTCCTATTTCAAAAGGATTCTCAGGAATAATTATGTGTTTCCTCTCTTTTTCAACTAATGTAGGAGTTACACTAACTGGTGGTAGGATAGGCTGTATATGTACAGAAATAAAATCCCTTGTTCCCTTTTGATCACCCATTTCCCAAAAACATTAGGAACAAACACTGGTTTCGGGGGTTAAATTAGTAGCTCTACTGGTTAAACCTCTTATTGACATTAGAATTCCAGGAAGATGAGCAAACCAATTTTTTTCTTCCTTAGTCTTTCCTTTAGTGTATGGTTCATTCACTCTACCAGTCCTGATGGCTGAGGATGATAAGGGACATGAAATATTTGTTCTATTCCCAAGATACCACAACGAGCTTGTATTATTGCAGAAGTAAAGTGTGTAACTCTATCACCTTTGGAAATCCGCATCTTCCGAAAACATGTTCCCATAATGCTTTAGCTGTAATCTTTGCATTATCCCTCTTTACATGTAGGGCTTCTACCCACTTAGAAAATACATCAATCACTACCAGTAAATATCTGTACCCTGCAGGTTTTGTAGGCAATAGACCTATGAAATCAATTTGCAAATTACACCAAGGACCTTCTGCAACTGGTACTCTGGCTAAACTTGGTCTTTGACCTTTTAGGCTGGGGTTCATTTGTGCACAGATAATACATTTGTTTACCACCTCACTCACTGTATCCTTCATACCATCAAACCAATATTTACTTTCAACAGCTTGCTGTTTACCCTGACAACCTACATGACTTAAAAGCCTGTGATTTTCGTTCACAATGTCTTTAATCAATGTCTTGGGTGGGATACATTTTAGAATATCTGATGTTTCCTTAAACAAGAGACCTTCATGTAAACAGAAACATTCATGTGGTTGACCCTCCTTTATCTGTCTAAAACATTTTCGTAGCTGTTCATCCTTCTTTTGCTCATCTTGCAAACTCACATTCATGTCCTTTTTACCTATGCTCAAAATCTGCTCATGATTATTTTCCTTAGCATAAGTATGACATTCCCAAGCCTTTGCTCCTTCCTTATCTGAGAATTTCCACGGCTTCACTTTAGTTGCTGCTTCCTTTGCTATAGGATCCACTTCTACATTCCTCTGCTCATGCATATTATCTAACACTTTCTGATGTGCTTTAACTTTTATGATGGTTACCCTATGTGGTTGTTTCTCTCCTTCTTGCCAAATTCTGTTTAGCACATTTTGATATACCAATGCATTCCCTGAAGCATCAGTGAATCCTTTCTGTTGCCATAATGGCATATACTCAGTCAAAGCTCTAGCCACATAAGCAATATCTGAGTAAATTACTACAAGGCCAAAAATAAAAGTCTCAATTGCCTTTCTTACAGCTTTGAGTTCTGCTCTTTGTGCTGAAAAGGAATTTGGGCACATCATGAATATCTTCACTTCTTTCTCTGGGATCTGAATTGCATATACTGTATGGCAGGGGTGGGCATGTTTGGTGCTGGAGGGCCACATACATGCCTATATTTTAATATTTTATTTCTGTGCACAGGTGAGTCAATCAGGATGACTGAAGAAGATATTGAATCACCTGTGTGCAGCAGGGATATAATCAAATCCAGGCATGTATGTGGCCCCTCTTGCCCACCGCTGCAGTATGGAAATGACCATTCTCCCAATATCTTGACCCATCCACATAAACCTGTAGGTCTTGTGGACCCTCTGCAAGTCTGAATATTGTCTGTACCATAGCTTGGTGTCTTTCCCCACAGTCATGTGGTTCTCCTTCATAATTTGCTCCATGAATTACTTTAATTTCCCTTGTAAATCCACAAGCCATCTAGACACACGTTGTACTGACACTCCACTCATTGTTTTCTCTATCAATATTTTTAATACAGTGTGTGGTGTCTGCAGTGTAAGATCAGAAAATCCCACTATGTCTTCTGTAGCTAAAATTGCCCAATGAACTGCAAGTAGATTTCTGACACATATCCCTTCTCAACTGCTAACAAAGTACGAGAAAAATACCCAATTGATCTCCACTACCCTTGTATTTCCTGTAACAGGACAGGAGATATGAACTGATTATATGCATAAACTTTAAGCACAAATGGTAACCTTGACTCTGGACTTTGTATCATTAATGCAACTTTCAAATCAGTAAAAGCATTTTGTTGTTCCTCTGTCCATAACAATGGTTCAGTCTCATTTTTTACTTCCTTTCAAAAGATCATATAAAGGACGAGCCGTCTCAGCAAATCCTTCAATAAATTCACAACAGTAAAAAATCAATCCTAAGAATTGATGCAATGCAGTTTTAGAATAAGGAAGTGGTCCACCCTCTGAGATTACAACTCCTCTATCACGCATAAGTTGTGCCTTTACAGGGTTAAGTTTAAAACCAGACTGTTTTTTTATGCCTAGCAATTCATCCAGCAAGACATATAGCCACATTAAATTCCCTCAGCGTGTAAAATCGTAGCCCATAACGAAGCCCACAAGACTTGAGGCTATTAAACTGGCGTTCAAGCCCGTAACCCACAAATGGAGCCCAAAAGCCAACTGGTACTAGAAAGGGTCCGCAAGGGGGTTAAGTCCTATCCATTGTACTGTAAATGCATATATAAACACACTACTGTACTTAATATTGAAGTGAAAGTGATGTTAATAGCACAACATTCTCAAGCTCGCAAATCCATAATATAAAGTACTTTTTTTTATGTTTCTTTTCCGTGTTTTATTGATCTCGGCAATCTGTTAATACATATAATGGCACTCGCATGGACTAGAATATCATATTTATTGATTGATTAACATTGCATTATTTCTGGAATACGCGTGCAATCGAAACCCGTAATTGAAACCATTAAGACTTTGAAATCCAACCTCCATTTTTCAGTGATGTCATGATGACGATATCTTTTGCCATTGGCTCCTTACGAGTTTGACTAATTGATCACGTTCAGGCAGCACATGCAACGTGCGCAAGAATGATTGACGGGTTTACGTCTCAAGTCTGTAGCTCGCGGCATGCTCTAATTTATTAGCTCTGTAACTAAGCCAAATTTCAAGCCCACAGCTGATACGGGTCTCACGTTGCACTTACGGGATTGGAATTTTGATGTGGCTAATAGTGTTGCTTTCTAGTGTCTGTTTGAAGAAGTACATCATCCACAGACTTAATTACACACTCTGGCTTTGAAAAACTAGACAATATGTCTGCCAAACATTGATGAAAATAGGTAGCACTGGAATTAAAACCTTGTGGAAGAGCACAAAAAAGTGTACTTTTTATTTAAAAAGTAAAAGCAAATTTGTACTGACTCTCAAATACTACAGGTATAGAAAAGTAACCATTACTGTTATCCAATGCACTGTAAGAATTTAGACATTAGGTCAGGTATATTAACCATTGGCAGGTCTTTCGCTCACTGGAGACCAGCACGCCTTCATCAGGGCGCTGAGGATAGAGCGCAGAGCGTCATCAAGGTATAGCTTCAACTGGAAATGTATATTGTTTCTGTGGACTGGCTCTGGACCATCTACCTTTACAACCATGTTGGATACCCTGCGACAATCAGATTTAGAAGTAGCCCACGCAGATATATGATACCACAACTCAGAAGCTAACTGTGAATCTTCACTAAGCACTTGATCACATCTATAGCATCAGCATTTTTTACTTTTAGCTGAGTTAAAGTCAGAGGCTGTAATTTTTTATCAGTCAGACTAACAGAAGCACCCATATCCAGAAACATCTTGGTTCAGTGGCCCCTTACACAACCTTGGTCATAAGGTCTCCCATTAGCGTTCATGGACAATTAAGTGACCATGAACATTTTTGGGGCCAGACACCCCTATTTCTTAAGAAAAGGATTGGAATCTTTAGCAGGAGCTGGTAAACTACTCCCTCCAATTTTAGCTTTTGTCCTATCCTGGGCCAGTTTCACAAACTGCTGTAACACATCCTCATATAGACTCCCTTTCTCTTTAGCTTCAGGTGGCTTCTCGTTTAAATTGCCTGTTTGTTCTATTCCATCTTTTACCATTTAATTCTGCTTTCAGAGCTTTATAATCTCTCTTCATATGTCCCTGTTTACTACAATGGAAACATTTAAATCTAGGTCTTTTGCCTCCGTCATTTATAGCTATAACTGACACCTCCTTGGTCTTTTCTGGATTATCTATTATCCAATTTTGCAAAAATGTCATGAAATGTGTAAATAAGGTTGCTGACCTAAGGGTAGGCCTAAAATCTCTAGTAACCTGTGGAATCTGTGAAGCCATTAAGCTTAAAAACACAGGATTATCCTTAGAAATGCTGTCATCCTTCATCAAAATCTTATATGCTTCATAAAGCCGATTGACATATGAAATTGGTGGCTCATTAGGATTCATATTAATCTTACTAATGTAATCCCAACCGAGTGTTTTAGAGGCTTGCACTGCTTTCTTAAGCTCATTTAAACAGTCTGTGTCATTAGCAAATTCATTATCATTATCTGGATCAGCAACAAAATGTTTACGAACAGGACCTTCTAACTGAGCAACTAAATCCGGGGGAAGGCAAACTTTCAAAAGATGACAAGCATCTCTATTTCCTAAATTGAACTGTTTGACTACCTGTTCAAATCATAATATAAAAGATGCTGATGGCACAGAAGGATCCCATGGACCTATCAGTGCTTTTAAATGACAAGAATCCTGCACTGACAACGTTTTACGAGGCTTTACAGTAGATGAAGACTTTGTCAAGTCTGGCATTTCAAGGGAATAATAAAATGGTGAAGATGCTCTACTATCATCACTATCATCATCTGAAGCATCTGATTCAGCCTGAGTAACCTGCCGTGTCTCCTCTGCTCTGCTAAATCCATTAGGTTTATCCTTCCTTTTTTTTCTTAACCTTTTTTATTGAGACCAACTTTCTTTCCACCTACCTTAACAACAGATATAACTTGAGAGGGAAGTACACTCTGCATGGGAGCCATTAGAGCTGGGGTAGTTGCTGGACTGAACAAACTAATTGTTCTGCAATTAAACAGCGATTGAAACAACCATCTAACAACAATTCATCTTGTAACTTATCCTTATCATTTTTTAACTCATTTAGTTCTTCTTGTAAGGACTCATGATCATGTTTCAACTGATCTAACTCACTCTGCAACTCTTAACATTTACAATCCTCAAAAAACTTATTTTCAGACGAGGCAATATCATTCATGTTCTTAATCTGTTCTCTCAGCTTATGATTTTCATTCATCATTTCTGTAATTTGGTTAGTACAGTATATTGTTTCTCTGCAGCCTCAGATACTAATTTACCCGCCATAAACATAGCCAAAACATTCCCCAATTTCTATTTACTTTTCTTTAAATTTGAGTTTTTCTCATTGCACTCCTGCCACACAGACATCCACAAATTTCACTGTGGCATATTTACTAATATACTTTTCTATTACATCCATGATCAATCTAGTGGGTGATCAATCCACTGGAATTACACCTAGTCAGAGCCTATCACACCTCGCACCCGGACGTATTGCTAACACTTATAATCCTTGAGACTCACCGTATCTTGTGTGTCTACTCAACATATTTTGTAGCCTAGTGAGGAAGAACTTCCTACCGGCATCCAAACGACCAGCGTCTGTCAGCGAGACTTTACTTTTCTTCACTTCACCATGATGCAAAAAAGAAAAACAATGTACTCCTGGAAATCTTCATCTATTCTTCATCAGAAGACAAAAAAAAAACTGCATCCCAAAGAATCATGTTGGGCTCAGCAAATTTTAGATCTCGGGTCACCAATGAAAGATCTTAGTTAATTATTAATGGGATTCAGGTTACCAATTAAAAATTTACGATAAAATATTCCCAAATACTTCAGTCTTTAGCATGTGTTTATTGGTTATAAGTACAAAATGCGATTGCACCCACTGTACGGACTTAGGAAGTAAGTGTGTACACTCCCATGGAGTGTCACACACTTAAGAAAACTATATTAGTGATGTATAAAATTAATAACAAGGGAACCACTGGAACATGTCTAGCAGTATAAACCTGTATATATGCATCTCTTGCTCCATTTAATCCATTTAATCTATTTAAACCCTTTTATCCCTTCTTTGTTGGTGGTCCGAGATCCTTTGTCGCTCATTGCGATCCTCCCGCTGAGCGCCTTCGGTACTCATCACATGGCTCGCACTGAGCACCTTCAGCGCTCATTGCGAGGCTGTTGGTTGTAGTATTTTTTTTCTGATAGGCACTTTTGGTGTTATAGTTTGGTCAGCGGTGATGTGTTTTTTGCGCTTATTGCAAGGCTTTGTGTGCTATGAGCAGCGTTGGCGCTCGTTGTGAGTCTCGCAGTGAATAGCTTTTGTGTTTATTGTGAGAGTGTATTTTTTTTGTGTATATTTTTTTGTATGTTAATTTAATAATTAAGAAATTAATATACTTTACCTATTTTGAAGTAATATATGCAGGAAGCATTCTGTTGAAGAGCTGACAATCTGTTTTGATGTTCCTGCAGCATACAATGTCGGTTTGCACTGTCTTGGAGCTGATGCCTAAGTGTCAGCAATGTGTGCAGTGTATAGTGTAAATAGGCTGGGTGCGCAAGGAAAAGACGTTAGGGTAGCTGTGTACTTCCGCATTGTGTAAGTTAGTGTTGTAAAATGGCGGGAAATGTGTGTGGTACGCAGCTGTGGATGATGTAGCGTCCTTGGTAAGAGTGTATCTTGTAGCTCGTATGTTTTTTTTTTAAAAGCCTTATGTGCTTAGTGGTGTTTTGCGTCTTAAGGGTCCTGTTGCCTTGTTTTCGTTTTTTTTCGGCGGACAGTTTTTCTCTCGCTTAGGGGATTTTCATGTGTATAAACTCGAGAATTTGGAGTTAAATTGAGGTGTTACTTCACTTGCCAATGTCCTGGGTGCCCTCCCTTGCTGTGGGTAATCTTTTTATGTATTTTTTGTGTGTATTTATTGTGGGGGGTTTTTGTGTTTTTTTTTAACAAGTAATTTTTATTAGGCAATGGTAAATCACATTACAAAGAGTAAGCATTCATATCCGGTAGATACATCTTTCACATATACAACTTCATCTTGTACCCTGTATCTGCGAACCGGGCTCATAATCTTGGAGTATCAAATTGTTAGATTATTAATTTTTTAGTACCCTCCCCGGAGAGCCATTTGCCAAAGCCTATTTTTTTTTTTTTATTTAAAAAATAATGTCAAGTATTTCTTACCTCCGTCTGCCTCCTTCAGGGCCACTCACTCTGCCAAATGTCACCCATTACTTAACAGCTTGTACTGGACTCCAGTGAAATACTATCGGGTTCCATTAACCATGGAGTCCAAATATCCATAAACTTAGTCCTCCAGGAGATGGGTTATTCGCTCATTAATCAAAATAAAATTTAACTTATTCTTAACTGCCTGCAGGCTCAAGTTTGAGGACTTCCACTGCTGAGCAATGTGGCTTTTTGTGGCCAGCATCAGAAACTGCAGTAGCCGATTCTGATAAGATGTTAGAAGCGAGCTGGAAAGGCCCAGGAGGCAGACCTCAATGGACTTGTGGATTTTGATTTTAAAGATTTTCGAAGGCAGCTCAAATACTTCTGACCAAAGTCCCCTCACCTCAGGAGGTACCAGGCCCCAAAAGTCAACAACCTCCTGGAGTTCCACCAATGTTTAGATGTTGGGGTTAGCTGAATAGTTACAAGTGGATTAGGTACAATAGGGAATATGCTAGCTAACTTTGGGGCCAAATGATAATTGCGGGTCGCCCATGCCCATATCACCAATGAGTGCTTGATCATTGGGTTCTTTATTTCCCCCAGGATATTACTTGGCCTGGGAAGCCATATTATGGTGTTCCATGAGTATGGGAGCATTTGCAAGTTTTCTATAAAAACTCACAGAGGGTGGTGTTGAGAGGAGTGCCCTAGGGGGATAAATGAGAGCTGTGCCTCTTTATAATACAATTTAAAGTTGGGACATAAAAGCCCACCTTTGGTTTTATTTGGAAATCCTCGAGGATTTGTAGTTCCATATGAATTTAAAGATTTGATTTTGAAACCTCTCGAGATCCCTATAAACAATTGGGATCAGAAGTGTGTGGAATAAGTATAAAAGCCGGGGAAGAATATTCATTTTAACCGCATTTATCCTGCCTAACCATGAAATTCTACCTTTCGACCATCTCTGTAAATCCAACATCAACTCCTTGTACAAGGGTAAATAATTAGTTTTATATAAATCTGCTAATTTACTGGTAATGGACACCCCTAAATACTTAATATGTGATTTAGGCCAGGTAAAATCACAGTTTTGCTTAAGATATTGAATCGCTGGCTGAGAGAGTGCAATACCTAATGCTTCCGTCTTAGCCACATTTATTTCGAGTCCCAAGAGGTTTCCAAAATGAGTTAGAATTCATAGTAGCTCAGGGATGGAGGTGGCAGGTTTCGTGAGTGAGCCTAAAAAATCATCTGCAAAGAGACTGCATTTGAAATGATGGTGACCAATCTGGATCCCCTGAATATCTGGATTTGATCGTATAGACTGAGTTAGCGGCTCTATTGCTAAGGCGAAGAGCAAGGGTGAGAGGGGGCTTCCCTGTCTGGTGCCCCTTTGTACCTCAATTTGCGCCGTGGAATCGCCTGGTAATTTCAACCTTGATTTGGGAGATCTATAGTATGTCTCAATCAGGTCCATAAATTTCCCCCCAAAGCCAAATTTGAATAACACCGCTCTGAGATAAGGCCATTCTAAGGTGTCAAAAGCCTTTTCTATATCTAGGGCCAATAAACAGGTTTTGGGATGCCCATGAAACCAAAATTTAAAGTGCGCCTAATGGTATCCCCTGTTTGTCTGTAAGGAACAAAGCCCACTTGGTCATTATGAATGAGTCTGGGAAGAAATTGGGAGATTCTATTGGCCATCAGTTTTGCTAAAATTTTGATATCTCCATTTAGGAGCGATATTGATGGACTTCTAGGGGGTCCCGACCTTGCTTGGGGAAAAATATCATATCCGCCTGGTTTAATTCCTGGGGCATTTGATGGCCATCTAGAATTTGATTAAAAAGATTTGTTAAATGGGGGACCAGGGTGTCAATATATTTCTTATAATATAAGTTGGTGAATCCATCAGGGCCCAGGGACTTCCCACCTTTCAGGTCGATAATAGTCTTTCTAACCTCTGATTCCCTAAACCTCGAGTTAAGGAGCTCCCCTTCCTCCAGAGACCAATTCGGCAAATCACAGGAATTCAGGAAGGAAAGTTTCTGTTGCTGGTGCGGACAGGATGAATATATCTTCTAGAAAAATTCCAGGAAGGTTTTTTGTATAAGATTAGGACTGGCTGTGACATCACCAGCAGAGGTTCGAATTCTAAAAAATTTTGACTGAGAAATCGTGTTCTAACTTTCTTGGCTAGTAAGCTATCCGGCCTATTAGCCTTGGCATAGAACCTGTGATTTGTCCATCTAATCGCTTTTTCCGTGTGGTTAGATAATAATAAATCCAGCTCGAGCCTAATTTTATCTATTTTTTTACGTAGATGCTTGGAAGGATTTTGTTGATTCAATCTCTCTAGATCTTCCAAGTCCTTTCCCAGGGACTCCTCCCTCAATTTGGACTGTCTTTTGAGTCCACTTGCAATTTTTATAAGAGAGCCCCTTATAAAGGCCTTATGAGCTCCCCAGGTTCATCCCATGTCTGACTCCGAGGAGATATTCGTCGAAAAAAATAGCTCAAGATCATCAGCTATTTGTCTTCCCACAATTGGTTTTGACAAATTTTTTTCATTAAGTCTCCAGCTATAGGGAGGTCTGCGTTTCTGGCCCATATCTACGGAAATGCTAACCTGGGAGTGGTCAGACCACGGGCAAGGATAGAAATCTGCCTTACCTATATTAAATGAGAGTGATGAGTTTATCTAGATGGTGTCTATTCGGGAATACGTGCCATGTACTGACGAATAAAAGGTGTAGCCCCTCTCACCCTGATGCATCAATCTCCATGCGTCTAAAAGGTGCAGATCATTAAGTAATGAGTTAATCTGCTTCAATTTGTTTGAGTATTTGCCCCATCCATCCTAGCCTGATCTATCTAGATTAGGATCTAAAACCAGATTACGATCTCCCCCCAGCACAATCCTCCCTATATCCACTGACTTTAGGTATTTGAGAAGATTGATAAATGATTTATGTGGGGCAATAGTCTGCGAATAAAATGATACTAGAGATAGTTTTGTACTGATCAGTGTACCTGTCAACACCACAAAATTACCCCCTGAGTCTATTTTCCGATGCTCAATGATAAATGGAAAATGTTTATGTAGCAAAATAGCTACTCCTGCTTTTTTAGTAGGTTGTGTGGTAGCGACAAAAAACGGGTATGCATTATGTAAACATTTGGGAAGTCTACTATGCGCGAAATGTGTTTCCTGTAGGAAAATCACATCTGGATGTAGGCCTTGCGCCTCTTAAACTGGGAGTTAAAACCCTGGCCATTATGTGAAACAAAGACAAAAGAGGTGTCTGTCATGGTACCTCCATAGATATGAAGATGCTTTGCCAATCCCAGTTAATATCTCTGTCACCCCATACCGCCCCATGTACTTGAGATCTGACGGCCAGTGGAGTTGGCCCTGATGCGGAATTTCCTCATGTAGCCTGGTATCTGGAACTAAAAAAAAGAGGGAGAAAACACATATAACCAAAACGTGGTAACATATAAACCCTGACTTTTCCTCAGCCAGTTACTTAAGGCACTTTTGTGCCAGGGGAGGAAAATGAAAATTCCCATTTTCCTACCAATCCTCTCTACTGAGGAAGAAATATCTGACAAACAATCAGTTATAGATACCTAAGATCTATAAAATAATACCCCATCATAGAGCCTACATCTAAGGACCTGACCCAGTTTAGCCCTCTATCTAGAAGCCCATGTAAAGGTTCTTTTACCATTGGACCCAGCGATCACTTAGCTCATTTACTCATGTCCCCTGATCTTTGAACTATAATACAAACATCATATAGCATTATAATATGCTGCACAGGGTATAAAGTACCCTGTCGGAGTGGTCTCAATGATCTATCTACAGTTCAATGTTACAAACATTTTAAGCCATGGCACTTTGTCCCTTTAGCCGCAAGTTCTCAGTTCCCATGCTGTAAGTCCAAGGTTGTGTCCATGAGTTATAAGAGATGTGGTCATGCTATCAAGTGCGTCTATCAGGCCCATTGCACTAGTAAGCTCCAGTCCCATACCCTGTAGTGACCATCCAAGCCACTACTTGGACATTCCACTTTGCCATATCCTCTCCATAGTCCCATAATGTCTGTCCAGTTTAAATCTTTGCTGAGGATCCTGGAGACAAAGTAGTGGATCCTAAAATTTGATCCTGTTGTTTGCTTTGACGTCTGGACCGTTGGACTTCTGTCCATTGTCTTGCAAACTTATTCCTTGAGGAATTTCAAGAGTGTCCTCTCTGGGTAAGAGATTTCAATCTGAAAGAACTGCATTGCACTCGTCTAAGGTGTGAACAATATGATTAGTCGCCCCCACTTGGAATGATAGGCTGAAGGGAAACCCCCACCTGTACCTAATACCATTTTTAATCAAGATTAACAAGGCCGGTTATAATTGCTTTCGTTTTAGAAGAGTGGAGGGAGCCAGGTCAGCAAAGATCTGTATCTGGGCGCCATCAGGGCCGGCAATGGGCGGTGCCTTTTGAGATGTTGTAAGGATCAAGTCTCTTGTCCCCTGATGGAGAAATCGAGCTATGACATCTTTTGACTGCTCAGATGAATTTTTGACCCCCCAGGGCCCTATGTGCCCTTTCAATCTCCCAGGAGTCTTGAGGGTGGTTTGGTAACATATTGTGAATAATCGAATTCAAGTATATTTTCAGATCTCCCACTGATTTTGGTATCCCTCTGAATCTTATATTATTGCGTCTAGACCTGTTTTCCAGGTCTTCAAATATCCAAACTGTCCTTCTGCTGGGGTATTCACAATCTGATCGGTTACTGTTTCCAGTAAATGGGTGCGGTGCCCAAGATCTTGTAAATCCTGCCTGATTTCTTTAACAGCCTTGTCAAAATGAGATCTAAGAAGGTTATTAAAATCTGATAAAAAAAATGTTCGACAATTTTGTAGGCTGTTTTGTATGGGAGCATCCTCTTCTATATCTGAGCCTTCTGATGAACCCATTATGGAAGTATGCGGGGATGCTTGGGTTTGTTGTTGTGCCTTAAAATGTTCCTGAATACTCCTTGAGGGCAGATTCCGTTTTGATTTACCCATTTTGAAGTCCAGATCAGAAAATCAAAACAGCAATTTTATAAATGTGAATGTAACGGATCTACTGGCACCCCGACCGGGTACCTCCGTTGATGGACGCGTCTTAGCTTGCATCGAGGCCTACAAGCACCGCACCGGACACCAAAACCACCACAGACTCCAAGGATAGTACATCAGGAACAAGCATTCAGTAGTTACAGCTCAAGGGAGTATGCAAAAGCATAGCAATCCCCAGTATGATAGCGTTCCCCTCCAATAACGAGACAAGGCTACGTTTTGAAGGGTCAAGTAGAACTAACTTTTAATGACAGGGAATCTCCTTTTATGCAATGGTGCCCTCTGAAGGGCTACACCCACATAATTATCACAACAGCCAATTATATACATGGTTCAACCCCCACGTCTCCTCCCCTCAGATAACAGGTAACACAATTAAAACAGACACAATTTTATCCACATTCTGGATGTACCCCAAATACAGGGGGTACACCTTTAAGTCCCGCACCATTCAATATCTCTCACCCAGGGGAACAACATATACAAAAATGGCATGAATCAGACCAGGGGTTCAAAAGTTAGTAAAAGTATGTTTTTACACATAACACACAGACATTGCACATATCCCCCATACAATACACATATAGGACAATAGGTGAGTCACACCTCCCTGGCAACTTGGATACAATCAGACATTAATTAGATCATTCTTCTTTGTTCTTATCAGAGAATGAAAACACTTTGGAAAATGCAAGGATCCTTTACAACTTTCTTATCTCTTGAATCTCTGTAACAGGATTATCTATTAGCCTAGGTCTGCAAAAGTCTGGCTAATATTCTGAGCCAATATATTCTGTAGAACATTAACCAACATATATATAGTAGGATCATATTTTTACCATAATAATCATAAAACAGTTTAAAACAGTGATGGGTTCCGCTACACACCTCCCCCGTGACCATAAGCCGGCATACACGGTCTGATCCCAACGGATCGGCCTGGGGATGTCCGGACAAAAGTATTTGTTGGTCAATTCTCTAGTTTGACAACCCATCAGCATTACTGCAATTCACATTTACTCACATTTCCCATATCCCCAGATAGCTGGGATCTGAGCGCACAAAACCACCGAATTGCGCTCAGATCCTCTTCACACAGTTCAATTGCCATGTAGCTAAAGTCTTTCCCATAGTCTTTCATTATATGAATGGGCTTCATGGCACAGTTATCTGGGGTATCATGGTTCACACAGGGCAAGTACAGAATGACCCCCCTGTATGTAAAGGGCCAGAATGAGTGACTTACACTCTGGTATGGCCGAACACTGGTTTCAAAGGGCAATATGTACCAGGGCCATAGTCGCAGGGCAGGAGGCTGGCAAACAGTCCTCTCCAAGCCAAAGTGGCGAAGGGCACTTCGTCACACATCTCTCCTTTGGGGGAAGTCTAACCAGGTACCTGGATATTTTGCTGTGGTGATGGGGCAACACACTGAGGGGACTTGAGGGGCAGAGGCCAGCGGCACTCTGCCCTGATGCCAGCTCTTCTGCTGGTATAACCTGCAGGACATCCTGCTCTGTACAAGGGACAAAGGGAGGGCAGAGGCCGACTGCACTCTGCCCCGCTGTCAGCTCTTCTGCTGGGGTACTTGGGACATATTCCGGCTCAGTAGCCAGGGAAAAGTGGGGGTCAGTGGGGATTAACATTTCCTCTGTTAACCCTGGGGCCACATTAGAAGTTAGCTGGGGAGGGGAATTTGTACTTACCCCCTCCTCCGGTTGTCCCAGTGACGGTAGTTGGGGATCTGGACAAGCTGTGGGCGCAGAGACCACGGTCCCATCTGCGCTGTCTGGGAGATTGGTGTCTCCCCTGGTTAGGGTAAACTGTCGCTGGGGAGGAAGGACGACACCTTCTGCCCCCTGGGGTTCACACTGCCGCTGGGGGGGGGGGGAGGACGACACCTTCTGCCCTCTGGGGTTCACACTGCCGCTGGGGGGGAAGGACGACACCTTCTGCCCCCTGGGGTTCACACTGCCGCTGGGGGGGGAAGGACGACACCTTCTGCCCCCTGGCGTTCACACTGCCGCTGGGGGGGAAGGATGACACCTTCTGCCCCCTGGGGTTCACACTGCCGCTGGGGGGGAAGGACGACACCTTCTGCCCCCTGGGGTTCACACTGCCGCTGGGGGGAAAGGACGACACCTTCTGCCCCCTGGGGTTCACACTGCCGCTGGGGGGGGAAGGACGACACCTTCTGCCCCCTGGGGTTCACACTGCCGCTGAGGGGGGGAGGACGACACCTTCTGCCCCCTGGGGTTCACACTGCCGCTGGGGGGGAAGGACGACACCTTCTGCCCCCTGGGGTTCACACTGCCGCTGGGGGGAAGGACGACACCTTCTGCCCCCTGGCGTTCACACTGCCGCTGGGGGGGAAGGACGACACCTTCTGCACCCTGGGGTTCACACTGCCGCTGGGGGGGAAGGACGACACCTTCTGCCCCCTGGGGTTCACACTGCCGCTGGGGGGGAAGGACGACACCTTCTGCCCCCTGGGGTTCACACTGCCGCTGGGGGGAAGGACGACACCTTCTGCCCCCTGGCGTTCACACTGCCGCTGGGGGGGAAGGACGACACCTTCTGCTCCCTGGGGTTCACACTGCCGCTGGGGGGGAAGGACGACACCTTCTGCCCCCTGGGGTTCACACTGCCGCTGGGGGGAAAGGACGACACCTTCTGCCCCCTGGGGTTCACACTGCCGCTGGGAGGGAAGGACGACACCTTCTGCCCCCTGGGGTTCACACTGCTGCTGGGGGGGGGAAGGACGACACCTTCTGCCCCCTGGGGCTCACACTGCTGCTGGGGGGGAAGGACGACACTTTCTGCCCCCTGGGGTTCACACTGCCGCTGGAGGGGAAGGACGACACCTTCTGCCCTCTGTAGGGCCGGTAGAGAGACCTCGGTCCCATCTCTACCTGCCATCTGGAGGTCATCCCAGGACCAGTCAATGAAGTCTGGTTCTGCTTGTCGAGTAATTTGGGGCTGCACAAGGCTGAGCAGGTGTTGGTAGTCCTGCTCCAGCTCCCACTCTCTCATTACCAGGTGGGTCATGTCTTTGCTCACCTCGCCTTCGTCATCCCAGACATACATGCCCATCCGGTAGTCGTAGATGTCCCAAATCCTAGACCCCTCCGTGCTGCCAAGATCAATATCGTCCTCCAAGGCATCCCATAATAAACCCGGGCGATCATAATCATCCCCCTCCGGTAAGTCGTGTTCAGACGTCCAGGGGGTAAGTCGAACGGTATGCCACCAGAGGGCCTGGTATGCGTTGTCTAGCCAGAGCTCTCGCCATACCAGGGTTTCTAGTCTTGTCACCCACTCATCCAGGGGCTGCTCTCCCAATAGATACATCCGCATCGCCACACGCTTCTGTAGCCGCTGCTCATCACTGGGGAGACTCTCACCTCGCCGCCATTGGGCATCTTCCAGGGCATCATACCAGAGTTCCTTTCTGTCTGCATCCCTGTAGTCCGCGGCCGCCTCCTCCTCCTCATCATGAAACGCTGTCTGAAAACTAGCCGGTTCCATCCTGCTGTAGCCAGGGGCGCTGTACGGATACTAGCGTTGCCCTCAATTTGTAACTCCAAACGTTACCGGTGTCTCCGTGCTGCTTTTCCTCTTACTAGGACGCCATCCCACCACTGCCACCAATGTAACGGATCTCCTGGCACCCCGACCGGGTACCTCCGTTGATTGACGCGTCCTAGCTTGCGTCGAGGCCTACAAGCACCGCACCGGACACCAAAACCACCACAGACTCCAAGGATAGTACATCAGGAACAAGCGTTCATTAGTTAAAGCTCAAGGGAGTATGCAAAAGCATAGCAATCCCCAGTATGATAGCTTTCCCCTCCAATAACGAGACAAGGCTACGTTTTGAAGGGTCAAGTAGAACTAACTTTTAATGACAGGGAATCTCCTTTTATGCAATGGTGCCCTCTGAAGGGCTACACCCACATAATTATCACAACAGCCAATTATATACATGGTTCAACCCCCATGTCTCCTCCCCTCAGATAACAGGTAACACAATTAAAACAGACACAATTTTATCCACATTCTGGATGTACCCCAAATACAGGGGGTACACCTTTAAGTCCCGCACCATTCAATATCTCTCACCCAGGGGAACAACATATACAAAAATGGCATGAATCAGACCAGGGGTTCAAAAGTTAGTAAAAGTATGTTTTTACACATAACACACAGACATTGCACATATCCCCCATACAATACACATATAGGACAATAGGTGAGTCACACCTCCCTGGCAACTTGGATACAATCAGACATTAATTAGATCATTCTTCTTTGTTCTTATCATTGAATAAAAACACTTTGGAAAATGCAAGGATCCTTTACAACTTTCTTATCTCTTGAATCTCTGTAACAGGATTATCTATTAGCCTAGGTCTGCAAAAGTCTGGCTAATATTCTGAGCCAATATATTCTGTAGAACATCAACCAACATATATATAGTAGGATCATATTTTAACCATAATAATCATAAAACAGTTTAAAACAGTGATGGGTTCCGCTACAGTGAACTAGAGATTTTAATTTCTCAAAAATATTTCAATATTATCAAGTAACCTCCAGCCCAAGCCCATCAATTCACAGCATCAGAGGGGCTAATCGGTCGGTCCCAGTGGCCCATGTGGGGATTACAGATTAGTGAACCTCATTTGCAGAGGCAGACTGCCACATCTGGGTTATGACTTCTAACATCTAACCTGCAAGGGTAGCCCGTTAGCTTATATACTCACCCAGTTCCCTTTTTGTTTTTATTGGTACACTTCAGTTAATCTTCCAGCCTCGTTGGTACAGGGGTAAATGCAATGTTCCTGTCTTTTTTGCTGTTTTCTGGCACCCCTTTTATTTATTGTTAGGCTGCTCTGGCTGAACCTCCAGCTTATAGAGTAGTAGGTCTAAATTATGCTTAATTCCCTTGCAGTTTCTGCTCTTTAGTGTTGCTGTCTCTAAAAATGGCTAATGTTGTCAGATTTCAAGCCTGGGAATACAGATCTTAGAGATGATCAGTAGATGGCGCTATTCAGTTGGTAATGCTGGTGTGCTCTTTATTGAAGTGCAGAAACTGCACTTTCTAGTGATTTTTCAATTCTTAATGGGCTAAAGCCCATTGTATGGGGTCTCTGTATATCTCTGTCTTTTCTGATGTTGTATAAGTTGTTTTGTGGTCTAGCTAAAAATGTCTCAACCAGGAGTATAGTGCGCCGACAGTCTGTTACTTTTTGGCTGGAGCCTCCTCTATTAATGGCCAATGCTTTAGTTGGGTGTCCAGCCACTGGGAGAGGCTCCCCAGTTAGATACTCCACCGACTGGCTGAGAAATACGGCAAGCCCATCTAGGCCTCTGCCTCATGGTAAATGGATATGGCCAAACCTGCTGCTATTTGTTATCTACGTGATCCGTTTGTCTTATGTACTGGGATCAGAGTTTGGAGTGGGTTGGGGTACAGTTTTGGGGTACAAACCCTCTTTCTAGGCTTGAAGTCGAGTACTTTCGGCGGCTTGGCGGGGAAGCAGAAACCATTCAGCGATTTTAACAAACCTTTCAAGATTCAGGTCCAAGTCTAAGGAAGGCCAGCAAACGATAGGGACCACATGGAGGCCTGCTGAGCAGAAGTGATAAGGGAGAAAAGGAGCCTAATCACCAGTATGCTGGAGCATCGAAGGCAACGGATTGCCACAGATGAGGTTAGGTGGACAACTATTCTAAATCAGCTGTCGGCTTCCCTTGGGCTCCAGCCATGTGAGAAGCTAGCAGAATGGCTTGAGGACCTGGTGTGGTTGGAGCTTGACTTAGAATATGAGTATGTGGACCCAATGCTTTCAACTCCTGCATCACAAGGGCTCTCCTTCTACAGGCTTGGACTGGTGGAAGGGCTCCTGGAGATGCTGCAGGGAGATCCAAAGTGTGGCCTTGGAATCACAGAGCACTGGGAAATCCTATTGGCATGATGCCAAGAGGACGTGGAAAAGGACCCAGGGATAGAAGAAAAGTTGCTCAAACAGTTGATACATAAAGAAATGGAGTTGGAAAAGGGGTATGAGGAACTGCTTGAAGAGGTGGGCCCAAGTGGGACCTGGCTCAAGTATTTGGAGTTACCCCATGTTTCCCCAGCTGAGCTAGCAGAGGATACACTGGAGGAAGGAAACCAGAAGGTACCTGGAGATCTGACCGCTAGAGAAAAGGCAAGTTCAGAGGGACTGCTGGGAACTCATCAGGATAGGGACCCTGGTAGATGCAAGACCGGGGAGCAGTGTAAAGAAGCACCAGCCACTAGGAGATGACCAACAACCAAAAAGGTTCCAGCCGCTAACCAAGGGCGAGGAGCTAGAGACTGAACAGTTGGCAGAGGAGGGTGCAAGCCCTGAGAGTCTGCCCAACTACTGTCCTGAACCAAAGACCGCTGATGTCCAGGTGCCAATGCTGACAGTCAATGAGAGTGTGATGCCAGATCGGGGCATGAAGCTATCGGTAGAGGGGGCGTCCCCAGAGACACTGAAGCTCTTGCCCAGCATGGTTCAGGTGGATGCAGATAAGTTTTGGAGTTCAGGTGAGGGCACTGGCCCTAAGACCCTGAGGAACTAGCAAGTTGAGGCACAACTCCCAAAGCCTGCAGAGTTGCCAGCAGGGCTGATGGGGATTGCTTGGGTCCTGACAGCCCCAAAGGTAAAGGATATGGGCAAGCGGCCCATGGTACCAGAGGACCTAACACAGTGTACCCTAGATGTAGAAGTGATCCCAACCTTGCCTGCCCTGGAAGATACTCACCCTAAAGAGCTACCGACCCCAGCAAAATCTGCTACCCCGGGTGTGCCTCAGCCAGGAAAGGGCCTCCATCCAGAAATTGAATAACTTATAAAGACAGAAAGTACCCTTTTTTAGTGCACACCTACTATCCCAAACTGGACTTACATGAAAAAATAAAACTTAACTTTTAATAACTGTTATTAAAAACTTTTAGACTCAGCAAAATAGAACAGTATTAGTATAGATATTATTTATAAGGTGCATTATTTTATTAAGTGATTTTGGAGAATATCATTGTGACCATAGAAAAAGTTAAAAAAAAATATCAGTGCTTTTATACACAAAGTGCCAGTGCTTTAATATAAAGCTAGAATATTGAATTGATTCAATATCTTGCTTAATTATATCCACAAAAAATGTGCCAGTGCTGTCACTGATTATTGATAAATCCACCAGGAATCAGTGTTATCATAAAAAACTGAAAATCTATTATTACACTCTTATTAAAGTGCTGATGTAATTTAACCAAGGTTGGTGTATAATCTAAATAAGTGTATATGACAATTGCTTTATGCTATAAAAATGTGTAAACGTTTGCTAAAAAACTTCTTTAGGTGAAATTTCTATATTAAATATAAATAATATCGTTTGAAGTATCTGAGAAATAGTGCAACTCAGTTTGTTTTTGTTTTTTTAAATTAAAGGATGTATTTTTTTATTTTAACCAAAGGGTAAACTTTGAAGAAAAAAAAACAAACAAAACTAAACAGCCAACATAGAAACAAGACAAAACATATTACGGTTATATGGTATGAATTGTCATAAACATTTTTTCTTCAAACCTTTCTCAATTATTTTTTATATTATAGTTAAGTTGTCTATGTGCACTTAAAGTGTATCCGAGATAGTTTTAATAATAACCAAAGAATAAAATAAATCAATAAATAAATAACTAAATAAATAAAATAAAACAGAGAAAAGTACAGAAAGAGAGAGGGAAAGAAAAGGAGGGAAATAAAAAAAAAGAAGGGGGGGGGGAGAATAGCCCATTTAACGAAATAGGATCTTACCAACCTCACCTGTCGGCTCTCAGGATCCAAATGTCCCAACATGAGGCCCACCTTCTGTAGCTCACATCAATTTCTGCAGATAAGACACTCATTGAGTGGATGACATTGATTTTACGTAAGACCTCTTCATATGTTGGAATTGTTAATTTCCAATGCTTAGCAATTATGTTTCTGGCTGCTAAAAATATCTGGTTAGATAGAAACTGGTTGTTTTTGGTAATCCTGGAATCGGTAACCCTAATAACGCCGCCTCTGGTTTTTGAGGAATATTTGTGTCCCATAATGTCTCCAGTGTATTGTATGTTGCAGACCATATGTGCTTAATGTTGGAACAGTCCCACAACATATGTTTTAGAGTGCCTGTTGTGTTACATCCTCTGAAACAGTTTCCATCTGCTGAATGATTCGCGAGTTTAAGTGTAGCTGGTGTCAGATACCATCTCAAAACGGTTTTATATGCATTTTCCCTCAGTGTAATATTTAAGGAGGAGTTTGCTGCATTTTTTAAAATTTCTCCCCATTGTTTATCGTCTAGGACCACATTAAGTTCATCTTCCCATGCTGATCTGTAAGGCAATTTGTTGGGAGTGATCTTATCATTTAGGTAGTTGTAAAGCGTTGTGATGTTTTTTTTACCCTTAGGGTTAAGCAAGCAACATTGTTCAAAGGGAGTTTTACTAGCTAACTTATTGTCTTTTGTAATTTGACCTATCCTGGTGTTAATCAACATCAAGTTAAGCCATTCTTTGTGTGGAAGTTGATAATGTGTCCTGAATTCCGACGGGGACCAATGTTGGCAATCCAGCAGTACATCTGCTACAATTGTAATTCGGTTCTCAACCCACCAAGCTAATATGGAGTTTTTATTAATTGATGGGTCTTTATGGGGTAACCATAATGGTGATAACCACGAGCCATCTTCTAACAGTCTGATTATTTTATTAATCTGCTTCCACAGTGTGATAGAGTGACTTACACACACTGTTAATGGTTGCAGGTTAATCACATAGTGTACACTAAGCCCTAGTGTCTGACTCAGTATAATATTTTGTTCTTGAAGTACTTGTTGCTCTAATTCGACCCAAACTGGTGGGGAGTCCTTAATATACCATTTAGTCAACTGGGCTAGTCTTGCTGCTTTATAGTATCTTAACAAATCAGGTGTAGCTAATCCTCCTCTCTTTTTTGATGCTGTCATAGTTACTTTGTTTATCCTAGGCTTCTTATTACCCCAGATGAAACTGCCTTTTGCGTGGCAGCTATGTCTTTTAATTTAATTGTCGTCGGTATAGTCCAAAAAAGAAATAATAATTTAGGGAGTGTGTTCATTTTAACGGCATGAATTTTACCAAACCACAATATTTTAAGTGAGGACCAAATATGAAGTTCTTTGTAGATTTATTTTAATTTTAACATGTTGGGATAATTAACCTCCTAATTAATTTAGAAGTTCTAGGGATTTGAATTCCCAAATATTTGACACAGGTTAGGGACCATTTAAAAGAAAAGTTTTGTGACAACAGACTTTCAAGCTGTTTGGACAAAGAAACGTTAAGTGCCTCACTTTTATTTGTATTTACTTTGAAACCTGATATTTGACCAAATTTATTCAGTATTTGAAACAAACTAGGTAAGCTAATTAACGGATCTGTAATGGTAAGTAAGATGTCGTCCGCAAAGAGGCTAAGCTTGTATTCTTTACCCCCCAGCTTGATTCCGTTAATACCTGGAGATTCCCTGAGTGCTATAGCCAAAGGTTCAAGACACAATGCGAATAATAAGGGGGATAGTGGACATCCCTGTCTTGTACCTCTAGCTATATCAAATAATTGCGATCTGAATCCCTGGTAGGAGATATATGCTCTCGGAGTTGAGTACAATGTCATAATGCTCTTTAGGAAGCTTTTGATTAAGCCAAATCGAAATAGTATCTCTTTCATATACATCCAATCAATTCTATCGAATGCCTTCTCGGCATCCAGGAATAAAAGCATTAAGGGCAGCTTTTTATTAGAGCCTATGTCCATAAGGTTTAGTATTCACCTTATATTATCAGGTGCTTCCCTTCCTGGCATGAAGCCTACCTGGTCCGGATGAATCACGGATGGCAACAAAGAAGCCAGTCTGTTGGCTAGAATCTTGGAGTACAGTTTAATATCATTATTGATTAGAGATATAGGCCTGTAGCTACTACACTGCGTAGGATCTTTGTTTTCTTTGTGCAACACAATGATTTTTGCTTCCAGAAATTCCCTTTTCATGTTTTTTCCTGAAAGAAAATCATTGAACAAGAGTTGAAGATGAGGCAAAAGGGTCTCCATATATTGCTTATATGCAACTCATTTTTTAAGAGATTCCCCTATATCAATATCACATATGCTCCTATATATCTTTGTCCTACTATCTATACACCATATTTTTATGTTAATGGCTTGCTCATATTGTGCTAGCTTATAGGTATTCTAATAGCTCATTTATGAGTTACTAGAGTCACTGACTATCTCTTAAATTGCTTTCTATTGCTTTCTATTGCTTTGTATTGCGTATTTGTTTGGGAGATTCAGTTTAGCACGTTTTTCAATGGAGATCGGGGTCAGGACGCCTCGCGATGACGTCACGGATCTGCATCTCACGTTGCTGTGTCTAACCCGACGCACGTTTCTTGATTTCCTTTAGGGGTTACCATCATGGCAACTGGAGGATTTTTTATAGCCTCCAGTTGTCATGGAAATCGTGTCTTATCGATTAAAATCAAATGAATTTGATTAAAAACACTTTATAAGTCTGATATTGTTAGTATTCTTAAATAATAACTGCTATATACCTATAAAGACTCTCTTGTTTTATTTAGATAATCAGTATAGTTTAGTATAGTTTATATTGGTCCATGTAGTAGGTTTTCATTACTCAATATTTTGTTTGTCAATAGTGTCAATTCATGAACTTACAAATTACTGTAAGATATTGCAGTTTTACTCTGCTTTTATTGTAGCATAATAGACACTATTGGACCATATATAGTAACCATAACATGCAGATGACAACTATTATTATTATACTGAATTTATATTTAAGGCCAACTATATATTTGAAGAACTCTTTCTTTCTTACTTTCAATCTTCTTTTATATAAGGTAGTTTAGGGCCTCATTTATGAGTCTTATTATAGGTAAAGCAGTTAATAGAATATTATATACCAATATATTAAATGTAGGGAGTAAAGGTAAAACCTTCGTTAAGGCCTTCTGTTTTTTTGGTTTTTAATAGATAAATCCATTTTGCTTCCATCTTTAGAAGCTCATTATCTATATTGCCTCTTCTGATGGTTTTTTCCAAATGGTCTATAGCCATAAAAGAAAGTACTTTGACATCTCCTTTGTGTTTTGTATTAACATGCATGGCCACTGGTGTGTCATATTCTCTATTTATACTATAGATATGTTCAAGAACTCTTCTTCTGAGCTCTCTATAGGTTTTACCTACATATCTCTGACCACATTTGCAGGATATATTTTCACATTTTCAGCGGCCATTTTTTCTCTCGCTTAGGGGATTTTCGTGTGTCTGAACTCGGGAATTTGGACTTTAAATGGAGGTGTAACTTCACTTTCAGAGGTCCTTTTTGCGCCCCCCCCCCCCCCCCCCACCTTGCTATGGGTAAGCTTTTTATGTAGTTTTTGTGAGTATTTGGTGTGTTTTGACTGTTTGTAGGTGCGCGCAGTTCAGCGCTTATGGTCGTATTTTTCGTGCGTGTTTGTTACGTTAAGGTTGGTGTGTGTGTGGCTGGGCAGTCCTGTACTTTGAGCCTCGTTTTCGTTTTTTTGGGGGGCCATTTTGTCTCTTGCTTAGGGGATTTTCGTGTGTCTGAACTCGGAAATTTGGACTTAAATGGAGATGTAACTTCACTTTCAGAGGACCTGGATGCCCCCCCCCCTTGCTATGGGTAAGCTTTGTATGTATTTTTTGTGAGTATTTGGTGTGTTTTGACTGTTTTTAGGTGCGCGCGGTAAGTCGTGCGTGTGACTGTTTATGCCAGTAAGGTTGGTTCTGAGGTCGTTTTTTTTTTTTCTAAGTCATGCGTGAGGCGCATTTGAGCCTCCACCACCGCAAATGCGGACCCTCGCTTCGAGAGGGTCCGCATTTGCGGACAAACACAGACGACGTTGGAGCCTCCACCTTCCGCAAATGTGGCCCCTCGCTTTGCAAGGGTCCACATTTGCGTAGCGAGGGATGCAGTTCTTGCGAGCTCGCAAATCGTGACAAAGAATCGTAGTTGGACAACTATAATATGTGATACTTTGGGATAGCATGAATTAGCTAATAATTGAAATAAAACAAACTAAAATAAAAACTAAGTGAAATTCTGTTTAGACCTAACAAATATATTAATTACACAGGAATACAGGTTACAGATGATGACACTTCCATGTCTTTTACAGATAGCAAACAAAAAAAAAGGATACCATTTCAATACCATCAAAAGTGGAAAAGAAGTTAATCGATTACAACTTCAGGTAAGCAAAATAAACATATTAATAATGTCATGTTTGCCTTTGTTTGCTATCGAATAAAATATTAAATAAAAAAATAAGAAAATAAGGACAAAAATAAAATGTACGTTTACAATTACAGATTACAATGGCGGACAACACAAAAAACATCAAAGAAGAAAAAAAACGTCTGGCAAGGGAACACAGACAAAGATGGAGAGATCGAGAGTCCCCGGAAATAAGGAAAGAATACGAGCAAAAGACCATCAAAGAATTGCCAAGATAAGAAAAAGTTATGTTCAAGTTAAATTGCAGCTAACAATAAAAAACAAACTGATAAAGATGCATGTGAACAATGTAGTCATAATAGTAATGTTGATATAGATAGTACTATTGATATATGTTCACAGGATACTCCATTATTTACATGTCTAACAGTAGAGCCTCACAATTGTTGTATGCTGAATGTTGTTTGTCAGTTTTGTGGGGCTTATAATTTTCAACAGGAAAGACCTTGAGATGGTGACTTTATTAGTTGTTGTCAGAAAGAAAAGGTAAGACTTCCACAATGACATGAATTCTCAGCATCTTTACAAAGTATCATGAGTGAGCCGACATTTCCAAATTATAGTAATTTCAAACAAAACATACGCTCTTATAATACTTTTTCTCTTGCTTCTATGGGTGCCACATTAGCTGCTAATGTACCAGGACATGGCCCTTACTGCTTTAAAGTGCAAGGCCAAATTTACCACCGTAGTTCACATTTACACCCCGAAGAAGGAGAGCAAAAAAAATGTGCTCAACTTTATGTACTAGATATATTGGAAGCAGTGGAACAACGTTTGGCGCTTTAAGAAAATAAAAAATGTTTATCCATAGTTTTTCAGGAGCTTGATAACATTATGGCCAACAACCCATATACTCAAGCATACAAAAAAGTAGCAGAAGTAGAAAGAGAACAACAGAGTCATGCTGAACAGAATCAGTTGCCTATGCCAAGAGTGAATATGGTTCTAAAAAGAGGTCGCCATTGTGATCAAAGACATTCTAATTTACCAACTTCTAATTAGGTTGCCATGTTTTTTTAAAAAGACAATGGGGAACCCCCATTTGAGCGGGATTTTAGAATATATCCCAGAAATCCAGAGCAACCTTTCATAAACATAAATATCTTAAGTAGTAATTTGGATCCAATTACATATTTTTTTACAAATGGGGAGGCAGGATAGCAACCAAAATTATTACTGCAGAGTTATACAAATAGTAATGTTTGTGTCAGAAACAATATTTCAATGCTGGAATATAAAGTGGCACAACCTGCTATTCAAGATTAATTTAATCCAATTTTATATGGCAAAAACACACACAACAATGGCTCATTGATTCATATCTACAAGTCGAAGGAAATTATTTAAATTTGATCAAATTTCAACAATATAAGCTTAATGTAGAACAATATTGTAGACTAATGGATTATGTAGCTGAATTGGCAACAGAGAACTTCCAGATGGCCGAGCCATCATTTTGCCATCTTCTTTACAAGGATCTCCTCACAATATGCGAGAAAGATACAATGATGCAATGGCTATTGTTGCGAAATTTGGGAAACCTGATTTATTTATTACATTTACAAGTAATCCACAATGGCCAGAGATAGTGCAGAATTCTAAAGCTGGACAAAGTGCTTCAGATAGACCAGCTTTAGTGGCTAGAGTTTTCAAAATAAAACTCACAGCATTAAAACATGACATAACCATCGCACATTTATTTGGGAAATGTGTGGCTTATGTTTATACTATTTAATTTAAAAAAGAGGACTTCCACATGCCCACATACTTCAAGAAAAAATCAATTGAATATGGCTGAAAAAGTTGATTCAGTTATTATTGCTGAACTACCAGATCCAGAAAAACATTGCAAACTTTATGAAATTGTGACACATGGCATGATTCATGGGCCATGTGGAGATATAAATCCACAATAACCATGTATGGAAAATAGGAAATGCACTAAAGAATTCCCAAAAGAATTTAGAGTGCACACATATGCACATTTTGATGGTTATCCTTTGTATAGAAGAAGCGAAGGACAAACTGCAATTATTCGGGGGGAAATTGTAGATTATCAATGTGTGGTTCCATATAATCCACATTTGCTGATGAAGTACAATGCACTATACAAAAAAAGTGGGATAAATATATACAAGAAATATTATTTTATTAAGTAAATGACAGCGGCGTATATTAAAAACAGTGAGTGTAAAAACACTAGTAGGGAGAATAAACTTTCCTTTGACAAAGACGTGGTACGTCGAAACGCGTCAGGCTCCTAGCAACGACGCTACGCACGTCATCACGTTAGACGTGCGCTGCAAACCTGGCGGTCGAGTCCCTTTAGGAAGCGCGATATTGTTCCTATTACGGCATAGTTTAAAGCCCCTTATACCACACTAATGACATAGCATGCCTGCAAGTATCAGATACTACCCATTGTAACCCCTAGAAACGGGGCACAGCCTCAATCCTCTTTATACAGCTTTAGGCACTTGTTTGTACCATACCACAGTTAGATACCAACTAGTCTATATAGACACGGTTTGGATCACACGCTGGGTAGCATATACTAGTTAAGGCAACCTTGTCTGCACTTTAGGCTGAGCCTCTTTGCAATTTTGACTTTTATAGGTACAATCTTCTAGTACCTCATTTAAATGCAATAGGTGTATCAGTAAGGCACTTAGTGACCCATACTTCATGTCTATGCAAATATATTGCCTTTTTTAATGTACCCTCTGAACACTTGGAGGACATATATTTAGGCATAAGGGTGCTTTACAAATATACTATTTAGGATACTATAGGGCTTGTATGCCCTGATACTTATTTACAACTTCCATTGCTCGCCCGCCAGGTGTGAATAGTTATACCCACTTACTTAAGGATTAAATTTTGCACAATACCAGTGCCTTAGGGTATTTTACTATTCCTTACATTTGCCCTTTTTTATTCTCCCTACTAGTGTTTTTACACTCACTGTTTTTAATATACGCCGCTGTCATTTACTTAATAAAATAATATTTCTTGTATATATTTATCCCACTTTTTTTGTATATTGTATATTGGGGTGGAAAACACCCAGGGAAATCCTAATCCTCACTTTTCTGTATTTGAAGTACAATGCACACATAAAGGATATGATGCAGCAACTGTAGTTGCGCAAGGTGCACAAAACGAACAAGATAATCCAATTTTACATGATGAACTTTCATGTTATCTAGATGCTCGGTATGTAAGTGCTCCAGAAGCAATGTGGCGTCTTCTGAAATTTGAATTGCATGATCACTCACATTCTGTCTATCGATTAGCTGTACATTTGCCACAAAGACAATTAGTTTACTTTCATGCAAGGGATGAAATAAATGATCTGGCACAAAATAAAAATAGAGAAACAACACTTATGCTTAGTTTAAATTAAATTGTAACGACATTGAACAAGGCAATTCTTATACATTGAAATTCTAAAAGAAGTGCCAATAAAATTACCCCAAGAATTTATACTGTTAGTCCGAAGGACATTGAACGTTTTAGTTTAAGATTACTTCTTTTAAATGTTTATGTTGCACAAAGTTATGAACATTTACGCACAGAAATTATATAGTTTGTGATACCTTTCAATTAGCTGCACGACATAGAAACTTCCTTGCAGATGATACTGAATGGGAGAGCTGTCTAGAACAAGCAGCACTATGTCAAATGCCACAGCAGATGAGGGAACAGTTCTCATTTATTTGTATATTTTGTAATGCACCTGATGCCTTATCTTTGTGGAACAAATTTAAATCAAACATGTGTGAGTCCATTGCAGAATTACAAGGCTTAATGAAAATTCAAGAGATATTTCTTTGTCATGGATTAAGTTGTGCAACTTTTAATCTACTAGATCCAGGAATTATAGATGACATAAACTATGAGTAATATGTCTGATGTTGAAAAACAAAAAGCAGAAGAAAAAATAGCCACTTATTTATACATTGCAATTAGAAGCATTTAATGCCATACAAAAAGCACTAGATGATTATATGCATTATTTCTATCTAGATGGACCCGGTTAATTAGAAGTCAAGGTGCAATAAAAGTTCAATTTGCAACTACTCTTAGTGCTGCCTTTTATTGGAAGGTGGTAGAACTGTGCATAGTGAATTTAAATGTTTGGTTCCCATTTTGGAAACATCAGTGTCGGATATTAGAATGACATCATTTCAAGCAAAGAATCTTTAAAAATGTAAACTCATTATAATTTATGAGACAACAATGATGTCTTGCCATTCTCTTAAATGTATTGATCAGTTGTAACGTGAAGTCATGGCTAATGATTTGCCTTTTGGAGCCAAGGTAATGTTGTTAGGTGGAGATTTCAGGCAAACATTATCAGATGTTGTCCATGGAAATTTCACAGACATTGCGGAAACATATATAAAGTCCAGTCCACTATGGAAACAATTTACACACCTTAAATTGGAGAAAAATATAAGCTCAGAAGGCCAAAATTAATTCAGTTAAAATTGTCGAAGTCAAAACAAAGGTCATAAGTAATTTACCTGAGGATACTGTTGAAAGTCCACATGAAACGATTTGTAAAGATTCACTAATATCAGCTATTTTCCAAAATGGAATAAGTAACAATTATTTCTCAGAACTTAAACACAAAGTAATAGTAACATCAAAAAATAAAGATGCATTACATCTGAATAATGACATTTTGAAATTAATAGATGGCACCCAAAAAAATTATTACAGTGCAGATTCTGTCCTGTAAAGCAACAGACAGTAAAGCAAACTTCACAACTGAATTTATAAATTCATTAACACCATCTGGAATGCCACCACATATTTTGCAGCTCAACAAAGGGGCAATTGTCCTGTTACTGAGAAATATGAACCAAAGAAAAGGACTTTGTAATGAGACCAGATTAATTGTTTAGGAATTAAGAGAGCATTTCATACATCCTGAAATTCCGAATGGTACCCATAAAGGAAAAAGAGTGTTCATTCCAAGAATAGATTTGGCTCCAAGTAAGAGTAGTTTGCCTTGTGTCCTTCAAAAGAAGGATGCTATGACCATCAATAAAATCACAAGGTCAAACTTTTAAGTCTGTTGGCCTGTTTTTGGAGGAACCAGTATTTGCCCATGGACAACTCTATGTGGCATTCTAAGGATGCAAAAACCCATCATAAATTAAAGTCTGGGTCAAACAAACAGAAAGTCAAGGTGAACTGTTAGAGGATGGCAGAGTATTTACAAAAAAATATTGTATATGATGAGGTGTTTTCAAGAAACAAAAAGATAGGCTAAAATGTTATAGACATTTAAATAATATGTTGAATGGACATAAATAATAAATATGTATATATTTAACATGTGTTATTAGTATTGGGGAGATTTAATGAGATTTAGTCATGTGTAAATTATAATTTAGTCGTTTAGCAGATAGAAAACGTTTAATATTAGTATATAACAAAAAAGAAAAAAAATGGAAGATGATGTAAAAATAGTGTTTGTACAGTATATTCATGTATAGTAAAACAAATTAAATGGTTGCAGTTTAATAGGAAGATAGTGTTCAGTATTTGTTTAAAGATAAAAAGGTTAAATAGAATGGGGGAATTAAATGGCACTTATTCATGTGTAAAATAAAATGTATTGGTTTAGCAGAGAGAAAAAAAAATGTAATATGACATATAAAAATATTGGTTGTACATTGTTAATATCTTCAGGTATAGTAAAAAAAATGTTTGCAGTTTATTAGGAAGATTGTGTGCAGTATTTGTTTAAAGATCAAAACATTTAGTAAATGTAATAAAAAAAAAAAGTTTAAGGGATTGTATGAATTAGTCCACTTTGAACATCACATGTCAAAATAATAGTTGTATATTGTTATGAGATTCATGTATTTTACATAAAATAAATGTTTGATATTCCGATATTGTTCATTATTGGTTTAGCAAAAAAAAAGACTAACTGGATTTAATAAAAAATAAAAACATTTTAATGCTTGACTGAATTATTACATATTTGGTACAAAGTTGAAAAAGAGACATAAGCTGTATAAAAAAAAAAACACATATGGTACATAGAGAGAAACAAACAGAAAACACAATGTATAAAACAAAATCATTCTGTCATTATTACAGTTAGTGGGGGAGACACTTGCATTGTGTGGCAAACAGCATTGCCAGCCTTCAAATTTTATAGCCGTCATTTTTGACAGCCAAATCGCTAGTCACCAATATATGGTATATACTCAAGTATAAGCCGAGTTTTTCAACCCTTTTTTAAGGCTGAAAAGGGCCCCCTCGGCTTATACTCGAGTCACCCATGTCTCTCCAACCCTGTGTCTCTTTTTCCCCCGTGTCTCTCCACCCCCGTGGCTCTCTTTCCCTCCCGTGTCTATCCAATCCCGTGGCTCTTTCCCTCCCCCTCCCTCATCATCCTCCTCATCCTCAACCCCCCCTCCTCATCCTCAACCCCCCCATCCTCAACCCCCCATCCTCAACCTCCCCTCCATCCTCAACCCTCTCTACTCAACCCCCCTCCTCATCCTCAATCCCCCTCCTCATCCTCAATGCCCCTCCTCATCCTCAACCCCCCTCCTCATCCTCAACCCCCCTCCTCACTTTACCCCTCTAATTACCTCCCCCTCTCCCTTTCCCCTCACTTACCTTAAATTAGCAGCTGCTCCTTCGCTCCTCCGCGCGTCTTCCGGCTGCATCGGGACCCAGCATATGCTAATGACGTGACCTCACATGCCCGTCACGTCATTAGCATTGGCCAGGTCCCTTTGCATGCCGGAAGAAGCGCGGAGGAGCAGAGGAGCAGCTGCTGATGGATGGTAAGTGAGGGAAAAGGGAGAGCGGGAGGTAATTAGTGGGGTAAAGTGAGGAGGGGGGTTGAGGAGGTATGTTGAGGAGGGAGGTTGAGGAGGGGGGTTGAGGATAAGGAGGGGGTTGAGGAGGGGAGTTGAGGAGAGAGGTTGAGGATGAGGAGGGGGGTTGAGAAAGGGGGTTGAGGAGGAAGGTTGAGGAGGGGGGTTGAGGAGAGAGGTTAAGAATTAGGAGGGGGGTTGAGGAGGGGGGTTGAGGAGGGGATTGAGAAGGGGGTGGAGTAGAGAGGTTGAGGATGAGGATGGGTGTTGAGCATGAGGAGAGAGGTTAAGGAGGGGGTTGAGGATGAGGAGAGAGGTTGGGAAGGGGGTTGAGAATGAGGAGGGGGTTGAGGAGAGAGGTTGAGGAGGGGGGTTGAGGATGGGGGTCGAGGAGGGAGGTTGAGGAGAGAGAATGAGGAGGGGGGTTGAGGATGAGGAGGGGGGTTGAGGAGGGGGGTTGAGGAGGGGGAGGGGAGTTGAGGAGAGAGGATGAGGAGGGGGGTTGAGGAGAGAGGATGAGGAGGGAAGATGAGGAGCGGGGTTGAGGAGAGAGGATGAGGAGGGAAGTTAAGGAGGGGGAATGATGAGGGTGATAAGGGAGGGGGAGGGAAAGAGACACGAGGGAGAGAGGGAAAAGAGACACGAGGGAGAGAGGGAAAAGAGACACGGGGAAGGGAGAGGGGAAAGAGACACAGGGAAGGAAGAGGGGGGAAGAGACATAGGGGAGGGAGAGAGGGGGAGAGGCACAGGGGAGGGAGAGGGGGAGAGACATAGGGGAGGGAGAGGGAGGAAGAGACACAGGGGAGAGAGGGGGGGCACAGACGGCACACAAGAGGGGGACATAGAGAGCAGAAGAGGGACACAGGGGGCAGCACATTTCCCACCGTCGGCTTATATTCGAGTCACTAAGTTTTCCCAGTATTTTGTGGTAAAATAGGTGCCTCGGCTTATACTCGGGTCGGCTTATACTCGAGAATATATAGTAGTTGTGGTAATTACGAATTGTCTGTCAGGCCATGTTAAAAGTTACAGGCTTGCGCAGCGCAATGAGCATTAAAGGCGCTCATTGTGGGGCTTGCAATGAACGCCATAGATGCTCATTGTGAGGCACACATGACTTTGCTGCAATGTGCGCCAAAGGCACTCATTGCAGGCCTCGCAGTTGTGGCCTTTCTGGGTCCCTCTAAGGGTCATCTGTCCCGTCACAGTTGTTATTTGCCGGAGGACGCTCCACCGATGGAGGATGAAAACAGATTGAAGGCGCTCATGGCGATGCCCCAATATTTTTTTAAAGCCCGTAACTCAGATGCAGACGAAAGACCCCCAAAAGATGCCAAATAATTAAAAAAATTAACTTACAACCTCACACACAGCACAGGGGGAGAGGCAGAGAGCCTGTGAGTGAGGTTGCAAGCTAATTTGAGGCTTTATTGGCATTTTTCGTAGATTGAAAATCGAGGAAAAAAATGGAGGACGTAAAGACGTAAATGTTTCCAAAAAGGCTCCAAACAAGGCTGAAGCCCGTAACACTTAGCCCACCATTGCAAGCCCGCAAGACTTAAAAAATACAAGCAACGGCGCTCATCGCGAGGAATGCAAGACTTGAACAGAGACAGAGAGGAGAAAGACACAGGGGAGGCAGAGGGGGGAGAGGGAGGGGGAAAAGAGACACAGGGGAGGGAAATAAGGGGAAAAAAAACACAGGACGGGGGGGAGGAGAGGGGGAAACAGACACAGGGGTCAGAGAGAGGGGAGAGGTTTGCAAGAAACCGACACAGGGGTCAGAGAGAGGGGAGAGGTTTGCAATGATTGCCGAAGTCATGTAAATGGCGGGTTGGACGACGTCTGCAATGAGCACTCATTCACGAGCTTGTGATGAGGGCCAAAGGTGTGAGGCACAAAAGTGGCGGTTTGGACGACGCCTGCAATGAGCGGCCGTAAATTAGACAGTGGGAGAGGCTCGCAAGGCGCTCCAAATGATCTTCATTTTTTATGGGCAAGTTGCTATGTGATTTTTTTCTATGATCAGTCATGTTTTCAAAAATGTCACAATTTCTCCCAGGGTATGCAAACTTTTGAGCACAACTGTATATATCACTTCAACTATGCCATCTGTTGGTTTCATGACAAAATAAAATGACTTAATAAGTAGAATTTTTACTGATATCATCTGTACAGAAACGGTGGCTTCCTTCCATTCTCACCACACACAATGAAAGCAACCCGCTGAACTGCAGTTAGTGTAGATATTTGGAACATTTCTTGTATAAAGAATGTTATTCCTGTGCCTTTCGCTTCTCACTGTCTTTATAGCATGTAGGTATTAGTTTGGCAATGTAAATATAGTAAATACAGATTTCAGGTTTGATTTTCACTTTTATTTCTATATTTAATTATCTCCTCTTCTCATAGATATTGATGCTCTGGTCACCATTAAACAGCCATATATCTCTCTTACCAAGTCTGGATCAAGGGGCTCAAGTATTATAATCAACTGCCAATTGAAAGACAAACAATATAACTATGTTCACTGGTACTTGCAGAAAGACAATGGAGAAATGAAGAGAATCCTATATACTGAAACTGGAGATCCCATTTATGATGAAGGGTTTGACAGAACAAAGTATGCTTCGGGCAGGCAAGGAAACTCATATACTTTGGGAATATCCAGCATACAAACTGAAGATGCAGCCACATACTATTGTGCCAACTGGGGCTATGATAATCACAGTGTCTCACGGTGGTTAATACATTGTACAAAAAGAGGAAACCAATTCTACTCACAAGTGCTGTCTGATGGTTACACAATGCAAACATTCTTTTTTTATTATATTATATACAGTGATACAGAGAAAAATAAATTATGTTCTGAAATAGAACCCTACATAAGATTACAAGTAAGGATTAAGGTAGCTGTCAGTTCATAGCAGTTTATTTTGACTCTGGTCAGTTTATCGATTGGAAATATTTAGTAACATGGAAAATATTTTTCACGAACAGTGGGATTCTGCCCATAGTAGCCTATTGTTTCTAAGACCTCCATTACATTAGTGCAGGAATAACAGACCTGCGCCCAGGAGGGTTTTGCTGTATCTCTTTAACTCTATAATGTGCTCGCAGGAGACTCAGCTCAGTAGTCTCCATAGCAACGCTATAGAACACAAAGCACTACTGTAAACACACTTCACTAGCCCTAACATAGCGGATCATATGAGTCCAAAGGACTGGTAGTCAGGGGGGTCATGACACCATGGTATAACTAACTATAACTTTGGGAATCCTTATGGATCTCCATTGCACCTAAATGTAACCCCTGTGCCATGAGGGTCCTCATTGAAAATCTGTTAATTCTGATTGGTTAGATATTGAATCAACTAGACATCAAATTCTCAATTGTGATTTGCAGAAATATGACTGACACATATTTCAGCCAACCAAAATCCTTCAATTGGGTATGGCTTAGATATTGTCTTTATAGTTATTGTTTATATTGCTCTTGAGACACTCACAACAATATAGAACAAGATCCTTGTAGTAATTTGCATTTGTTTTCATGCAGTAATGCGGTGCAGTGACTAAAAACCTCTAAAACATAGTGTGCCAGTCCATTGGTTATATATTAAAGGTATATGTAAGTGAGCTGGGTTATTAATGCATCTCATAGAGGAGAATTTATAGTGTATGAAAAAGAATGGCATGAAAAAATTCCAAAATAAACAGTTAAACCGAAGTTTGCTAATTTTTTGCTTTTGCAAAGAGTTTTCTCTCAATGTTGACACCCCCAGAAATTCCCAGGGATAATTAGCATATCTTATACATACATTTACGTTTCTTGCCTGGGGATTGTACAGACATGCTCAGTTATCACCTGTAGTCTGCCCTACTGTGTGAAGTCACGTGATGTCAGACACTTTCCTTTCCTTTAGATTTCTGTCCCTTCATACACAGATTGTTTTATCTACATCCCAGGTGATACTTCCCCTGCCCCAGAGAATTGACCCCCTGCCCCAGAGAATTGCCCCATCACCTCCGCCAGCCACATAGAGTTGACCTCTAGCCCCAGAGAATTGCCCTGTGACCTCTCCAACCCCAGATAATTGCCCCCCAGCCCCAGAGAATTGCCCCATGAACTCCCCCAACCCCAGATAATTGCCCCTCAGCCTTAGATAATTACCCCACAGAATATCTCCATGACCTCCCCCAGCCCCAGAGAATTGCCTCACAGCCCCGGAGAATTGCGCCATGACTTCCCCCAGCCCCAGAGCATTCCCTACCAGCCAAAGAGAATTGCCCCTTGACCTCCCCCAACCCTAGATAATTGCCCCCCAGCCCCAGAGTATTCCTCTCAACCCTAGATAATTGCCCCATGACCTTCCCCAGCCCCAGAGCATTGCCCCCAGCCACACAGAATTCCCCTGTGACCTCCACCAACCCCAGATAATTGCCCCTAGCCTCAGAGAATTGCCCTGTGACCTCCCCAACCCCAGATAATTGTCCCCCAACCCCAGAGAATTGCCCCACAGTCCGAGATAATTGCCCCATGACCTCTCCCAGCCCCAGAGAATTGCCCCGTGACCTCCCTCAACACCAGTGAATTTCTTCACAGCCAGATAATTGCCCTGTGACCCCTACCAACCCCAGAGAATTGTCCTCCAACCCCAGAGAATTGCCCCCCAGCCCCAGAGAATTACCCCATGACCTCCCCAGCACCAGAGCATTGCCCCCCCAGCCACAGAGAATTGCCATGTGACCTCACCCAACACCAGATAATTGCCTGACACACATGCTAGCAGACACACACACGCTGACACACACACCTTGACACACACATACACTGACACACCCACGCTGACACACGCACTGACACACACACACACACTGACATACGCTGACACACACAGACACACACATGCTGACACATACACGCTGACACACTGACACATGTTGACACACACTCTGACACACACACAGACATATGCTGACACACACACACATACACATGCTGATACACACAGACACACACACACACACACACTGACACATGCTGACACACACACACACTGACACATGCTGAAACACGCTGACACATGCTGACTGACACACACACACTGACACATGCACACACACACACATATGCTGACACACACATGCTGACACACACACACATACACATGCTGACACACACATGCTGACACACACACACATACACATGCTGATACACACAGACACACACACTGACACATGCTCACTGACACACGCTGACTCACACACACGCTGACAAACCCTCACACAATGACACATGCTGACACACACATACTGACACATTGCCCCACAGCCCCAGAGAATTGCCCCGTGACCTCCCCCAACCCCAGATAATTGCCCCCCAGCCCTAGAGAATTGCCCCCCAGTCCCAGATAATTGATCCACAGCCCCAGATAATTGCCCCATGACCTCCCCCAGCCCCAGAGAATTGCCCCGTGACCTCCCCCAATCCCAGTGAATTGCCTGCCCAGCCGGAGAATTGCCCCGTGACACCTACCAACCCCAGAGAATTGCCCCATGACCTCCCCAACCCCATATAATTGACCCCCAGACCCAGTCTCTGTCCCCTCTTGTTTGTATAATTTAAATGCCTGTTTTTTACTCCGCATCTTGATCTTTAAATCATTGTTAAGCCACATTGGATGTGATTTACTCCTTTTACTTTTATTCCCACTTTGTATATGGTGATAAGTATGAATATTTAGTAAGGCTTTACATGTTGTCCATTTATGTTTATTATTTTTAGCTGCCATTTGTTTGTCCCAGTCTATACTTTGTATTGCTGCCCTTAGGACGTTAAAATCTGCCCTTTTAAAATTAAGAGTTTTTGTTGGCCGCTTAAAATTTTGTTTTTTTAATTCAATCTCAAATGAGACTGTGTTGTGATCATTGTTTCCCAAAGGTTGCCCTATTTCAACATTTGATACTATTTCGATATTATTTGTGATAACTAAATCCAAGATAGCCTCATTTCTAGTAGGCTCTTGTATAACCTGGGCCAGATAATGATCCCTGAGTGTACTCAAGAACCTGCTCCCCTTAGCTGAACTGCTGGTTTCATTTACCCAGTTTATTTCAGGGTAATTAAAATCTCCCATTATTCGGACTTACCCATGCTTAGCTGCATTTCCAATATGTAACAATAATTGCATTTACTCGCTTTCAATTATATTTGTGGGTTTATAGCATACTCCTACCAATATTCTTTTGGAATTTGCTGCTCCACTATTTAACTCTACCCACAAAAATTCAATATTATCACTAGTTCCACTATAAATATCTTCACTGACTACAGGCTTACATTCAGGCTTGCATACAGACAAGTCCCTCCTTCTCTTTTATCATTGCCCCTATCTTTCCTAAATAGGTTATAACCATCCAGATTAACAGTCCAGTCATGAGATTCATCCCACCATGTTTCGATATTGCCTATTAAATCCCATTTTTCATTAATTGCTAATAATTCTAACTCTCCCTTTTTTCCTGGCAAGCTTTTGGCATTAGCAAGCATACACCTTATGTTATGAGTCTGTAGTTCTGAAGTGCCTGCCACTGAACTTGAATTACTTAGTACTACCTCCCTATTGACTATACTACCCCTCCCCCCCATCTCCTCCCCTATGAGTTATTAATTCATCCCTTATAGCCTCTACACTTTCTACCCTATTACTTATATATAGTCCCTCCCCCCCAGCTACTAGTTTAAAAACTCCTCCAGCCTTTCTACCATCCTATCCCCTAGCACAAAAGCTCCCTCATCATTAAGGTGCAATCCATCCCTGCTGTAGAGATTGTACCAAAGTGAGAAGTCAGCCCAGTGCTCTAAAAACCCAAACCCCTCCTTACTGCACCACATCTGTAGCCACACATTAACCTCCCTAAGCTCCTTCTGCCTCCCTGGGCTAGCACGTGGCCCTGGTAGTATCTCAGAAAATACTACGTTGGAGGTACTTGCCTTCAGCTTATTACCTAGTTCTCTAAAATCATTCTTTAGGACACTCCATCTTCCACTAACTTTGTCATTGGTACCAATATGTACCAAGACCGTCGGTTCATTTCCAGCCCCTCCCAATAATTTATTTACCCGATCCACAACATGCCGAACCCGAGCACCCGGGAGACAGCAAACTGTTAGATTGCTGAGATCTGGGGGACAAATCACCGTGTCAACCTTCCTAATAATAGAGTCCCCTACCACCAAAACCTGTCTGTTTCTCTGCCTATTTTGTAGAACTGTTCTCCAGGCTGTTAGAGGGAACAGCTCTATCTGGCATTGCCATTCCCGAATGGACATCCCCAACAGTTTAACTCAATCTGGCAAATCTGTTGGTGTTTGCCAACTCAGAACTGGCCTGCCTCCTCCTGTTCCCACTGATTCCCCTTCTAACTGTAACCCAGCTACCTCCCTGGACATCCTCACTAGCCCCAGCTCCACCCTCCATGCTAGGCCCAGCTAAACTGTGCTCAGTGAGCACCAACTCCCTTTCCAGTGGAGCAATATCACGAAGTGCTGCAATTCTCCTCTCCAGTTCTCCAATTTGAGCTTCCAGAGAAGGCAACATGCTCACACCTCTCACCAGGGTATGGACCCTGGATCATCTGTTCCAGTAGTGCATACATATGACAGGATGTACACTGAGTGAGGTTGCCACTGGACTGACTCATAATTATTATTATTATTATTGTCTACATAAATTCAGTGGAAAAAATAAAGAAGAATAAAAATAATATATTTGTATAACGTTTTATGGGGAAAAAAAAAGTATACATTTTTTTTTTTTTAAACTCCTACACTTTTACTAGAATTGCACTTAAACTAGAAATGTTGGCAAGCTCACAAGTTCGCCCCTTCTCCTGTTAATATTACTTTCTGCCTTCTCACCTGGGCACAGTTAGTGCACTCTGCAGTTTATCAGCCTTTACTTGTAAGTAAAATAGATTGACCATTAATGGTTTAACCTGCATTAGGGTTGGCACCTCTCTCTTTCTTTTTGTTTTTCTCTATTGCTGATAACTTCAGTGACTTTTATATCATCATCTTGCTCCAAGGGCAGGGGCAAAGGTTTGTTAGCTGCTCCAGCCTTCTCTTTTACGGTTTCAGCTGTCTCTTTACGGACTCTCTCTCCATCCCAGCGGTTTCTTTTGCTGTCAGCAGTCTCTTTTATGGACTCTTTTGCCTTCTCAGCGGTCTCTGTTGCTGCTCCTGTCGTCTCTTTTGATGCTCCTGTAGTCTCTATAGCTGCTACTGCATTCTCTTTTGCCATCCCAGCAGTCTCTTTAGCGGCTCCTGCAGTCTCCTTCACTTTCTCTGAGGTCTCTTTCACTTTCTCTATCATCCAACAGGTCTCTAGCTCCTGATTTACTTCTTTATCATGTTTTCACAATCCCTCAAGAGAAAAACTGTATTTTGAATGTGAGCAGATAAGCATGCCTCTTGGGTAGCAATAAGCACGCCCATCAAAACGTTTTCTTGATGACAAACTCTGTACACTGTTTACTTCAACTCAACAAAGGATCTCTTCTTTCAAAACACAATAATTTGTTGCATTTTCCTCATCCAAAATACTATATACTTTCTGTGCTTTTCCACACAGATAGGGGCCAAGGACTATGGCCCAATTCTTGTAAGGCCAGCTTACCCTGGTAGCAATTTGCTCAAAACTCAGGGGGTATTCATCAGGTATCAACATCATCCTTAGTTGCCATTGTGTTTAAAAAGCAATTTGAATTAATGCTTCCGGTTGATATTGATGCCACAGTTTTACTTTAAGAGCTCAATTGCTGCAGCTGCACTTTCTGTGCTTCCAAAGTTTCTCTCAGGTGGACTCTGTCCACTTCCATTTGTCTCCTCCATTTCTCTGTGGCATCTTTCATACGCCTGTGGCCTCTCTCAGGCATGCAGCAGCGTCTCTTTCTGGTTTGCAGTGGCCTGGCTCATATAGGCCTGTTCTGCTCACGGTTTATTAATTTCTTGCTGGTCCACTGTAAGACAGCATTAAGGCCTTTGCTGCCTCCTCCAAACTGTCTTCAAAACCAAGACTCTGGATCCCACTTCTGGCACCAGTGTGACAAAGAAACCTTACAGATGTCATTTTGGCTATTGTTTCTAGCTTTGGAATAACTGTCCATAGGCAACAAATGGGTAGTGCAGGAGACAGTATTTAATGTGCCAAGATTAGCAAAGAATAAACACAACAATTGATAAAATAAACATCTACATTTACGTCCTTACTCACTTTCAGGAATGCCCTCTCTATGCATGGGCAGCTTGTTTGCCTCAGGGGAAAAATCTGAAAATAATAAAGAAGTATATTCTCAGTATACACTCTTTCAGTCTCTGTTTTCTTCAGGACACTGTGCCACTATCACAGCCCAATATAGCTGGTAGAGCTCTGGCCCTCCCATCTCCAAGCATTCGCCCCCAGGGACCCTTGAAAAGTAGTGTTTACACCTCAGCAAGAAATATGATTAAAAACATACAGTCCTTCCCTTGGGGTGTATCAAAAAAATCATGGGGTATGGTACCTTGTCTTCAGCAGGCTGTAGAACTTAGTGGTGGTTCATTTAACCGCTTAGCTCTGGGTTAATTTTCAGTACTAAAAGCAGTAACCCAGAGCCACGCTCAGGATTACACTGTCAGTGGCAGATCTACACCAGAGCCCTTGCTCTGTGAGGGGCCCCTAAGTAACACCATTTACCCCCTCAAAACCCCCAGGGCCCCTTGTCACACCATTCATCCCCCCACCCCCCTTCTTACTTGTGCCTTGCAGTCCCTATCCTGGATCCCATTGCTAGCAGGTCGGGTATCCTTCCTCTAAAGGAGCTTCATACTGCAGGGCAGGGGACTTCCTAGTGACGTCATGTAACTCTGCAGTATGAAGCTCCGGCAGAGGAAGGATAACCGACCTCTGAGCAATGGGATCCGGAAATAGGACTGCCATGCACAAGTAAGGGGGGGGGGGGGGGGTGAATGAAGTGCCGGGTGCTTGAGGAGGGTGAATAGTGGGACAAGGGTCCCTGGGGGTTTTGAGGGGTTGAATGATGCTCTTGCGGGGGGCCCAAGTTTTTTTTGAGGGGTGAATGGTGCAACAGGGGGGCCCTGTTTTTGCTTATCATTTTTTAAAATGATAAGACTGCCAGGGAGGTTAAGGCATCTCTAGAGGTGAACTTCCCTGATCACAATTGTGCTGGTGCATCATCTAAATGCAGCTTCTCTCTGGACTGGTGTATCCTCTCCTGCCTCAAAACTCACTGTGTCAGGCCAGCCAGCCAGGCCAGATGGGGAGCCACAGCCATCTCTCCACTTCTGTCTTTTAAAGGTAGCCCACAGGTGTGTTTGTTTGTAGCCCATAGGGGTTAACTCCATCCCTCCTGGAGAGAAATACCTAAAGCTCTTCAGCTTACACTGACCTCTGGGGGGCACACTGCCACAATAGATCACAATATAAAATCAATTAGAGATTTATCAAAATCCTTATAAATGATAGGATGACAATCAATTCTAAAACTTTCTATATTCTGTCAGATCAATAATAATATAATAATCAAGAATAAGTATATAACACCTTATCAAACTAGGATAAACAAATAGATGTTTTTTTCCATAGAATATATTTGGTATTAATATCAAGTTATATCGCATGTTACGGCATAAAAACAGTAAATAGCAAAATCAGTTATAACCTACATGGCAGCCAGAACTATGCTGAAGTAATATAAAAACTACTTAGGATATAATGTAGTTTATGGCAAACTAAATAACATTTGTATCAGTGGCGGCTGGTGAACTTTCAAGTTGGAGGGGCGCCAGGGCGAAACGTAGCCCCTCCCCCTTTTCAAACCACACCCATTTTATAACCCCTCCCCCTGACATCATAATGACCTTTATAAGCCCCCCCCCAATTAAATTATACTTGCAACGCCCATTAAAATACATGATCAGCAATGTCAAGAAGTAAAGTAACAATGTGTTAAATTCATTGGTATACAATATAGATTGTAAAAACTCATGTGACAAGACTACAGCAATATCATAATTCCACCTATACGCATTAACAGAAAAATTAAAGCAGTGACACTTACCATTAGTCGGCTCTTCTTCTCAGGGTATTCACGTTCAGTAAGTTGACCAACGAGTACAAACAAATCTGCTGCCACAGAGAGTTTGCACCAGTGGTTGAAAGAAAACAAGCAAATCAATCAGACCATTCAAGACCAAAACCATACTTTAAAAACCTTAAAAGACCAAGTGTGACCATATAGGCCCCAACCGCACCTTAAAAACCTTAAATAACCAAGTGTGACCATATAGGCCCCAACCGCACCTTAAAAACATTAAATAACCAAGTGTGACCAAATAGGCCCCAACCGCACCTTAAAGACCTTAAATAACCAAGTGTGACCATATAGGCCCCAACCACACCTTAAAAACCTTAAAAGACCAAGTGTGACCATATAGGCCCCAACCGCACCTTAAAAACATTAAATAACCAAGTGTGACTATATAGGCCCCAACCGCACCTTAAAAACATTAAATAACCAAGTGTGTCCATATAGGCTCCAACCACACCTTAAAAACCTTAAAAGACCAAGTGTGACCATATAGGCCCCAACCGCACCTTAAAAACCTTAAAAGACCAAGTGTGACCATATAGGCCCCAACCGCACCTTAAAAACCTTAAATAACCAATCAAAACCATATAGGCCCAAACTGTACATTAAAAAAAAAAAATATATATATATATATATATATATATATATATATATATATATATATATATATATATATATATATATATATATATATAGCGGTGGGTTTTTAAATCAAGGGCTGACACCGACTTCAAATGCAGCAAATTGTTTTATTTGCAAAACGGAAATTAACAGTTGAAGCAGTAGCTCTGCTTAAAATACCGGAACATAAATAACTTTGTCTCTGCGAGGTGGGAGAATGCCACCTTGTGGCCAGGTATATACAGTCCTTAACTTGGGAGACTGCCACCTTGTGGCCAGGATACCAACAGTCCTTTAACTTGTGATAGTGCCACCTTGTGGCCAGGATACAAATATTTCCCTTTTACTTGGGAGACTGCCACCTTGTGGCCAGCTTGTCTACAGTCTTTTCAGCTGGGGAGACTGCCCCCTTGTGGCCAGCATGCGATTAGTCCTTGAGACTGGTGAGAGTGCCACCTAGTGGTCAGGAAACAACAGTCTCTTATCATGTTGAAAATGCCAGCTTGTGGCTAGGAAACACACAGTCTCTTACTTGGTTGAAAATGCCTTTTCTTCTACAGCTTCTGTCAATGGTGGGTGAAGCATAGGGCCCACCCTTCTCTCCCTTATGCTTCACCCCAGGGACCCTTGTCACCCTCTGGGGATGAGGGACTATTACTTTCTCTCAACGCACACTTCTCCCTGGGGCCTTTGTGCTTCTTATCCTCATATGGTGAAAACATGTATCTGTCACCAACCTGTTTATCCCTTGTTGCATCCAGCTTCTTAGGGATGGGGTCTGGAGATAGTCCTTGCTCAGTGGAATATCTCCGATACCACAGAAGTCCTTTCTGTGAACCAACTCTGGAATATAGTAGTCTCTCTCTCAGGCTCTGGTACAATTTCTGCTTCCAGCAGACTGTGTGAACGTACTGCGTTCCTCTATATGTCAGATAGCAACAAGCGTCCTTCTTTGGCTTGCTTCAGTCTGAGGCCTTCACTCACTGGCTACTCTCTGCTAGGCCAAACAGGGCCTAACTGCAGGGGAATCAATAATCCCTTCACTTACTTGGCTTTACTTGTATTTTCACCTCTGGCGTCTATAGTCGCTCTTTCAGCTCAGTACTTCCTGTGACTGCAATCAGCACCCTCTTCTCACTGTTGTAGTACTTGCAGTCCCAGTAAATCAAGCTTCACACAGCCCACTGTATTTCCACATAGGAACAGTCTTCACTCTCTGTGGCGTGCTTCTGTCAGCAGCCCACAACCTGCACAGAGCCTAGCCGGCCACACCCCCCTCTCCAGGTCTGCTTTCCGGCTTTTAAAGGGCAGTTGCTCCCATTAGGAGTTCTTCAGAAGTTTTAACTACTTCACTTCTGACAAGAACTCCATACTCCACTTGCTTGTCATACTTCAAAGGAGCAAACGATCACAATATATATACAGTCAGGTCCATAAATATTGGGACATCGACACAATTCTAATCTTTTTGGCTCTGTACACCACCACAATGGATTTGAAATGAAACTTGTGCTTTAACTGCAGACTTTCAGCTTTAATTTGAGGGTATTTACATCCAAATCAGGTGAACGGTGTAGGAATTACAACAGTTTGTATATGTGCCTCCCACTTTTTAAGGGAACAAAAGTAATGGGACAGATTAACAGTCATAAAACAAACTTTCACTTTTTAATACTTGGTTGCAAATCCTTTGCAGTCAATTACAGCCTGAAGTCTGGAACGCATAGACATCACCAGACGCTGGGTTTCATCCCTGGTGATGCTCTGCCAGACCTCTATTGCAACTGTCTTCAGTTCCTGCTTGTTCTTGGGGCATTTTACCTTCAGTTTTGTCTTCAGCAAGTTAAATGCATGCTCAATCGGATTCAGATCAGGTGATTGACTTGGCCATTGCATAACATTCCACTTCTTTCCCTTAAAAAACTCTTTGGTTGCTTTTGCAGTATGCTTCGGGTCATTGTCCATCTGCACTGTGAAGCGGTGTATTGTTGTGTTTTTTTGTTGTGTTTTTTTTTTTTACTGTAAGGTAGGTGGGTTGCTAGTTGGGCCAGGGTGGGGTGTGGGTCACTGGGTCAGGGTTGTAGGTAGGTGGCTTGGCTTGGTACTACCAAGCCACCTACCTATCACCCTGACCCAGTGACCACACCCCACCCTGGCCCAACTACCAAGTTGGTAGTTAGGTCAGGGTGGGGGTCATTAGGTCAGGCAGGCTGTTAGGTGGATTGCTAGTTGGGCCAGGGTGGGATGTGGTCACTGGGTCAGGGTTGTAGGTAGGTGGCTTGGCTTGGTACTACCAAGCCACCTACCTATCACCCTGACACAGTGACCACACACCACACCCTGGCCCAACTACCAAGTTGGTAGTTAGGTCAGGGTGGGGGTCATTAGGTCAGACAGGCTGTTAGATGGATTGTTAGTTGGGCTAGGGTGTGGGGTGTGGTCACTGGGTCAGGGTTGTAGGTTGGTGGCTTGGCTTTGTACTACCAAGCCACCTACCTACCCCCAAGACCAAGTGACCTCAGCTGGTAGTAGCTGGGTGAGACTTAGGTCAGGGTGGTTAGTGGGGTCACATCAGGGTTGGCACAGGGCCCCATGGGCCTCCTGTCCTTAGGGGGAGTGATGACCGGGTCTGGGGGGGTAGGAGTGACCGGGTCCATCAAGCTTATGCTGGGTGGGTGACCACATGGTCCGTCGGCGACTGAGGTGGCCAGGTGGGCCTCCAGGGGGGGGTGACCCGGGTGACGGGGTCATCACCGGGCTTGGCACGAGGCCACATGGGTAATTGTGTGGCAGGCAGGCAGGCAGGCATAGTGGGGTACTACTAGGGTAGCCCTAAGTTTATTAGGGGGACTAGGGGGTTTGGCCAGGGCAGTTAGGACTTACTGTAGTAGGTTGGGTCAGTGACGTCAGTCTGAGTCGTTTCAGCCAGAGAGGTCTCAGTCTCAGCGGTAGCAGGAAACGAAAAGAGGGCTGGTGACTTATGGTGGTTTATATTACCAGGGGAGCTGTCAATCAAAATTAAACTTGAGGCTCTATTAGCTGGTGGGCTCCCTGGGCTAACGTTCTGGGTGGGCTTAGGTGGTTCTCCTGACAACTGTACAGCCTTCCATCATTGATTGGTCAATGATGGAAGACTGTCAGTCATTGAAATGGATAAATTTTCACTGCCCATGCATAGCTTCTCCCTGGTTGGTGGTCGGAATCCATTAACGGTCATGACTCATTCATAGAGTCTAAAGGTTAGTGTAAGTGCAGTGTAATCTGATCACACAGCGTGCAGAGAAAAGCTACAATAGATAGTGTAGCACACAGCAGTTAATGCATACACACAAGGGGTTTTCTTAAAGTGTCCCAGGGAATAGTTTGCTTCATTCCTTACTTTAAAACACTTGAATGCTGATGTACACATTATATTTAATTGTTATTTATGTTTTACTAATAAAATATTGTGTTTTTTTTATTGCACGAAAATATTTTGGGGGGGGCGCTTGCCCCGACGCCCTTATGGACGAGCCAATACTGGTTTGTATATAGGTATTAGAGTATGTAATATGTGGTTTTATAACAGAATTGATTAAACTTATTAAAGCAATCAGTATGTCTGATAAAATGGACCCAAGGAGAAAACAATGACGGATTGGGACACATGTCCAGACCATGACCCCCAAAACCGTATTTAAGGTTGTACCCATTATATCTATTTTAACAGAATTCTATTATTAAATGTAATAGAGGGACACGTCTATAATTTACCCAATATGAAGTTAGCAAGAAGACCTTTGTCTCATAGAAAAGACAAAAGGGAAGAAGTTTATGCTAGAGAGTGAAAACACAAAAAACCCCAGAGAGCGAGAGACAGAAAAGCCCAGAGCCTCCTTTTGTCCTAATAGATAAACTCTTTCTTTTTTAACCAATCCCTGTCACAGGACTGATTTCCACCAATTGCAATAGCCTCCTGCCATATTTGTATGTAGATGCATAATTAAGATATGTCAATAAAATGGTTTATAGAGGTTATTTAATGTATGCTAGAGGGCAAACAACCTTCATGGCTTTTGTGAAGTCAGTCTCCTTCCAGTAGTTATACATTCCAGAGCTTTCTGGATCAGGATTCCTGAGGACAGGCCAATTTTAATGAGGGGTTCCATCTTGGTATAGGATCAGCATCACCCACATCAAGGCCCTTTCCTGGTCCTTTTTTTTTTTTTTTGTGTTTCTGTAGATAAAAGAAAAATAAAAGTTTTAATAACTCATTCATTATTGTTCCAACAACCATTTTTCAAATAGATTTCTTCTTAGCAATTCCTTTGATATTCGAACACATTTTGTTTATATATATAGTCTGCCATTATTGTATGTTTCCTTTGAGGCTGTTGTTTGGCCTGTCCTCTCTTACCTTTTAGGCTATCTGTCCTGGGAGTAGAGTTGAATTGCATCATTCAAAGACACCATGTTTTTGTTTATTTAATCTTCATCCCTCAGATTTTTTGGGCTTCTACTCCTATGTCAATGAGAATTATGGATGCCAAAGTCCCAAGTATCAGAAAGATTTACAACCTAGCAATTGTATATGCGGAAATACTATCATGGATGTTTTAGAGTGCTGAGAAATACATTTAATCTATGTAATTATAAGTAGTTACTATAATGCGTAATGTTGTGAATTATTACAAGCTTACCTTAAAGGAACATGGAAAGTTTGTTTTTTTTATTTTTTGAATCAGAAAGTATTTGATAATGCTTCAGTTTGCTTTCTTGTTTCAAATAAATGTCTCAGAACACAAAAATTGTAACTGATCTTGTAGGGCTCTGTGAACCAATGAGATCTACAGAATAAGGCATGCTTGCTGCATTTTATTTTAGTTTTAATGATGTTTAAACAGATTTTACTAATGTTTAAACATGCTATTTTAAATGATTGAATAACAGTAGTTGTGTTCTTTGTTCCTTTATATACCACTCTAATTATTCAGCATAAGGGCACTTTGATTAAAAATATATAAAATGGGTGAGAAAAATGCATGAAAATATTGACACGCCATCTGTTGGCTTCATGAAAAAATAAAAATTACTTAATTAAGTTGAATTTGCCAAAAACACTAATATCATCTGTACAGAAACTGCAGCTTCCATCCCTTCTCACAGCACACAATTATTATTATTATTATTATTATTATTATTATTATTATTATTATTATTATTTATTTGTAACATATTCCATAGCACTAATGAAAGACAAGCTGCTAAACTGCAGTTAGTATAGATATTAGGAACATCTCTTATATAAAGAATGTTATTCCTGTGTGTTTTTCTTACTGTCTTTATAGCATGTAGGTATTGGTTGGACAAGGTAAAATAGTTTAAATACAAATTTCAGGTTTGATTTTCATTTTTTTTTATGTATCTAAATATTTCCTCTTCTAGATTCTGATGTTCTGGTCACTATTAAACAGTAATATATTTCTCTCACCAAGTCTGGATCAAGGGGCTCAAGTGTTATAATCAACTGCCAATTGACAAACAAAAAAATATAGCTATGTTCACTGGTACTTGCAAAAAGAGAATGGAGAAATGAAGAGGATTGTCACGCCCACCAGATTTGGGGGACTACGCTCACCCCAATGCTCTCTCTCTACGGGTCGCAACTTTTTGTTCAGATCTCGACACCAGCAGACACTTCAGATGACAGCATCATTTCTGAAGAGACAGGCACCTACAGACCCCTTTTCATAGGATCTCAGAATCACACACCATGTACTTTTGATTAGTACAAGCAGACTCCGACACCACCTTTGTTTAGTGTGTCCAAAACTGCCACTTTTATTCTATATTCTATTTATTTTATTATTATTTACACCTCTTTATTGTTAAAGAGATATATAAAAACATATTTCAGATGACATAAAACACCAAAGACTTTCCCCCAGTTCTAGCCCATCCTCCTTTGCAAATAGCTTGCTATCCCCCCTTCATGACTAAAGCCAGAGCCTTCACGTGTGGCCGATCGCAGGGCCAAATTAATTATTTAGAATATTTAACCATTTGTATATCCCAGATATGAATGTTAAGCAGGTTGTTAGTACCTTCTAACCACACATATAATAACTGATGAACCCCAAACAGTCCAGTGGGCACTTCTGTTCATAACAAGTATCCTTTATATTGAAATTGGAGATCCCATTTATGAAGATGGTGTTGACCCAAGAAAGTATTCTGCTGGCAGACAAGAACACTCATATACTTTGAGAATGTCCAACATAAAAGGTGAAGATGCAGCCGCATACTATTGTGCCAACTGGGATGTTGATGACCACAGTGTCACAGGGTGGTTAATACATTGTACAAAAAGAGGAAACCAATTTCAGTTTGCTCACAATTGCTATCTGATGGCTACACAATACAATAATTCCTTTTTTTATTAAATGATATACAGTGAAACAGATTAATAGAAGGTATGTTCTAAAATAGAACACTACATAACATTACAAGTAAAGATAAAAGTAGCTATCAGTTCATAGGAGTTCATAGCATTTTCATCCCTTAGTAGCCTATTGAATCTGAGACCTCCATTACATTATTGCATGAACAAGAACTGGAGCTATTCTGTGACTCCTGTAAAAAAATGTAAAATTAATGAACTTGCACTCAGTAGGGTTTTGCTGGACCTCTTTAGCTATATCATGTGCTATTAGGAGATTCAGCTCAGTAGTCTCCATAGCAACGCCTTGGAATGCAAACCACTACTGTGAACACACTATACTAGCCCTAACATAATTATCCCTATCTATCAATCCCCATTTGCATGGCAAGGAAGAGTATAATAAATAAAAGAAAAACAAAAGCAGGGGGTTGATGACCCCTCTGCCTATAACCCGCTATCCCATATGATCCACTGGAATTTCCCCTTGCTACTCTCTATGAGGCACTACCCACTATGAGCCTGGGTATCCCCCAATATTCTTCCATCTTACCATCTAAAAGCCAGGGGATTCCAGGAGATACTCCCTTCATACCAACTATCTACTATGAGCCAGGCGTTCTCCTATCTAAATTGCCTATGGAACCCCATGGCACCTAATATTAACCCCATACCAAGAGGTTCATCATCAGACCCCAGTGGCACCTAGTATTAATCCCCATAACACAGGGGTCCTCAATGGACTGCAATGTCATCAAAAGTTGACCCCCATGATACAACTAACTATAACTTTGGTGATCCTTATGGATCCCAATTGCACCTAAATTTAACCCCTGTGCCATGGGAGTCCTCATTGAAAATCTGTCAGTTCTGATGATTATAATTAATAAATAAGACATCAAATACTAAATTGTTATTGGCTAAAATATGATTTACACAGCCAACCAAAATCCTTCAAATGAGTATGACTTCGATATTAAGGCTCATTCAATTCAAAGGCCAAATCTCGCGGTATATAGGACATATGTTTGCGGGTCTGTTACAAATCCGGCGCAATACAATTAAACAAGGGCGCAAGTTACAGGCCGAAGTCTCAAGAATGTAAACGCTGGTTTCACATGTAATGCTTACGAGAATCCGATCCAATGAAGCACGCCAAAGTCAAGAAAGCCCGGAATTTTCGATCCCTTCATAGGTCACTTAACCAATAGGAACCGCAGAACGCCAATTAACGCAGAGGAAATTGGTTTAAAAGGCAGCAAAAACCATTACTCCCTGACTGTGCTGTAACTTAGAAAGTCAACACACAGGCGTTGTTTTTTTTTTGAGCAAGATATAGATAGAGAGAGACAGAGAGAGAGACTGAGAGAGAGATAGAGAGTTCTATAGAGAGGGAGATAGAGCATGCTAGAGAGAGGGAGATTGTGAGGAATTGACTCTGCTGGGTTTTGAACCCTGGTCCCCAGGCTGCTGTGCCTCTTCCCTACCACTGCGCCAGCTTACCTTTGTGAATTCCATTGAGACCTTATAAGTTGGACTGTGCTAGCAATAGTATCAGTACCTAAGTCTCTTCAGCTGTGTCTGGTCAGGTGTCTGGTCCTTGGCCTATATAAGGCACTTCCTGTCTATTGATCCTTGCCAGATTATTGTGTGGTTTCTGATCACTTCAATAAAGCTTGTTCCTGTTTCACCTACACATTGCTGAACTGGATTATTGCTGACCTTGGCTGCTGGTCTCCACAACCTTGTGATTCCATATCATTACAGAATAATCTGGCCCTTTCATGGAGACCGCCGGGTCAGATTCTGCATTGGCCCAGCAGGTTGCTTTATTTCCAAGAACTGTGCAGACCCAGGCACAGACCATTCAAGTGCTGCAGGACCAGGTAGCTGAACTGCAGGCCCAACAGGTTGCTTTTACTGCAAGAAATGTGCAGACCCAGGCACAGACCATTTAAGTGCTGCAGGACCAGATAGCTGAACTGCAAAATAAAATTCAGTCAATGCACAGTGAGTATACCAGCTACAGGGCACGAGATGTTACACCTGCACAAGATGCCCGCTTGCCCCTACCAGAAAAGTTTGGAGGAGATCGCAAAAAATGTAGGGGTTTCCTAAATCAATGCCGTTTGCACTTCATGATGTTACCTCAACAATTTCCATCTGAAAGAGAGAAGGTGGGATTTATTTTTTCCTTATTCAAAGATGAAGCCCTGGCTTGGGTCTCCCCTCTTCTGGAACAGGACAGTCCAGTCTTGGGTAATCTAAATGACTTTCTTGAGGCCATGTGCCTAGTTTTTGATGACCCAAATCGATGTGCTACAGCAGAAGCCACTCTCCTTCATTTGCATCAAGGGAGGCGCTCGGTGGCTGAATATGCTGCTGAATTCAGACAGTGGGTTGCTGATGCTACCTGGAACCAATCAGCCCAGAGGTTCCATTTCAGAAAAGGTCTCTCAGAAGCTATAAAAGATGAGCTAGCTCGTGTTGATCTTCCTGCTGACTTTGATGCATTTGTGCGTTTGGCTATCCGTATTGATCGGAGACTTTCTGAAAGAAGATTGGAAAGACAGGGCTCTTTTAGACCAAGTACTACTCCAATTTCCTATTCAAGAACTTCTACTCCTATCCCACAAACACCTACAGACTCTGAGCCAGAGGCTATGCAGGTAAATCTAATAAGAGGGCCATTATCCAACGAAGAAAAACAGTGGCGACGCACTCACAATTTATGCCTGTATTGTGGTAGTGCAGGGCACTATGCCATAAATTGCCCTAGCAAATCCAAAAGAACAATAGCTATGGCAGCTGAGGGTGCACAGATTCAACACCAATCCCAGATTTCAGATCAACTGAATTCCGTCACACAACCCTTGTTTTCTCTGGCTCATGGTGAAGAGGGTATGTTGACTCAACATCCTCATTTTGTGGTGCCTATCACTTTGCAATGTGGTGATCGTAAAATTTCAACTACAGCTATGATAGATTCTGGAGCAGGCGGAAACTTTATGGACGTTAAATTTGCAGCAGGAAATAGAATTCAGTCTATACCTAATTCTTCACCTGTGTTAATGGAGACAGTTGACGGTTCTCCACTTACGTCAGGCCCGGTTACACATGAGACTGTGCCCTTAATGTTGACTGTGGAAGTGAATCACCATGAGGCTATCTCTTTCCACCTAATTTCCTCAACACAGTTTCCAGTGATTTTGGGGGTACCTTGGCTTGCTCTGCATAACCCACAGATTGATTGGAAGATCAGAACTTTGTCCTTTCCTTCAGAACACTGCTTAATGAATTGTCAACCCTCTAAGGTAACACCTGTTGCCACAACAATTAATGAAATGGTTGCTACAAACTTGACTAAGCTTCCTCTACAATATCGGGATTTTGCAGATGTCTGTGATAAGAAGAATGCTGATCAGCTTCCACCACACAGGCCTTATGATTGCCCAATAGAGCTGTTGCCTGGGGCTGCTATCCCATTTGGCCGTATATATTCCCTTTCTGAGCCTGAATTGAAAGCTCTTCGTGAATACCTACAAGAAAATCTTGCCAAAGGCTTTATTCGACCATCTACTTCTCCTATTTTCTTTGTAGAAAAGAAAGATGGCAGCCTACGGCCATGCGTTGATTACAGGGACATTAATAACATCACTGTTAAAAACCGCTACCCCTTGCCTCTGATTCCTGAAGTTTTGGAGAGACTTCGCTCAGCTAAAATATTTACAAATCTTGATCTTCGGGGGGCATATAATCTGGTTCGCATAAGACTCAATGATGAATGGAAAACAGCTTTCAGAACCAGGTACGGGCATTACGAATATCTAGTAATGCCTTTTGGGCTGTGTAATGCCCCTGCAACTTTCCAGCATCTTATCAATGGTGTACTACGAGATCTCCTGGATCAGTTTGTTGTGGCATATTTGGATGATATCCTAATATTCTCTGATAATCTTAAAAACCACAGAAAACAGGTCCGTATAGTTCTAGAGCGCCTTCGTACCCACCGCCTATACATTAAACTAGAAAAATGTGAGTTTGAACAAACAGAAATTCAATTCCTGGGGTATGTAATAACTACCAAAGGTTTAAGTATGGACGCAAGTAAAATTAAAGCTGTGCTGGACTGGCCCATCCCCAAGAATAAAAAAGATGTTCAGAGATTTGTGGGGTTTGCCAATTTTTACAGGCGTTTCATTAAGAATTTCTCTGCCGTTATTACACCGATCACTGAACTCACACGTAAGGGGACTCCTTTTCATTGGTCCGATAAGGTGGATACGGCATTTTCCCGATTGAAGACTCTGTTTACCTCTGCCCCTGTCCTGGTACATCCTCAGCCAGAATTACCATTTATTGTGGAAGTTGATGCTTCTGATTCAGCTGTTGGTGCTATACTGTCTCAAAGGACTGGACCTAAGATGCTGTTACATCCGTGTGCCTTCTATTCCCGCCAGATGGTGCCAGCAGAAAGAAACTATGACATAGAGAATAAAGAACTATTGGCTATAAAAGCTGCCTTCACCGAATGGAGACATCTCTTGGAGGGAGCTACCCATCCAATTACTGTCCTCACAGATCACAAAAATCCGGAATGTATTCGATCAGCTAAGAGACTGTCAGCCAGACAAGCACGCTGGTCCCTATTCTTCTCAAGGTTTAATTTTTTGGCTCCAAGAATGGTAAGGCAGATGCCTTGTCTAGAATAGCTGACCCCCTCCATACTACCGTAACCAAGACCACCATCTTGCCACAGGATATATTTGTAGGAGTTACATTTCCTTCTGATCTGACGTCTCGCATTAAAAAGGGCTACGCTGAAGACCCAGTTCTTCGTGATCCTCCTCGTGACCTCCATATGACGATGCTTAATGGGTTTTGGATTTTTCAACAACGTCTGTTTGCTCCGGAGTCAGTGCGACTGGCCTTTTTACGTCTCTACCATGACTCAAAACCAGCAGGTCATCCAGGAATCCGAAAGACACAAGAGCTACTTGCCCGATCCTTTTGGTGGCCGAAGTATCATGAGGATGTTAAGAAGTATGTGTCCTCTTGTGATGTGTGTGCCAGACATAAGACTCCTCGCTCATCCCCTGTTGGCTTGCTTCAGCCTCTTCCGATTCCTCATCGTCCCTGGGGATCTATATCCATGGACTTTATTGTGGAACTACCTCCCTCTAAGGAACACACTACCATTCTTGTTGTTGTGGACAGGTTAACTAAGATGGGTCATTTCATACCAGCTCGTGGTCTTCCTTCAGCTAAACAGACGGCTGACCTGGTTATTCAGGAAATATTTTGCTTGCATGGAGTGCCTGATGAAGTAGTTTCTGACAGGGGAGTGCAGTTTACGTCTTGTTTTTGGAAACATTTTTGTTCTAATCTAGGTATTAATGTAAATCTGTCGTCAGCTTTTCATCCGCAAAGTAATGGACAGACTGAGCGAACCAACCAGACTTTGGAGCAATATTTGAGGTGCTATATTAGTTACCTGCAGGATGACTGGCTGGATTTTCTACCCACGGCGGAGTTTGCCTATAACAATGCCCGACACTGCTCCACTTCTTTGAGCCCATTTTTTGCCAACTATGGTTACCATCCGACCTTTCTAGTCAGTCTTCCAATTACTACTTCCATTCCTGCTGTCACTGACCGGCTAACGGCCTTACGTGATTCCCAAGCACTGTTGAAAGAGACTCTTTTGGAGGTTCAGGAATGTTACAAAAGAGCTGCTGATAGGCATAGAAAGGAGGCCCCAGTCTATCACGTTGGTGACAAGGTGTGGCTGTCAACAAGGAATCTCAAGCTTCGGATTCCTTCTCATAAATTGGGTCAAAGGTTCATGGGACCTTTTGAGATCATTGCTCAGATCAATGCTGTCACTTTCCGTTTACAACTCCCGAATTCCATGAAAATACATCCAGTGTTTCACGTTGCACAGCTTAAACCTTTTCATGAAAATACTTTCCCTGGCCGAGCCCTGCCTGCCCCACCTCCAGTCCTCGTGGATGTGAGGATGAGTATGAAGTGGACAAAATTCTTGACTACAGGATCTTCCGTGGCAAGCTTCAGTATCTGGTTCGCTGGAAAGGCTATGGTTAGGAGGAGAGCTCGTGGGAACCAGTGGACAATATTCACGCTCCTGATCTCCTTCGGTCTTTTCATGTGCAGTACCCTGCTAAACCAGGTAATGGGGAATCCAGAGGCTGCACCTATAGAGGCGGGGGTAATGTGAGGATTTGACTCTGCTGGGTTTTGAACCCTGGTCCCCAGGCTGCTGTGCCTCTTCCCTACCACTGCGCCAGCTTACCTTTGTGAATTCCATTGAGACCTTATAAGCTTGACTCTGCTAGCAATAGTATCAGTACCTAAGTCTCTTCAGCTGTGTCTGGTCAGGTGTCTGGTCCTTGGACTATATAAGGCACTTCCTGTCTATTGATCCTTGCCAGATTATTGTGTGGTTTCTGATCACTTCAATAAAGCTTGTTCCTGTTTCACCTACAAATTGCTGAACTGGATTATTGCTGACCTTGGCTGCTGGTCTCCAAAACCTTGTGATTCCATATTATTACAGAGCTAGAGCGTGGTAGAAAAAGCGAGTGAGAGCTAGAGATAGAGAGAGCAAGTAAGAGATAGAGTGTGCTAGAAAGAGAGTTAGAGAGCGTGAGAGAGAGAGAGTGAGAGCAACTTAGAGATAGATAGAGAGAGATATAGATATAGAGACAAAGAGATAGAGAGAGAGAGAGAGAAACACCGGAGGAGGAGAGTGAGGAGAGGAGGAGAGTGAGGAGAGAGAGAGGGAAACACCAGAGGATTAGAGTTGGGAGAGGAGGAGAGGTATAGGTATGGAGAGAGTTGTGGTAACTTGTCTTCCTTGCATGGTAATTTATCTTCCTTTCAGGACCTCCTTAAACAGGTCTAGGTAGGAGGGCTAAGAATCTTTACTTCCCTCCCACAATTGCTAAAGGAAGTGATGCATGGACAGGATGTGATGTAAATCACATCATCTCAACTAAGGGTATGTAACATAAGGCCAGGCAGGAAATCGCTCTGCTGTTGCTTCCTTTTCTTCCTTGGTGGATGTGATGTTGAACTTGCAGCAGTGAGCCATTACTAGATGTGAAGGCCTAACCGTGGGTGAGATCAAGCGTGTGGGGAAGGGGATTACTATATAGATAGATAGATTTAAATAGGGTTGTTGCTCCGTGGGTCTGGGCTGTGTGTTTGTGATACATTTATAGTATTGTGTTGTTGCCTTTTAATAAATACCTTTTAATGTAGACGAACCTTGTGTAATATATATATATATTAATTTGGTGATACACCACATTTGGCGACCACGAATTTTAGACTTCTACAAAGGTTATTTATGAGGTAATATCACATTAATAGATAGTCAGATTTTTTGGGGGGGGGGAGAAAAAAAAAAAAAAAAGTACTTTGTCTAATTATCCTCTGCATGGGAAATCAAGTGCTGATTGTGTGTGGATCCTAGTTCCGGCCTCCATTTTAATATACAAGCTTGGGCATCAGGCCACAATTTTGAATATATTAGTTTTGTTGTGTGTTTCAAATACCTGAGTTTGTTGTGTTTTGACTACCATAGTTCAGGCCTAGTAGTTTTTCAGGCCTTCATTTTTATTTTATTGTAATAGACTACCAGCATAGGCCTCAATTATTATTTTTAATCCTTTATATCGTACTAGCTTACTTTGCTACATAAAACAAAGATATCATACAGGTTGTTTTTGTGGGTTTCAAATATCTGAGTTGAGTTTTGTTGTGATTTGACTATCAGAGTACAGGCCTAGCCCTGCATTTGAATACACTATAGTAGGCTTCCATGCGGCTTGTTTTTGTATTTGAATGCTGATTTGATTCCTTTGTATCCTAGTTCGGGCCTCCATTTTAATATACAAGCTTGGCCATCAGGCCACAATTTTGAATATATTAGTTTTGTTGTGTGTTTCAAATACCTGAGTTTGTTGTGTTTTGACTACCATAGTTCAGGCCTAGTAGTTTTTCAGGCCTTCATTTTTATTTTATTTTAATAGACTACCAGCATAGGCCTCAACTATTATTTTTAATCCTTTATATCGTACTAGCTTATTTTGCTACATAAAACAAAGATATCATACAGGTTGTTTTTGTGGGTTTCAAATATCTGAGTTGAGTTTTGTTGTGCTTTGACTATCAGAGTACAGGCCTAGCCCTGCATTTGAATACACTATAGTAGGCTTCCATGCGGCTTCTTTTTGTATTTGAATGCTGATTTGATTCCTTTGTATCCTAGTTCGGGCCTCCATTTTAATATACAAGCTTGGGCATCAGGCCACAATTTTGAATATATTAGTTTTGTTGTGTGTTTCAAATACCTGAGTTTGTTGTGTATATTTTAATAGGCACTACTGGTGTTGAAGTTAATTAGCAAGTATTACCTTCACCATACTAAGATAAGTATACTTTGCATTGTGGGTACTAGTCTATTTTTCTACATATTACACCTGGCCTACTGAATAGTCATCAACTATTGTTGGCTACTCAGAAGCGTGCTACTTTAGTCGCAAATTGATTTGGATTCTTACTTGGGTGAGTAAAAGAGTAGGAATGTCTTTTCAAGGGGCCAAATACTTTCCCACAGAAGTGCGTGAGTACTTTAGGAAACATATTCAAAAACATGATGGTCCATATGAGCTTCCAGAGCCAGCAAACCCAGACAGTGAAAAAGAGGAGAGATTAATGGATGTTCTAACACAAATTGTAAATAACAAAAAGTATAGAACAAAGAAAAGAAAAAGTTTGGTCACACAAGCTGTTGTAGCCACAATAGGAGGCCTAATAGACTTAGTTGTAGAATTACGGCAGCATAATTTGAAAACAACAAATAAAATGGAGGAAGCAATGGACAAAAGGGATTGTTTAAAAATTGCAGCTTTGAGAACAACTACAATTGTTGGGGAACTAGAAAGGGAGTTAAGGGAAATAGAAGAGCAGAGGGATGCTTATGGAGTAAAAATAACAGAACTTCAAAACATAATAATGGACTATAAAAATAAAACAAAGTTAGAAGGGATAAAAGGAGTCAGAGACATTGCCAAAATATATCCAGATCTGGATATGTTCGTGGCACAAAATAAAGAACCGGTGCCGAAAATGAACCAAGATAGAAAAGAGTTCTTATGTTATTCTGTTCCACAAGTAGATACCATACCACAAGCACCATTTATTGTTTCAGAATTATTTAATGCAAGGCAAACCCCTACAGGATTTTCTATGCAGACTCGACCGATGTCTATGGCAGATAAAGACAATTTCCAGAAATGGTGGGGAAGTATGCCAACTAACAACTTTAATACGTTTACACATTGGTTTATGAGGGGAGCAGATAGAGCTAAAAAAGGAGGTCTTAACTTAGAGGAATGGACAGAACTGTTAGAATACGCTATGGGTCCTTTGGCTAGTAGACTATTGGGATTTAATAACAGTGTGTCTGATCAGGCAGGAAGAATTGCTGCAACTAATTTCTATCTACTTAGCATAGAGAAAGAAATAGCAAATATTACCATGAGGCCAACAGATGGTCCTAGAGAGGTAGCTCAAAGGATATTTTTTTGGTATACTCTACGACAACCTCAACAGCCTCTAGTGCTGGGCTCACCAGAACATATAGCAAAAGTAATGGAAGCCCTTCCCCGGGAGTGTCAAGAATTTGTCAGGCTTTTTGATCCAACACCAACAGACTTGGAAATGGTACTAACTAGAGCTGATAAGTGGTGGATCAAGCATCCTTTCCCAGAACAGGCCTGCTCTGTTTCAGCTGTAAGAACATTTAAGGTCGAGTCTGGTAGAGATATAGATGGTAAATGGAGAAACCAGACGTGGGATGTACCCCAGAACAAGAAGGATGATCAAAACTGGAGACCAAAACAGAACCTTGACAAAAGATGGAGAGATCCACCTAGGGACTATAGGAATAGCGATGGCAGCAACTGGAGAGCTAATCAGGAGGGAGAGAGAAACGGTAACATGGGCTATTGGGAACTCAGGAGACAGAAGGATAGGATAGAAGAGGAAAATCACATACTTAAAAACAAGGTAGCTGAGTCAGAGAGGAAATTGAAGGAAAGTGAGGCAAAGATGCAATATAGTGTTATAAAAGAGGGACAGAGTAGAAGTGAGTCACAATGACAAATCCCAACCCCTGCGCCCCAGCATCTCATTCACTCAGCTAATTTAACCATGGATGAGGCAGGTCGGCCTACCATTTATACAGTCATCGCAGGGGTAGGGAAAAATATGTTGGTAGATACAGGAGCAGCAGTTACAATGACCAACAGGGTCAAAAATGGGGATTCTTCAGTAAGTATTATGGGAGTTACTGGGAATCCACAGGAGGTTAGAGCAGGTCCAATTGATGTAGCAGTTGGAGGAAAAACAATACAAGTAGAAGCAATAGTGGGTTGGCCAGAGGAAATATTGGGAATAGAAGCTTTAAAAAAAGGAAATTTTATTGTAGATCTTGCCAATTTTTGTTTGTGGAAGACAGAAAAGGTGAATCAGGTAAGTACAGAGTTGACGAAAGGGGTTGTGCTCCCAATGGCATATATTGTCTCTCCGATAAAAAGTCTGGAAAAAAACAAACTGAAACTAGACGGACAACCAGAATGGCTGCAGAAGAATTTGGATTTAGAATCAAAGCATATTCAGCACAATATGCAGAACTGGCTGCAGTCATTGAAGTACTTCAGCAAGAGTCTGGAAGAAGTGACATATTGACAATTGTTTTGGATAGTGACTGGGTGTTCTGAGGCACATGCCTTCTGCTAAAATGGTGGGATAGTAACCAATTCCTTGCCACAGATGGATCCCCTGTTAAGTTAAGATCTATGGCAAATGTTAGAAAAGTCATCACAAAATTTCAAAAGAATTAACATGATCAAAGTACGGGCACATAAAAAGACAGGGCCACACCGAGAGGGAAACTACCTTGCTGACCGGTATGCAAAAGAGGCAGCTGTCCAAGCAGAAGAATGGAAACCACCCACAAAAAACACATTACAAATAGCTTCTACTACAAGGAGCAAATCTACATTTATTTCAATTAGGATGAAGCAACTGCAGGAATTACAAGATCAAGATGAGGAACTAAAAGATATTCGGGAGAAATTACAAAAGGGAGAAGAAGTGATATACGGGGGGAAAAAAGTGATGGAGGAACAAGGGCTAATATGTATATCAGAAACCGGGGAATCGATTTGGATTGTACCACAACAAGTAAGAAAAGACTTACTCCGATGGATACATGGATCACAAGCAGGAGGACATCCAAAGATCAGACAACCAAAAGAGAGGATACGACATTTGGGATGGTGGATCGGGCAAAACAAGGATCTTGAAGAGTTTGTGGATAGTTGTATTACATGTGCAAGATTTGACCAGTCCAACAGGAAAAGAAGGGGAGAATTAATGAGACAGACACTTGTAGGCCCATGGGAAAGAATTCAAATTGATTACACCGGACCATTGCCAACAACCACAAGAGGAAATAAATATATTCTCATGATAGTAGATAGCTTCTCAAGATGGATGATCGCAATCCCAACAAGAAACTGTACAGCACTAACCACAGCCAGGAAATTAGTAAGCGATGTACTAAGCGAATTCCAAAAGTCCTTGATTGCGACAATGGAGCGGCATTCGTAGGAAATGTAATGAAGGAACTTTGTAAGATGGTGGGTATTGAACTGAAACACCATATCCCATACCATCCACAGGCAGCAGGTCAAGTTGAGCGAATGAATGTCACCATAAAAAGAGAGCTGAAAAAGCTGGTGGCAGAACATGGGCAAGCTTGGGACATATACATACCTTTAGTATGTGCCCGACTTAGATCAAGGCCCTGTAGATCAACAGGATTTTCACCATATGAAATTTGAATGGGTAGACCAATGCCCTCCTGGAAAAACTGGATGACAATACCTCCACCTGTAGCTTTACAAACCGCTGCAATCACAGATCAATGGGTAAAGGAGTTGGCCACACACTTGGAAATTGTTCATAAATCTGTGGCTGTGGAAGATGAAGAACAATACCAACATCGAAAGCGATGGTATGATGCAGCAGGGGATCTGACATCATATGAGGCAGGGGACCGAGTTATGGTGCAGAATCAAGATGAACACCTTCCTTGGGGAAGAGCAAAATGGAAGGGACCATATACTGTAGTAGATAAATTAGGGACCTCTGTATACTTGATTGATCACGCAGAGAAAGGAGAAGTCTGGCTGCATGCATCACAGCTTAAAAGATTTAGGAAGGACAAAATATGGAATAGAGGTTAAGAAATAAATACACATTGTTTTTTATTTTTTTTTATTTATTATTTATTTATTCTGTTTTTATTTTTTATTTTTTTTGTTTGTTTGTGTATGTATATGTCTCTAATGCTGTTTTTTTTTTGTTTTGTTTTTTTGTTTGGGTATGTATATGTTTCTAATGATGGAATCTAGTGTTCCCACAGAGCAAGGCTGTATAAGAATGAAGATGCGTGTCAACAGAAGATTGTGGTGGATCCTTGTTACAGGATGGATAAGTATAAGCTGTATCACAGTAGGAATGGGGAGACTGGCAATAAGGCCAGAAGATACCGCAAATAAGGGAGAGAGTTTGAAAAGATTGGAGTTACATTACGTTCAAGCAGATAGATTTATTTGGCCCAGGGAATTGGAAGTAAAAGAGGGTGGAGGGTTACAAGTAAACATTATTTTGCCACATAATAGTACCAGGGGATTAGCTCTTAGAGCTCCAATAAAAAGTATAGAGGGACATAACTGGGAATGGGTTATAAGATATGGACAGATAATGAATACAGGAAACTTTAAAGGAAGGACTAAAATAACAACAAAGGTACAAGGGAGGTTTACAAATACTACAGTAGTAGTGAGTAACTTAACATTAGAAGAAGGTGGAGAATGGGACGCTGCAGTTATAGCTGCCCAGCCTGACCTAGAGGAATTCTGCAATTTTGATACTGGAAAGGGGTGTGTTCTAACAATAGATGAAGTATTTGTCTCTGTAAAGGAGCTGCAACGTTGTAAAGATCAGAAGAAGGTACCATGGCCAAAAGACGGATTGGTGGTGGTACCAACACATGAAGTTGTGCAAGGGGTTGGGTGGACTTACTACCCAATAATTCTAAATTTTAATGATTTTTCTATTCCTCCAAAGTGCCCGGAATTGAGTAGACTGACAGACAATGTTGATGACATACACACCATTGCCAACAACCTGCATCTAGTTGCACAGCGGCAGTGGTTTAAGCAAAGTATACAAGAGACCATGATTGAGTGGACCGGAGCAGGGAGTCGAGAAAAACGGGACACACTTGCAGCCCTTTTAGGAGGAGTCGGAACTGGATTGGGAGTATGGAATTCAGCAGACATCATTGGACTGAACAGCAGGAAGAATGAAATAGTGGGAACTGCCATTTTCTGTTCTATGATTGGAGGAAAGCTGTTGGCAGATTTAAAGGAAACTATTAAAGACATCCAGGAAAACAAGTGGGCAAGACAAATCAATGCAACAAGGATTATCACGTCATTGAAAAGAAAAGGAGTGGACATCACTGAGGACAATCTTAAATACAGCTATATTGAAGGCCCAGATCAATGGATGCCACATGGACTACAATCTGGGACAATAGGACTAATCCTGGCAATTCCCCGTTGGGAGGGGCAGGCAGAGCAACTGAACTTTATACATAGCATTGGCACGTTAAGTGATGGAATCTACAAGCAACACTTCCCATCAAAAAGACTGGCCACTATTACAGGATTGGAGATGGATGAAAGCTGTTGCAGGAAATCTCAACACCGATGGCTGTGCAGTTGTGTTTGGGAGAAAGGAGCTGAGGAGGATGGCTGGGTGCAGTTGATAAAAGAAAACCTGGTGCAAGAGGTGATCCGCATAGGGGACATTGCATGCTTTCAATGAAGCTTTTTCCCCCAATTCCAAAGCTTACCTTGGAACTTACCAAACAACAACTACACCCCATCAGCTTACTGCTGGAACAACAGAAAAAGGAAATAGAAATTACTACAAAAAACGTTGAGCATCCCTGGCGGTGAATTCTTTCCAATGCAGAGACACATCCAGTCCTACGAACACTGTCGCTGGTACTCATGTTCATTCAAGTATTAACGACAATTATAATAATATACTTTTGTGTGGCAATGAAACAAATGAGGAAGAAACTTGCAAGGAGGATATATAATAATGAAATTGAAATGTTTTTTTTTTTGTCTTTTTCCTCTTCTTTCTCTCTCTCATACATTCTTCAATAAAGTTTTACATTGCACATACATAAACATTTATCACACACTCTCACCTAAATTCTATAAGTTCTGTTTTTGTGTAATATGTGGATTGACAGCCATAGGAAAGTACAGGAGAACTTATGTCGCTGAGGGAACTATTCCGGAGGGACGGTGGGTTGAATTTCTCTTGTATATCAGGTTTTTGCTCCCACTAGGTTCTCCTGTACTAGAGGGATAACTAGAAAACTGAGCAACATAGAAGAAGAAAAAGTGAGGGAATGTGGTAACTTGTCTTCCTTGCATGGTAATTTATCTTCCTTTCAGGACCTCCTTAAACAGGTCTAGGTAGGAGGGCTAAGAATCTTTACTTCCCTCCCACAATTGCTAAAGGAAGTGATGCATGGACAGGATGTGATGTAAATCACATCATCTCAACTAAGGGTATATAACATAAGGCCAGGCAGGAAATCGCTCTGCTGTTGCTTCCTTTTCTTCCTTGCTGGATGTGATGTTGAACTTGCAGCAGTGAGCCATTACTAGATGTGAAGGCCTAACCGTGGGTGAGATCAAGCGTGTGGGGAAGGGGATTACTATATAGATAGATAGATTTAAAAAGGGTTGTTGCTCCGTGGGTCTGGGCTGTGTGTTTGTGATACATTTATAGTATTGTGTTGTTGCCTTTTAATAAATACCTTTTAATGTAGACGAACCTTGTGTAATATATTTATATATTAATTTGGTGATACACCACAAGAGTTAGCGGAGGAAGCAGGTTACGGAGGTAGAGGTGTAGGAGAGCAGGAGGGGGAAGGGATGTGCCCCCAGATGTAGGCACACAAGGTGTAAAAGCAGAGGGTCAGGGGATGTGGTGGGTATGAGGGGCAGGCACCAGGGAGAGAACAGGGAGGCCAGGAACCCCAGGCACAGTTGGGGGGCAAGAGGTTGTGCCAAAGCTGAGGGACCACAATTATAGCCCAGAGGAGACAGACATCCTCCTCATGGAAATCCGTGCACGCTATGGTGGGAGGGATGTGAGGCCTGGAGATAAGAAACGTGCCTGACGTGCAGTTGCTGCAGCTTTTGTATCCTTATGGGTTGCAAACAGGGATGTAAAGTCTGTCAAACACCAATATGATGACTGCCGGATGAAGGTGAAGAGGATGATGGCGTCAGAGGCTAGAGAAGCCTGTTTCACCGGTGGTGGCCCACACATGAACCACACACACATAGATAACTGACATACTATTGTATGATCTCTGGTTGTGACTACAGATATATGGGGCAGCAATAACCATGTACATCCAGGAAGCAAATATATTATTATCATAATTGTTATCAATGAAATGTCTGTCCAATACCTGCAGTTAAAACTGATTCTGAATTAAAGTTGCCAATTCAGTTTGTGTTAGTGTTATGTTTGCTGTTTTTTCATAGTTCATATAAAACAAAAATGTTTCAGTTTCAATTGCAATTGTGTATTTTTTGTTTTAAGTTCCACTATACCTATCTTCCCCATGTTAGACTGCACCCTTTAAAGCTGTTTGGCTTAACGCTCCTACTGCTTGGAACCTATCCACAGTGTTAAGCGAGGTATAACTGTAGATCAAGATTGACCCCAATGCTTTTCCACTTCTGACCGGGCCCCAACAGATGATGCCACAACAGATGTTGCCCCAACTGATTTTGCCCTCACACCATCACCACGAGCAACACCATCGCTACGGGCAACACCATCGCCACGGGCAACACCATTGACACTGGCAACAACTCTGGCTTCACCACAGCCCATCCCCAGTCCAACTATCAAGACCTCAAGACCTCACACCCCCTCAGAAGGCACCTGCAGGGACTTCTTGTAGCACATCCGCATTACAGAGTAATGCAACTGCTGACAGCCCAGCTTTAAAGGCAGAATGATATTGCTACCAATCAAGTCAACAGCATCAGACCACTATATGGTGAGGAGGCATAATCAAAGGATGGAAAGGTATAAGCAAAAGGCTCATAGGGACAGACAAGCCCAGACAGATTTTATGGAGCGGCTAGTGCAGTTGGCGGAAGGCCATGTCAACACTTTCCAACCTTTGGTTCCACAGGCTCCACCACAATGGCAATCAGATTGGTAAAAGGAGGAAGAGCGCGGGCGCGGAAGGTAGGAGCCCAGTGCTTAGAAAGAGGAAGTAGGTGAGAACCTCCCCTAGGTCAGTGGTTGTCATCATTTAGGTGGAACACTGTGTGAATACACATGTGAAGCAATTCGAGGCTCCACCACCTGTTGAATACTGGTTGCCTCACTTTTGGTTCCAGAGTTTCACAATAATCATGGCCTGTCTGATGGCTCCTGAGGATAGGATTGAGAACCACTGCCCTAAGTCCTTCTCATCCACACTCCACAATAAATATTATTTTGTATTAATGTTGACATACTATTGAATGGCTACAGAGTGTGTACACATTTGGTTGTGTTGAATATTTCTGCAAATGATGTTCAATGTGGATTGCCGTTGAGATGAGGTGTTGCAGTCAATTGAAATAGTGTTCTGACTGATATCTTGTTCTTGTAGGTCTTAATAGCCAAATCTCGCGACCATGAAGACATGTTCCTCAACCTCCTCTTTCTGTGTCACAGATTCTGCTCATCATTTTCTGATTATTCCTTAATATCTGAAAACACACTGTGTGTGGAATAGATTTGTATGACATTATCCATGATTATTTCCATCTGTTTAATTGAGCAGGTATAGACAAGTTGTAAGTGCTATGCACATTAATGGTTTCTTCAATTAAATAAAGTGATTTGTGATGATCTTTTTTTTCCATCAGATTCTGGTTGCAGTGGTGTAGTGACCACATGTGACCCTGGTAGGTGCTATGCATCATGCTTATTCTAGACTATGACATTACCCCCTTTAGGTATCCCCCTTTTCCTAAAACAAGCCTCTTGCTCTCACATGATTTACCCACACCACACCTATGATATTAATGCATAATCTTGCCCATTTCTGATTGTGCTCTGTGTATGAAATAAAGTTTTGTTATACCGTTCTCTTTTTTTAATATCAATATATAAAGTACACTCTTTTTCGAACATACATAATTCATACATTCTTCCCTTATGTTGTATATTATATAAATACAGCTTCAATAAAGCCCAAAAGAAAATAATAAAAAAAACCAAAAAAACAGCAATGTAATATACAATAAACATTCATGGTATAGAGAGATAAATACATTTGAATTATTTAATTCTACACCTTATTCTTTAAGTCAGACTGAAAATTTAATTAGATTCTTTTCAAATTTGTAATATATTGGCCCCATGTAGTCCAGTTTATCTGTCTCTTTCTTTTAAGACCTCCTCTATACAATCTTCCTTCATCAGATCTCTATTATAGTTTATTTTATTAAAAATTTCTCTCCAGGAAGGAATTGTAGGTTTATTTCATTGCTTAATTAATAGTGATTTAATTATCAATAATATGTGTGATATCAATAGTTTATCTTTGGGGAAAATGTTATCTAGCTTTAGGTGAAATAAAACTACTCCCGGGGAGCATGGGCTATCTACTCCTGTCATTGCGGTTAAGTGCCCAAAACACTCTTCCCAAAAGAGTCTAACCGTACAACATTCCCACCACATGTGAAAGGCAGAGACCCCTTTGCCACATCCTTTCCAACATAATGGAGATATTTGAAGGTCTATCTTATTCATGATTATAGGGACCAAATACCATTTTTGTGATAACTTAAAGTATAGCTCCCTATACATGTTATGTATAGAGGAATTTCTTATCAACTTTAAAGCTTTACACCAATCTGGGTCATCAAATATTTGATTAAGGTTTCTTTCCCATTCGTTTATACTCTTTGATTTTATATATTTTCTGGATTTTTATCTAATTTTTCTAATCTTTGAAATAAGATGTAATACTGGTCCTTTAAGTCATCAATTCTTCTAATTCATAACTTTTTTTAAATTTCCATGGATGTATATCCCTTTTGCTTTAATTTTTCCACCTGTGATCTGTATTTCAACCATGAGATTTTTTTAGGCCGAAATTACTATAAAGCTCCTCTTGTTTTATTAAGGATCCTGCTGGAGACAAATCGGAAATATACTTTATGTCAACTTTCTTCATTGCGTCTATTTCAGATTTGTATGGTTTTTCCCTCAATATATCTATAGGTACTGAGAGTGATGGAATATGAAAAAACTCTGATTTCATTTTATTTTCCCCCAGAATTTTATTAAGGACCTCAACCCTCCTGGTAATCTATTCCAAATTCCATCCTCCTCATTACATTTTCCTAGTAAATTTCTTATTATCTTGGTTCCTATAAGCTCTTCCTCAATTGTTTTCCAGCATGTTATTTTATATTGATTATTCATATTTATTATATGTGTTATAGCAATATTTTCATATATCTCATTTATATCTGGAGTTCCTATACCTCCTAATTCAAATGTCTTATTTGCTATTATTTTTTTAACTCTTACTTTTTTACCTGAATATATGTATGTATCTATTGTTTTCTTAATATATTTAATGATAAAAGCTGAAACTTTTCCTGGAATACATCTAAATATGTAGGTAACCTTGGGAATAATACTCATTTTAACGATGGCAATTCTAGCCGACCATGAGAATCTGATTGTACGCCAGTCATAAAATAGCATTCTAATTTGTTTTAATATCTCTGTTATATTATCTCTTATTAATTTCTTATTATGAAAGATAAATCTTATACCCAAGTGTATAATAAATTTAGAGTGCCAATTAAATGTATATGTTTCTTTTAATGTTTTTAAAGTTTCCATATTTAGGCCCCTATGAATAATATCAGATTTCGCAGAGTTTATTCTAAAATATGAAACTCTACCAAATTCTGCCAGATGATGTTGCAGGTTGGCACATGATTTTATTGGATCCGTTAGGGTCACTATAATATCGTCCGCAAATAGCATTATTTTATATTTATTCTTACCAACTTTTATTCCTTTAATATTTTCTGATGACCTTATTATTGAAGCTAAAGGCTCAATAAATAACAAAAATAGTAATGGCGATAGCGGACACCCTTGTCATGTTCAGTTACTTATTGTAAACTTCTCGGTCTCGAAATTTGGTCCCGTGATATATGCTGATGATTCACTATACAACGCTTTTATTGTTTTTAGCGCAAAGTTGGCAAAGCCAAATTTCAGCATTACTGCCTCCAAGAACTCCCAACTAACCCTGTCAAATGCTTTCTCCGCATCAAGTGACAGGATCAATGTGGGAGCTCTTTCTTTTTCTGCGATAAACATCAGATCAATTAGACGTCTGTATTGTCAGGAGCCTGACGGCCCCCGACAAATCCAGTCTGATCCAATTGTATTAATTTAGATATTATACCATTTAGTCTCATGGCCATGATTTTTGCATGTATTTTTAAGTCAATGTTGATAAGTGAAATGGGACAATAGCTAGTAACTTCCTCTGGATTTTTCCCAGGTTTTAAGATATTGATTATTTTTGCCTCAACTACTTCTAATGCTATTTTCCATGTATTATTAATTCTCATTGAACATATCTTGTAAGTGTTCCCTAATTTCTTTTAAAAAGAACTTATAATATAAATGTTCGAATTCATCTGGGCCTGGAGCTTTATTTGTTTTGGCTTTATTAATTACTTTGTCAATTTCCTCCAAGGTAATATGTTTATTTAAAAAGCTCTGATCCTCCTCCTCTAATTTAGGAAACTTGACCTTATCCAAAAATGTATTTATTTAATCTATACTTGGTTTTTTAAATGTTGTCTTATTATTCAGATTATATAATGAACTATAAAATTCATTCATAATTTCCCCAATCTTATCGGGATGGGTATAGACAATATTATCCGTTCCCCTAAAGCCAAGAATTTGATTTTGATTTTTTTGTTTCTTTAATTTATTTGACAAATATTTACTGTTCTGTTTCCCAGTAGGAAGCTGGACTGCTGAAATCTCCATAACAGAGAGACTGCCTTATATTGTAAGATTTTATTTATTTTAATATTTAGTCAAGAAATCTGCAGGGCCAGCTCCCTACTGGGAGACAATCTATTCTTCCTCTGCTGTTTCTCTAATTCTATATATAGGAGTCTCAAGGGTTTTCCCCTTGATCTATAGATTTTGGCCGTTGGAGAGATCATTAGCCCTCTTATTACCGACTTATATGTACACCATAATGTTATGGCTGAATCAACTGTATTTTTATTTATTTCAAAGAATCTCCTAGTTTCATTCTTCAAGGATTCCAATATTTCTTTATTTTTAAATAGAGTCAGGTCTATCTTTCATTTTTTTATATTTCTACTAACATTTTGATCTTCTAAATTAATGTGTACCATAAAGTGGTCTGACCAAGGTGTTATACTTATCTCTATATCCTTAACTAATCTTAAGGTGTATACATCCATAAAAAAATTATCTAATCTTGAATAGGAATTAAATCGGTTAGAGAAATGAGTATAGTCCTTATCGTATGGGTGTAATATTCTCCAAGAATCCAAGAGATCATAATTAGAGATCTCTTGTACAAATTCTCTTGACATTTTATTGATCTGATTTTCAGATTTTTTTTTTCAATTTACCAATTCTATCATTTATAGGATCCATCAGCATATTAAAGTCGCCTCCAAAAACTATCAAACCCTTTCTAATTTTTTTTATTTCTTTAAGTATCCTCAGAAATGTAATTTGGTTGCTATTTGGCAGATATAAATTAACCAATGCCATATATTTTCCACTAACGGAGCCACACCAAATTATGAAGCTTCCTAAGGGATCCACAATTCTAACATCTTCATACATTTTTAACTTGTAGCTAAAAAGAATTGATACACCTCGTGATTTTGTATTATATGTCGAATCAATCCTAATATTATAGTTACTGTTTTATATATATTTTAATGAATCTTTACTCCAGTGTGTCTCCTGTAATAATAAAACGTTAGCTTTGATTTTAACATAGTTATTGAAGGTGACTTTTCTCTTTGTCAATGGATTCAGCCCATCTACATTGTGAGTTATTATTTTAATCATAATTTGATTTCTTTATCTATTATCTTAATTCGCTTATATATTCTGATTTTCTTACTCATAGTGTATTTTTGCCTTCTTTTCCTCTTGGTCGATATCTTTCCCCATTGAATCTCTGGATTTCTATATTATTCCTCATTTGATGTAGCAATTTTTCTTATCTCTCATTAACATTTCTGCCATATCTTTTTTTTATTTTTTCACTTATATCTCTCTGATTATTGGGAAGCGCATTCATTCTCACTTTCATACCTCTGCCATACACATGCTGTCCTGGACTTAAATTTAAATCCAGCCTGATTATAAGGCCTTTATGCCGATTTAGGAAATGTTAGGAGGTTCTTAGACCTTCCTGGTCAGTTGGGAGGCCATGTTTCTTCTTTTTCTCTTCCAATTCTTACCCTAGTTATTTATCATTTTCCTCTCCTTTATCCTGTTCTTCTCTTATCTATCTGTCGTTTTCCCCCTCATCTCCTTTTTATTCCTTTATATCTTCTGTCATATGATTTAGATTGAACACTATCAGTCATATGTTATGGTTTAAGTTTCTCTTTTGTCTTCCTCTTTCCTATTCTTTTCCTTTCCTCTTTCCCTTTTCTTTCTCCTTGTTCTTCTCTTCCCTTCCATCCCCACTCTCTAACCTTTATAGACCCTATTTCTTCTAATCATATGTGTTTTAAAAGCCATTTTGTATTTCATCGCCTTTTTGTTCCAATCCTCCCACTGGAAAATACATATATCTATGTTATATAGCTATGTATTTATGGTCATAGTCATTTAAGAATAATACACTACTACAAATTTCAACCAATTATCTTTTATCCTGAGGGCTGGAAGAGGGAATACTTCAATACCATATTGTTATATTTATAAATTTCATTAATAAACTATAAACTTTAAAGTGCAATTTTATAAAGTACTTAAAGTATTTACTAACAAGAGAGCAAATTTCTCTTAAAAGTAAATCTAATTTGCGAGAAATAGACCCCCTAAGATAGCGAGAAAAACAATGTACGTACATAAATCCAAGGGGGGCCTGTCTTGTCCTAATTTCCTTAATTACTTCAGAGCAGCCCAACTTGCATCTATCCCCCTAGCTCACTCCATCCCACTTCAACCAAACTGTGTCTTTGTTGAGGAGTTGCAGATGGCCCCGCTAACGTGGGGTATTATACTTTGGGCTCCAGGTACAAGCACGTTTTACTCTAGAATAAAGAATCCCATAACTAAGTTTACACTAAAAGTTTGGAACTGGGCTAGGAGGAAATACAAACTAACTCACCCAGTATCACCTCTCACATCAATCTTCACATCACCTTCCTTATCAACCACCATCACTGCGGAGTCCAAGGAATACTGGACTTCTCATGGTCTAGATAAACTGGGGGCTTGGTTTGAGGGAGATAACATGATAACTTCAGAATCTATGATTAGGAACTTTGAGGTACCACACCAGGAATTTTTCAATTACATTAAAATTAGAAGCTGGATTGAAGAGATACATAGGACCTATGGGCCCCCGAGGGAATCATGGATGTCAGTAGTGTGTAAAAGTGAGGCCTTGTCCATAGGAATCTTAGGATCACTATACAATGTCTTCAATTGTCCACCAAGCACATGGAGGCCTTCCTTTGTATCGAAGTGGGAGTTGGACCTAGGACAAAATTGGGATGGGAATAAATGGGCTGAATCCTTATCGAACCTATCTAAAAGTTCATTTAACTATAGCTTGCTAGAGACCTCTCTTAAGATTTTACACCGGGCATACATAACTCCACTTCGACTACACAAGATATCCCCAACAATCACGGATAGATGCTTTAGGGGGTGCCAGGGAAGGGGAGACTTCATACACACATGGTGGAGCTGCCCTAAGGTATTTTAAATATGGTCTGAAATGACCAGACTAATCTCAAGAGTTCTCAAAACCCCACTCCAACCATCAATAGCAGCCTGTCTCCTGGGAACGCGCTTCTCAAAATTAGGAAGGGAGGGGAATAAACTGGTCCAATTGATATATCTAGCAGCTAAGAATACCATCGCAAGACGATGGAAGAGCAGGGTCATTAATTTCAAGTAACAAACAAAATAAATTTAATTTGCGCCAATGAGCGGATGACCCATATCATATCAGATACCCATCACAGCTTCCAGGAGGTTTGGGAACCCTGGATTTTATTCACAGATAGCAATATGTTAAGACTAAGTTAAGGGAAAACAATAAAGAAGCCTTTCCTGATGTGCTGCTGAGGAGTGGAGTGTGGAGCGGACGGGAAGAAGTGGTGAGAGGACACGGAGAGATACTTCCTCACTATTCCAAAGGTACAGAGGGGGTAGATGGTAACCTAAAGATTGGCTGAGCAGGGAGTAACTGGGAGAAGACACTTCACCTTACGCTTTATACAATGCTATCAGTTTTCTTTTTATTTCATTTTCTTTTATCATTTTTCTTTCTGCACCGGTCCATCCATGGAAATGTGAATTCCTATAATTTGATCAATGAGACCTCAAAAGCTGTATATATTGTTTGAATATCAAGAGACAAGTTTGAATATATTTAGACAAAATCACCAAAAAACGAAAAAGAGTTGTAACGTGGATTTTATTTAAATGAAACGGTTCCAACATGTTAGAAATAAGCTGTTAGTTATGTGAAACTTTGTGGACTATGTTTACCATTATTCCTTTCTTTTTGTCAATACAAATCCAGAATTCCTCAATGAAAATATATGTTATAAAAAAGTAAATCTAATTTGCTCTAGGTCAGTGAAATATCTATCCTTTTTAACAGTTTTATTATTGTGAAAAATAATCAACACTATAAAATGTTAAAAATAATCTATTAACTCTTTCAATAACTTTATCTCAAATATAAAATACCTTAATATAAATTACCATTCATTAATATTTCTAAACTCTACCGTTTCATACTAAATTAGTGTGCTACTAAAGTGCCAGATTATGTTATGTGAATCACTCAAATATAATATATTACTTAAATCTGAACAATATAATGAATGGGAGGAAAAGAAACAAAAAGTGTCCTTCTGCTGTTTCTCAAAACTTTCTTCCCTTTTCCCCTCTTTTCCCCTCAAAACGTTACTTTATTAATTCCCATTCCGGTCTTTTTAATAGTAGTTCTGGAGGTTTATCTTTGTAAATGGGAGGTTCTGCTTCGATATTCCATCTTTGTAGCAGTGACTGTCCTTCTTTAACCGTGTTGATTTTATGCCAAATGGTATCCTTCAGAATAGCAAGGCAAGAGGGAGATTTCCATCTATATTTTATTTCTTCTTTCCTTAAACTTTGTGTAATAGCAGAATATTATTTTCTTTTTGCTAGCGTCTGAGGAGATAGATCTGAGAATATTTTTATTTTCTCGTATGGAGGGTCCATATCTTTCTTCAAATAATTTGCTTTTAATATGGCTTCCTTAAATGGTAAATAGGGTAGTTTTACTATGACATCTCTAGATATATTATTGATTGTCCAAACCTCTAGGGAGAGGAATGCTATGGATAGTCTCTATTTTTGAATCTGCTTTGGGATATTGCGGTATTAGTTTATGAAACATATCCTCTGCAAGTTTGTTCAGATCTTTATCTAGAATGTTTTCATTTATCCCTCTGATTCTCAGATTATTTTTTTCTAGATCTATCCTCCATATTACAGATTTTATTATTTAATTCTTCAATTTTGTGTTCCAGATTATTAGTATATTTTAAAAGTGTGTTATTATCCACAATTAATTTGTCACATTTTGACTCATTCTCATTGATTTTTTTTATTTGTTTCATTAATTGAATTTGTATTTTCTGTAATCTGTTTTGATAGTTCTGAAGTAATCTTCACTTGGAAATCATACAGCATATCTTTCATTTTTTAGCAGGTTAACTGTTCTTCTTTAGATATTTCTGTCCCCTCTATGTAGGACTGACATAATACTCCTGGGGATTTATCTGTAGAGTGTTCCAAAAAAGAGGATTCTGCTTGGGTTAATTCCAATGAATTTGTTTTATTTTTAGGAGAAAAAAACTGATTGGAATTTGATATTTGATTTTTCTTTTCTTTATTTTTTGTCTTAGTAGCTATTGAGGGTTTTCTATTTGCCATCGTGCCCCCTCTATAGTTTTATGTATTCCAAAAAAAAGATTATCCCGAGAAACTTTACTTGGGCCTTCTTTGGCTCCACTTTGTCTTTACTTGCTTTCATCCCTTATGTCTGTTTTCTTTATATTATATCCACGTTTATATAAATACTTTATATTGGGAGTTTGGCTTTGTTATCAGAATTCTTCTCTGCTTCTATGTGGTTCAGGGTTTCAAAACCCTCTGTTCTCCAGTTTCCACTTAGAGGATATTTTTCTCTTTAGGGATTCTCAAAACCCAGTACCTCTTCGTAAAATTGTATTATTGTGGCCCTCGCTCCTCTTCACCTCTCCTCCTACTATATCCATACCTCAGTTCAATTGATATAACATCTTCAATGTGTTCATAATGGACACCTCCATTAATGTATGTATAATAGTCCTTGGCCAATCATATGTATATATAAAAATGCACTTAACTTTAGATGATAATCAGCAGGCTATCCAACTTCTTCTTCTACGTATTTAACGGCGAGATCTGAGCTCGTAGTAGTCCCGAGTATGGAAGGCTTCTGACTGGCTTTATCTCACGAAGATTGGCGTCTTCCATTCAGCAATAATCACTCTTGCTGCTTCTGACTCCTGTCGGACCTGGCGTCCTGCTGTCTATTCCCACTTCCATAGCCTCTCATCAGTGTATTCCTGTGGGATTACCGCTACTATAGCGGGAAGCGCACTCTGTGCTCCGGAGGGTCGCCAAGATAGCTCTCCCTGCGTCTCCCCTCAGCAATAGATTGTCAAATCTCGATGTACAGGTTTCAGGTGTTCCGATATGTGTATATTTGGGGACATATAATATAGGAGGTGAGGGATGGCATTGGAGCTTAATATGGGCTTACGCTGGAGTTAGGCACATCTTTTCCATGTCAGGTCAGGAGATCTGGAATAGCTCTCCTACATGGCCTCCCTACTCTCCTACCCCCAGCTCACATTCGCGCCGGTGGACAATCCATTTCCGGTACCGCCTCAATATAGTTATAACGTTCTCTTGTCAGTGTGTTTTCAAAGGTTGGGGTTTTGGGACATCTAGATACATCACATTTGTATCACATTCCTTTATCTGTAAACTAATGAGTCATAGTTACTATGCAATAGATGAATGCATATAATGATAATATAATAAGATATATAATATATATTTTTATATATATGTATATATATATATATATATATATATATATATATATATATATATATATATATGGTTATTCACAAAGCAAAGCCCAATTTGTAACACTGTGAAGTATCAACATTCACCTGAAGGCCTGATAGCAATATGACAAGTGATAATGTGAATTGATTGATAGCAAAACACTTACTGAGATGTCACCAAATGATAATGGGTATAAATCTTGGCACATGGCCACCAGCAATGGTGTGGGACTTTCCAGGATGGGCATAGAGAGATTATTCCTGTAGGAGGTGAGTTGGTTGTTGATCCATGTGCCTCTGCACAGCCTGCGGCCTGTTTTGATGGCTTAGAGCAGATTAGTGTGGTCTATGTTCCCCTGGTGCCCTTCTGGATTGCTAGCTGGTGGTAGTAAAGGGGCTTGTGTACCTTAATGAAGCTGTGAGCTCTACCATGTAGGGTCACTCTAGGTGGGCAGGTCATAGCAGAGAGGTCAGACAAATCACAGTCCACTAGAGAAGGAACTGGCAACCCACTTCAGTATCTTTGGCATGCAAACCTTGTGGAAAAGCACGGGCAGAGACATAGCTAAATGTGATGTAGTGTATAGGGTCACAGAAATTCGGACACAACTGAGGGACTGAACAACTAATCAAAAATGTTCCTCTGGTACTTGATATATGTGATGTGGTGTGATTTGGCCAGTATTTGCTTTTCCAATACAAGTGTGATGAGTAAGATGTATGTCAGATAATCTTTGTTTTTCTAGGGTCCACATTAGAGCCTTTGTGAGTGAGAAAGGGTTAATATTGCAGCCATTTTCATGTATTTGTGTTGCAATTTAATCAGGTAGTGTGTCTTTAATAGCTTTCAGCATCTTGCAGCATGACTTTTCATATTGGGATAAGCATGACCATTACAATAAAGAAAAATTGGCCCATTGGTGTGTTTTTATTGTGTTTTGCAGTGTTACAAACTAGTCTAAACCCTTTGCGGGTCCTATTTGGAACCCGTAAGATTTTGGCCAACATTTGCCATTTGCGGGCTTGACTGCATTTGCGGTCTAGAGGGATTGTAGGAAATGAATAGCAATTTGCGGTTTTAGCAATCAGAACTCTTAACGGACGTGAACGTTCAAAGGCTTCAAGAGCCTGTAAGTTCCAGTTATAACAACTGCAGGGATTTCAAGCCTGTAACACTTAGGCTGTTCGAGTCCGCAAAAAAACGCCAATTGAATAGCAAATTAACTTACGGCCTCCATTACGGGCAACTGTAACTTACAATTGCTCAATTGTATAAGGCTAATTGTCTTTATAGTTATTGTTTATATAGCTCCTGAAGCCCTCCCACCACAATCTTCATTTAGAATAAGGTCCTGGTAGTAATTTGCATTTTGTTTCATGCAGGCATGTGGTGCAGTGACTAAAAACCTCTAAAAGACAGCATGCCAGTCCACTGGTTCTATATTAAGTTAATCAATAAGTCTAGCAACTATGAAAAACAAATATATTCTTACTATATTCATAGCAATTGCATCCTATTCAAAAATATTTTAATGATTTTAGTTTGTTGTATAATTGTAGTCTGATAAAACACTGCATAGACAAAATGTTCTGTGGCATCTGTATGAAATTATTTAATTAAATGTATAATTTAAAAGAAAAGAAAAAAAAAATGTAATACTGAAAAAGTGATAGCAGCACAGAGAGGAATGTTAGTCAATTTACCAGTAAATGTAAAAAGGAAAGCACTTTTCCATGTATTTTCACCTTTTATCTGATGATGTAGAGTAGTGTTTTTCGACTCCAGTCCTCAGGAACCACTAACAGTTTATATTTTAGGAATATCCTTGTTTGAGCACAGGTGAGCTAATCAGAGACTCAGTAACCACCTGCTGAGCCCACCTGTGCTAAAGCAGGGATATACCTACAAATGTGAGCTGTTGGTGGTCCTTGGGGATTGGAGTTGAAAACACTGGTATAGAGCACATATAGTGGCTTCAGTGTGATGTAAGCTGAGATAGGCAGGAGCAGTTCAGATTGTTAGTATAAAATGTCCAAAAGAATCAAGGAATGGGAAAGAATAGGACAGTTTGGAATTTGAGCACTCCATGGATATTATAAGTAAAACAGAGGTTATATGTGCTAAACAACATTTTGTTTTCTTTTAACTTTTATTTAAAAGTAGAGCTGAATAATTTGAATGTGAGATCACACCATCATTTTTTTTCTATATATTTAATTAAGGTCTGCTGCTCCACTGTTTAACTACTGAGAGTATTTTCTTTTTAAGAGTTGCAGCTCTGCAAAATGCCTTCACTTTCTTCCGCCTTCCTTTATTCTCCATCTCTGCGGACATGTGCAACATGGCTTCTTTCCTATTACCTACTCATAAGTAATCCATGCTTGAGGAAGGCTGCCTTGCACGGTAGATATAAGATGAAGAACAAAAACTGGTTAATACTGGGAGAGGCTGAAAACAAAAAATCTTTCTCTCTTCCTCTCTCCAAGCAATGCAAACTCTTTGCAGAGGCCCTACACATGCGAGAGCTGCACTGTGATAAGAAATGCAAAGATGAGAGGAAGAAAGAAGATACTGATGAAATCTAAAAAGAAAAGGGGGGTGGATGTGTGAGGAGTATGAAATAAGAAAACAAAGGGATGATAAAAGAAAGTTAGATTGAAATATAATAATGAAAATGGAATGGAATGAGAAAAAATAGTGGTAGATGAAAGGAAAGTTACCGTATATACTCGAGTATAAGCCGAGTTTTTCAGCCCTTTTTTTAAGGCTAAAAAGGGCCCCCTCGGCTTATACTCGAGTCACTCTCCCCCCTCCCGTGTCTCTCTAATCCCCCCCGTGTCTCTCTAACATCCCCCCTGTGTCTCTCTATCCCTGTGTCTCTCTAACCCCCCGGTGTCTCTTTCCCTCCCCCCTCCTCAACCCCCCTCCTCATTCTAAGGGAGGTTGAGGAGGAGGTTGAGGATGGGGGGTTGAGGAGGGGGGTGTTGAGGAGGGAGGATGAGGATGGGGGAGTTGTGGAGGTGGATTGAGGAGGGGGTTGAGGATGTAGGTTGAGGATGAGGAGGGTGGTTGAGGAGGGGGTTTTATTTCCATGTGTCATGATATGGGTCCAGCAGTTGAGACCTCTAACAGGTTGAGGTTAACAAGGTTCAGTCATTGATCCATTTGGCGGAACAGCCGATCTGAATTTTTGTGATTTCTACCTTGTCTATAACAACTAATGGTAAAATTGCCTGCAGGGCCATGCTCCAACAAAGTTGACAACCCCTTAGCAACTCAGTTCCAGCAACAGAGGGGATTGTGGTCGGTTACCGGGTGAACTCCTGGCCATAGAGATAGGGTTGCAGCTTTTTTAAAGCTCAAATGACTGATATACACTCCTTCTCAATGGTCGCATAATTTACCTCCCGGAGTAGCACCGTGTGGCTGCAGTAGACGACTGGATGTTTTTACCCTGACTGAGTACAGCACCAATGCCACAGGTAGAGGCATCAGTCTATACTATGAAAGCATGTCAGTAGTTGGGTACGGACAGAACTTAATGGAAGGTGAGAGCAGTTTTCATAGTGGTAGCAGAGGCTTGGCAATAGAGCTGTAATTAATTACAAATTCATGGTAATAGCCTACTGTACCTAAGAAGGCCATAACCTGCCACTTAGTCTGGGAAGTTGGCCATCTAGCTATAGGTTCTAACTTACCTATCTCAGGATGGATCCTCCCACTACCTACCAATGCCCTAAGTACTTTATTTTTCCCTTCCCAAACTAGCACTTGTCTTGTCTAATAGACAGACCTGCTGAGTTGGTGTGACCCAGGACAGAAGCCAGGTGGCGTCATCCCATGTTTCACTAAATATGGCAATATCATCTAAGCACACATAGGCATAAATATGACATCCATACAGCAACTGGTCTACCAGCCTTTGGAAAGTGGAGGAGTAATTTTTCATTCTGAATGGCATTACTGTAAGTTGGTAAACGCCAAACGGAGTGGTAAAAACCTATTTCTCCTTAGAACAATAAACTAGCAGGATCTGCCAATAGCCCTTCAACAAGCCCAGTGCTGTTTGGTAACAAGCCCTTCATAAACAATCTAACAGTTCATCTACCCTGGCGATTGGATAAGCAAATGTTACTGTCTTATCATTAAGTTTTCAATAGTCTACTCAGAATACAGTCTACTCATTATTATAGAAACTAGCAACTTGGCCGTCAAAAATGACGGCAATAAAATTTGAAGCCTAGCAATGCTGTTTGCCACACAATGGGAGCCCTCCCCCCCCCCGTCTACTTTACAGGCCTCGCGATAAGCGCCCTCGCACTCATTGTGAGCCTCTCCACCCTCTACTTGATGGGATACGCTCATTGCGAGCCTCTCTCCCTGCACGTTACTGGCCCCGCGATGAGTGCCCTTCGCACTCATTGCGGGTCTCTCCCTCTGTCTACTTCCTCCCTTGTGTCTAATTTCACCCCTCCTCTCCCTCCCTTGTGTCTTCTTCCCCCCTGTGTTTTTACTCCCTCTCTCTCCCCTCTGTTTTTACTCCCTCCCCTGTGTCTTCCCCCCCCCTCCCATGTGTCTCTTGCCCCCCTCCTTATCCCCTGTGTCTCTTCCCCCATGTCTCTTCCCCCCCGTGTCTTTCTCCCCCCCCCCGTGTCTCTCTCCCCCCGTGTCTCTCTCCCCCGGTGTCTCTCTCCCCCGTGTCTCTCTCCCCCTGTGTCTCCCCCCCCCGTGTCTTTCTCCCCTCCCCATGAGTCTCTTCTCCCCTCCCTCGTGTGTCCTCCACCCCCCCCCATGTCTCTCCCCCTCCTGCTCTGTGTGTCCTCTTCCTCCCGTCTGTCTTCCTCTTCTGGGCGTGCGCATGGGCGGCCGCTCCTGAGCTCGCCTTGCCGCAATGTGCATGCACGCCCCGCCGCGTGCACGGGCGGCTGCTCGTGCGTGCGCCCTGCTACAATGCTCATGCACCGCTTACGCCATGCAATGCGCATGCGCTGGAGTTGGGGCGGGCAATCATAGTTGTCAAACTGCGATTTGTCGCAAGCGTGACGACGAATCTCAGTTTGACGACTATTATATGTGATACTAGCGACTTGCCCATCAAATAATGACGGCAATAGAATTGTAAGACAGGTAATGCTGTTTGCAACACAAAGTAAGTCTTCTGGTTGTGTGAGTACCTTTGGCGCTCATTGCCAGCCTCTTGGTTGGTGTATTTTTGGTTATCATAGCTCCTTTGGAGCTCATTGCAAGGTTTGCGCTGATCGGATTTTGGCGCGCATTGCAAGCCTCTCCCTTGGTGGATTTTGGTCCTCTAAACACAGTTGGGGCTCCTTGCGAGGCGCACGCCTTTAGCGTTTATTGTGATCTTGTCTGTTTTTTGTTCTTTTTCTGTCTATGTATTTTGTAATGATAATTAATTAATTAATAAAATTATAAATTAATATAATTTACCTATTTGTAATTAATATATGCAGGAAGCAATGTTGAAGAGCTAACAATCTGTTTTGATTTAGTCCTGCAGCATACAATGTAGATGTGCACTGTTGGTGAGCTGAGGTGTAAGTGTCAGCAATGTGTGTAGTGTGTAGTGTAAATAGGCTGTGTGCGCGAGGGGAAACCGTTTGTTTAGCTGTGTAGTTCAGCATTTTGTAATAGTGATGTTAAAAGTTTGCAGTTAGTGTTGTAAAATGCCTGCGATTGTGTATGTGTTAGGCGGGTGTGGAGCATTTAGCGTCCTTCCTAATAGTGTATTTTGTAGCTCGTACGGTTCTGTGTAAAAGCCGTAGGTGCCTGCCGGTGTTTTGTGTGCTTAGGGGTCGTGTAGCTTAGTTTTTTTTTTTTTCGGAGGCCATTTTTTCTCTCACTTAGGGGATCTTCGAGTGCCGAAAATTTTTAAATTGGAGTTAAATTTGCGTTTAACCTCAGCCCCAGACGTCCTGGCTGTCCCCCCTTGCTTTGTGTGTGTTTTTTTTATTTTAGTTTGTATTTTGTGTGTCTGTTATGTTTTTCGCTGTGCGTGGTTCGGCCGTTAAGTTCGTTTTTTGTTTTTTATTTCTAAGTTTTCTATTTCCTTTTGTAAGTGTTTTTTCAAAGTGCTCGTACTGTGAATTGTGTATTTGAGTTTTCTGTTGATGTGTAGTTCCGCAGGTTGTAGGTATGATGCACAACTCGTGCAGGGTTGTAGGGATGAGCGCCTATGGCGCTCATCTCCACCAGCGCACTGAGCGCCTTTGGCGCTCCCTGCCTAAGTCGTACGGGTCGTACGGAACCTATGCCTACGGAACTCAGCTCCATCAGCGCAAAGAGCACCTTCGGGGCTCCTTGCCTGGCCGCTTCGCGAGCCCGGAGTTTTAACGTTGCGTTATTTTGGCAAGGTTGCGGTGCTGAGAACTATATATGTGATAGTTATGTGTAGTTAATTTTCACTTACTGTTGTCTGCTATGGCGTATCTCTATCTATAATCCCTTTATATAGAGAAGAATTTAGAGTAAATGATAGAGAATGCTTCAGAAATTAAGTTTTTGATTCCAAAATGTCTGGTAGGGAATGATAAGCCTTTTGCCTTTAACAAAAGCCTATGATAAAGGCAACATACATCAAATACACCATGCTGTGATTAGCAGCTAGTTTACATTGTTCATGTCCCGTTGGGTCTTGCTGAGGTTTAGCATCAGGAAGAGGAGCACAAGGCTCCCCTCTGGTCTCCTGATATAGGACGGCTCATCACTAAGTAACTTCAGCTGAGTCAGGGTGGTGATCCAAGTCTTAGACACACATAGTTGATGGGCAAAGCTGGAGGAATTGCTCCATGACCACTGGTTGAGCAGAATCTCCCAAGAAGAAGTTGCCTCCTTCCACCTTGGTAAGTTCCCAGAATTGTCTGTGATAGGTCTTTCATGTAAATGGCATATCAGGCTTGGAGCACCAGCTTCACCTCTTCTTAATCCTCAGAATCGTCTGCTGGGCTGGCATGGTAGGCTGTGCTGGTTTGTCTGCTCAACAGCCCAACTAAGATTTAGACCTATTCTTCTTAATCAATGTAATGGAGTCTGCACTGCCCCTCAAAGATCTGTAAGAATCCATCAATATCCCTAGTGGCCTCCTCAAACTGCTTCAGCTATGAAAAGCTCCCTTGAAATCCACCATTTTTTTTAAGATTTCTTGACTTGTTCTAATCTGTTATCTTCTTTTATCTATTTATATTGCTCATTAGGTAATGTCTCCTTGTCTCTTCTTGTTATCCTCTGGAATTCTGCATTCAGATGGACAAGTCCTGTTTCCACCACCTTTTGCCTGCCTTCTTTCATGGGCTACTTTCAAAGCCTCATCAGACAGCCGTCCGTCTTCTTCGTTATCTTTATTTTGTGATATTCTTTGTTGTTGTTTTCTGAATAATGTCACAAACTTCTGTCCAAAGTTCTTCAGGCATTCTATCTATTCTGTCTTATCCTTTAAACCTATTCTTTACTATTTTCTTTACGACATTTCTGATATGATTGATTTTTATCACCATTGACAAAGCTCAGCAGATGAGCGAAACGCGTCTGGATATATTTTATAATCTTTATTTTGTGTGTTTTAATTTTGCATTTTCATCAGTATTATATTTTTTTTTTCATTCCCAGTTTTATTCTTGCATATTTGCTCTGTTTGCATTTTTGCCTCTGCAGAGAATATATTTGCTCATTTTATCTTCTATTGGAGTATCTATCTATTTGTTACATGGACACTCATTTTGGACTGATGGTCATCATTGGGTCGCCCATTATGTCAATTCTTTGACTTAACTCTATTTGGATTTTTTGGCCTCCTTGCTCTTTTGATCTTTCGTCCATTTATCAACTGAGTTTTCGGCCATAGATCCTCTGATACTTTATATTCTTTGGGCTCAGCACCCCGAAGTTAAGTATACCAGAGTTGATATTCTATAGAGATCCCAAGCTTGGTGACTACTACATTGACCAGATCTATAGAGATTTCAAGCCTGGCGACCACCTTATTGCCCATTTTTGTGGAAGACCAAGAACTATTTTATGAGTGATTTCTGACACCTCTATCTAGAGGGTCCCACATAATATTACTCTGTGGTGACCAGAGTTTCTGGGAACAGCTGCCCTACTGTCCAAGGAGCCAGATCACTTTTATCGTCTCTCCTTCCCCTCAAGAACGCCGCAAAAGAAGACTTCTGCGTTTCTACTACCAGTATTAGAACTTTGTTCCTCATCCACTCCAGCTGGACTCACTTAAGTATTTACTACCACATGTTGTGCCGTCCAGGTTTTTGTATTTTTTGTATTTTGTGCATATATATACACTGTACGTTTTTTTGCTGACCTATATATATAATTTTATTTGTGTGAAGTATTTATTTGTGTGAAATATACATTTCAGTATATTATTATTATTATTATTATTACTTTTATTTGTAACGCGCCAACATATTCCGTAGCTCTATACAGAGGAAATGAACAAGGAAAAATATACATTTTAACAAACTGCAAAAAGTGGAGGGCCCTGTTTTGAGCTTAGAATCTTTGTAGAAAGTGCTTTTTCCCAAAGCACTCTACAAGATTGAAAACTCTCTACTTACAATCTAAAGGGGATGGAAGAAGCAGATAACAAATAGCAAGGGTCAGGAAGAAAGTGAAGTTTCATTAGGTAGGAGGGTATGCAAAGTTAGAAGGAAAAGGAAAGCAACTGAGAAAGTAATTTGGTAAGTGATCCTAGTATGTAATATGTTATCTGCCCCTAGTGGTCAGATAGTATAATCTGCGAGTGGGAGGTGAGGGGCCTGTGTTAGCCAGCAGAAGAAAGAGAGAGAGGGAGAGGAAGTGGGATTTGGACTTGCAGAAGTGTTTCTTCTTATGAGCTTTAGAAGGGGGAGGAGATGGTGGATGGAGGAATAAGAGTAGCTCATGGGAGCATAAAAGAGTAGAGGAAAGCATGTAAGGTGAGATGGTTAGGTTGGAGACATGATGTGGCAAAGTTGAGAAGAGAAGCTTGAGGAAAAAACAGGATGTAATGAGGAAGGAAAAGGCATGATGAAACATTGTGTAAAAGATTAATTAGGTATAGTTAGCAGATGTTGCTAATTGATCAGCTGTAGGAAATTTAATAAATCAAGAGAAACAAGGGGCGCGTCGGTGAGGAGCAGGGGGGGAGGGAAGTGATAGTAGATCCAGAGAGAGGGAGAGTGAGAGAAGAGACTGAGGCCCACAGATAGTGGAGAGACTGCAACAGAATATGAGAAGGATGGACAAATGTTATTTCAGAGATAAGAAGCAATAAAACCAGGCTTTGGGGGTGGGGGAGCAGGCAAGGTAAGGGGGGTTTCAGACAAATGCAAAGGTATGGATTTGCTTAGTAAAAATTTCTATCTCATCAAATATTATATCACAGAAACATTCATACAAATATTGATAATATTACATATAGTACAAGTTGAAATGGCTCCAAAGTGTCTTTAGATACCTCCAGCACAGCTTCAGACAGTGTGTTTGATTGTAGATCCAGAGAGAGAGAGTGAGAGAAGAGACTGAGGCCCACAGATAGTGGAGAGACTCCAGCACAGCTTCAGACAGTGTGTTTGATTGTAGATCCAGAGAGAGAGAGAGTGAGAGAAGAGACTGAGGCCCACAGATAGTGGAGAAACTCCACCACAGCTTCAGACAGTGTGTTTGATTGTAGATCCAGAGAGAGAGAGAGTGAGAGAAGAGACTGAGGCCCACAGATAGTGGAGAGACTCCAGCACAGCTTCAGACAGTGTGTTTGATTGTAGATCCAGAGAGAGAGAGAGAGTGAGAGAAGAGACTGAGGCCCACAGATAGTGGAGAGACTCCAGCACAGCTTCAGACAGTGGGTTTGATTGTAGATCCAGAGAGAGAGAGAGAGTGAGAGAAGAGACTGAGGCCCACAGATAGTGGAGAGACTCCAGCACAGCTTCAGACATTGTGTTTGATTGTAGATCCAGAGAGAGAGAGAGTGAGAGAAGAGACTGAGGTCCACAGATAGTGGAGAGACTCCAGCACAGCTTCAGACAGTGTGTTTGATTGTAGATCCAGAGAGAGAGAAAGTGATAGAAGAGACTGAGGGCCACAGATAGTGGAGAGACTCCAGCACAGCTTCAGACAGTGTGTTTGATTGTAGATCCAGAGAGAGAGAGAGAGTGAGAGAAGAGACTGAGGCCCACAGATAGTGGAGAGACTCCAGCACAGCTTCAGACAGTGTGTTTGATTGTAGATCCAGAGAGAGAGAGAGTGAGAGAAGAGACTGAGGCCCACAGATAGTGGAGAGACTCCAGCACAGCTTCAGACATTGTGTTTGATTGTAGATCCAGAGAGAGAGAGAGTGAGAGAAGAGACTGAGGCCCACAGATAGTGGAGAGACTCCAGCACAGCTTCAGACAGTGTGTTTGATTTTAGATCCAGAGAGAGTGAGAGTGAGAGAAGAGACTGAGGCCCACAGATAGTGGAGAGACTCCAGCACAGCTTCAGACAGTGTGTTTGATTGTAGATCCAGAGAGAGAGAGAGTGAGAGAAGAGACTGAGGCCCACAGATAGTGGAGAGACTCCAGCACAGCTTCAGACAGTGTGTTTGATTGTAGATCCAGAGAGAGAGAAAGTGATAGAAGAGACTGAGGCCCACAGATAGTGGAGAGACTCCAGCACAGCTTCAGACAGTGTGTTTGATTGTAGATCCAGAGAGAGAGAGAGTGAGAGAAGAGACTGAGGCCCACACATAGTGGAGAGACTCCAGCACAGCTTCAGACAGTGTGTTTGATTGTAGATCCAGAGAGAGAGAGAGTGAGAGAAGAGACTGAGGCCCACAGATAGTGGAGAGACTCCAGCACAGCTTCAGACATTGTGTTTGATTGTAGATCCAGAGAGAGAGAGAGTGAGAGAAGAGACTGAGGCCCACAGATAGTGGAGAGACTCCAGCACAGCTTCAGACAGTGTGTTTGATTTTAGATCCAGAGAGAGTGAGAATGAGAGAAGAGACTGAGGCCCACAGATAGTGGAGAGACTCCAGCACAGCTTCAGACAGTGTGTTTGATTGTAGATCCAGAGAGAGAGAGAGTGAGAGAAGAGACTGAGGCCCACAGATAGTGGAGAGACTCCAGCACAGCTTCAGACAGTGTGTTTGATTGTAGATCCAGAGAGAGAGAGAGTGAGAGAAGAGACTGAGGCCCACAGATAGTGGAGAGACTCCAGCACAGCTTCAGACAGTGTGTTTGATTGTAGATCCAGAGAGAGAGAGAGTGAGAGAAGAGACTGAGGCCCACAGATAGTGGAGAGACTCCAGCACAGCTTCAGACAGTGTGTTTGATTGTAGATCCAGAGAGAGTGAGAGTGAGAGAAGAGACTGAGGCCCACAGATAGTGGAGAGACTCCAGCACAGCTTCAGACAGTGTGTTTGATTGTAGATCCAGAGAGAGAGAGAGTGAGAGAAGAGACTGAGGCCCACAGATAGTGGAGAGACTCCAGCACAGCTTCAGACAGTGTGTTTGATTGTAGATCCAGAGAGAGAGAGAGTGAGAGAAGAGACTGAGGCCCACAGATAGTGGAGAGACTCCAGCACAGCTTCAGACAGTGTGTTTGATTGTAGATCCAGAGAGAGAGAGAGTGAGAGAAGAGACTGAGGCCCACAGATAGTGGAGAGACTCCAGCACAGCTTCAGACAGTGTGTTTGATTGTAGATCCAGAGAGAGAGAGAGAGTGAGAGAAGAGACTGAGGCCCACAGATAGTGGAGAGACTCCAGCACAGCTTCAGACAGTGTGTTTGATTGTAGATCCAGAGAGAGAGAAAGTGAGAGAAGAGACTGAGGCCCACAGATAGTGGAGAGACTCCAGCACAGCTTCAGACAGTGTGTTTGATTGTAGATCCAGAGAGAGAGAGAGTGAGAGAAGAGACTGAGGCCCACAGATAGTGGAGAGACTCCAGCACAGCTTCAGACATTGTGTTTAATTGTAGATCCAGAGATAGAGAGAGTGAGAGGAGAGACTGAGGTCCACAGATAGTGGAGAGACTCCAGCACACCTTCAGACAGTGTGTTTGATTGTAGATCCAGAGAGAGAGAGAGAGAGTGAGAGAAGAGACTGAGGCCCACAGATAGTGGAGAGACTCCAGCACAGCTTCAGACAGTGTGTTTGATTGTAGATCCAGAGATAGAGAGAGTGAGAGGAGAGACTGAGGTCCACAGATAGTGGAGAGACTCCAGCACACCTTCAGACAGTGTGTTTGATTGTAGATCCAGAGAGAGAGAGAGAGAGTGAGAGAAGAGACTGAGGCCCACAGATAGTGGAGAGACTCCAGCACAGCTTCAGACAGTGTGTTTGATTGTAGATCCAGAGAGAGAGAAAGTGATAGAAGAGACTGAGGCCCACAGATAGTGGAGAGACTCCAGCACAGCTTCAGACAGTGTGTTTGATTGTAGATCCAGAGAGAGAGAGAGTGAGAGAAGAGACTGAGGCCCACAGATAGTGGAGAGACTCCAGCACAGCTTCAGACAGTGTGTTTGATTGTAGATCCAGAGAGAGAGAGAGAGTGAGAGAAGAGACTGAGGCCCACAGATAGTGGAGAGACTCCAGCACAGCTTCAGACAGTGTGTTTGATTGTAGATCCAGAGAGAGAGAAAGTGAGAGAAGAGACTGAGGCCCACAGATAGTGGGGAGACTCCAGCACAGCTTCAGACAGTGTGTTTGATTGTAGATCCAGAGAGAGAGAGAGAGAGTGAGAGAAGAGACTGAGGCCCACAGATAGTGGAGAGACTCCAGCACAGCTTCAGACAGTGTGTTTGATTGTAGATCCAGAGATAGAGAGAGTGAGAGGAGAGACTGAGGTCCACAGATAGTGGAGAGACTCCAGCACACCTTCAGACAGTGTGTTTGATTGTAGATCCAGAGAGAGAGAGAGAGAGTGAGAGAAGAGACTGAGGCCCACAGATAGTGGAGAGACTCCAGCACAGCTTCAGACAGTGTGTTTGATTGTAGATCCATAGAGAGAGAGAGAGTGATATTTATATTCATATATATCCTCATACATGTTTAACCTTGCTTAGGTATTGGCTTAACGTTACGGTTTGTCATCTCCATACTTCTTAGGCGCTATAGTATTTACTAGGTTTCCTTACATAGGGAATTCTAGGTCCTCTCTTTCTATTCTTTACCAGTGATCTTATTTGTTTTGTATCTGCTTGCTCTGATAATTTCCCATCTTTTCCTCAGTTTAATTCTGAGGTTTGAATTAAGAAGCTCATGATGTGAGCCACAATCAGCTACAGTAGCCCATGTTGAAGCTGAAGCGAAATGTGCATTGGACTGATGCATGTAGACATTGTCGTGGCGTGATAACATCAGATGCAAGTTACTTGGTGGGATCTGGCACTAGTCAGGACGCTCTGTGCAGGCATTGGTAACTCCTAACTGTTGACTGTAGTTATGCTATCTTTATGCTAAATCTTGTATGTATATGCAGACATCGCTGTATATAGATTAAAGCATTTCTAGTGACTGCAGGAAGTATGTGGTGATTATTTCTGTACAGTATAACTAACTGTATGATACAAGGATATATGGATAATAATTCAGGTACTATATGCTGCTGCCTCATATCAACTTTCTTTTTTGTGAAAGATTAATCATCATTTCTACGATCATTTCATTTACAGTATTGTAGTGACAGATACTGTACTCTCACATCAATCTAATTTGTCATTAGTCTATAGTGTAAGATAGCTTATTGATTTTTTGTATACCTGATTTTATGTGGGTTTACTTATGTTATCACTATTGGTTTATTATTATTTATTTCACTGTACTAGATAGTATATTTATCTGGCTGGTAACATATTTTTGGTCTATTATACATTTATACTTGGACTGGTCACTATTAGACTTTTGAATATTGTACTCTTTACCTATTCTCACATAGTTATGGCAGTATTTATTTGGTGGTACTACACATTATACATCACAGCAAGATTTTTCCCTTTATGCTTTATCTTAGTAACAAGTTATTAGATATTTTTTTCTTTTTAGATTAGTTTAGCTGTTGGATAGGCCTTTCTAGTTAGAACTGGAGTATGTTGGTAGGGCAACCCTCCAGGTAGGAGGCACCCACCGAGGTTCAAGCCAGCATATCACTAGAATTGTTTGTTTTGTTTTATTTTGCTTTTGTTTTTGTCCAGTGGTTCATTTTCTTAATTTTTGTGTTTTATTGTGGGTGATATTTTTTGGTGGCACTTATTGTAGCTTTATATTTTATTATAGTAACCCACTATATCTTGTTTATATTTGTATTATCATTGGACCATATGTTTATTATCACCAATACTTAATCTCTCCCAACTAGTTTTTGGAGCTTTTTGCTCTATGATTTTCTTTTTTATGCAGTTTTAGCAATTTGTAAAAAAAATGAAGTCTTATTGTATATAGTAGTGTCTTATTTTATTAAAGATTTATTGGGGGTTGGACCAGGAACAACATTTTTCTGCCAAAAAATGTAGAAATTAACAATCAGCTACAGGTCTTGTTTTGGCTGACTGTATAGAGATCCTCCATCTATGGCTACAAGTATATAATTATAAATTTGAAAAAGTAACAACTCAATATATATGAGTAATATATAATAAAGTAATGTTCAAAGTTATATATTGAAAGACAAAAAGCATACTTGTTAAACTAGCACTCCCCATTCATAATTGCTTATTACCAGATTGAAATAAAATATAACTTTTACTGATGCTGATTAAAAAGTACAATGTTAAAATACTCATGGAAAAGTAGGAGGTATGTCTGTCTTTATGATAGATAACGTTCTGACAATAAAGTACCTTAGTACTGTCTTAAATTAAAAAAAAATTAATTTATTTCTGTTTTGAAATAATGGCATAGGACACTTATGAATTATCTCAATACCCACAATCACAAAATGAAAAAATGACCAGTAATTGTTTGTTTCAAATTACCTGCTATAATAGAGAGGAAAAGCTCACAGTAAAAAACCTCTCTAAACTGCTGATGTTTCAGAAGCTAGGTTTAACACAGAGTTAGAAGACCATTATACATATAGCAAGCTCACTGTATATTAAAAGTAAAACATAAGTAGCAAGGTATATATATACACATTATATATTAGTGTGGAATCTCTGAAAATTAAAATAAGAAAAGATATATGTCAGGGATACCAATTGATATATGTCACGACCGGCAAATTTGGGCCCCAGCCATTTGGGTCTGGCTGTCCCCCTTGGTCTGACACAGTCCCAAGGTTGTTCTCTTTGTTCGCCTCTGTATCCATGGCTAGTTCCTGGACTGTAGTTATCCATGGGAAACCCATGATAGGTTCACAATCCATCTCTGATTCCTTCCAGAACTCTCCCAGGCCCTCCATCTGGCCTGCTATTCCTGTCGGAGACTCAGACTCCACTGCTTTTGAGATGTACCCATAATGTATGGTACTATCCTCAACTGTCCCAGTTGTAGCAAAAAATAAACTGGGCCAAGCCCATTTGTACCTCCACATTGGTATTGTCCTGGTCAGAGTCCACAATATCCTCTCCGTAGACCTCCGGTAACCAATCCTCTTCCTCCCTGTCCACCTGACAGGGTTCCTCCCAACTGGATGGCCAAACCCCTCCATGGATGCCTCATCCAGCAATTTAACATACTAAGCTTCCAGCTGCAGCTCTTGCTGAATCAGGGGTTCCATCAAATTAGCCTCCGAGGACCATGGTTCTAGTCCCAGACCTTGACAGCGTTTAAGAAATAAGTTATTTTTCCTCCTTACAGTCCCCATGCCACATTCAGGATCACCATAGACGATCTCCCAGTGCCTATCTATTAGCTCCAATCGAACATAGAGATCCTCTCCAAGGGCACCAACAGGCCCTATCCTGGCATGATACTGTTTCTCCAAGGCAATCTCTTTCCATACCAGTTTCTTCAGCCAGCCTGACAGCTCATGGCCCTGCCACAACACCAAGGAACGCCATCCATTGCTTTAGAAGGGCCATTCCTCTGCAGTCCTTTGCATCCGTCACCTGGCTCTCTTTCTCTCTGCCTGTAAGTAGCCATCTTGGCTGCTGTTAAAAATGCTTGAGATATCCCACCACTGCCACCAGCTGTCACGACCGGCAAATTTGGGGGACCACGCTCACCCCAAATCTCTCTCTCTTTACGGTTGCAACTTTTTGTTCAGATCTCGACACCAGCAGACACTTCAGATGACAGCATCATTACTTCAGTGACAGGCACCATCAGACCCCTATTCTTAGGATCTAAGAATCACACACCATGTACCTTAGATTAGTACAAGCAGACTCTGACACAACCTTTCGTTAGTGTGTCCAAAGTCAGACTGGCCACTTCTTTATTGTTACAGAGATATATAAAACACAAAAAAATGACACAAAACAACAAAGACCTTCCCCCAGTTCCAGCCCATCCTCCTAGGCAAATAGTTTGCTATCCCCCCTCACCCACATGATTTCCAGATGTATAGAGGGGTCTGGCTTTCTTCTAATTACACATTTTTTTTCTCCTCTTACAGAGCCATAAAAACTAGCTTCCCCCTTCATGACTAAAGCCAGAGCCTTCACACGTGGCCGATCGCAGAGCCATAAAAATTCTTTAAGCATAGCCCACTATCCTATTTCTAACACAGATAGAGTATTGACCCCCATGAGTGACAGGATTATTTATTGGCTTATGGGGGTCTGTATTGACCCCCATGAGTGACAGTGTTAATTATGGGTTTATGGGGGTCTGTATTGACCCCCATGAGTGACATGGTTAATTAAGTGCTTATGGGGGTCTGTATTGACCCCCATGAGTGACAGGGTTAATTAAGGGCTTATGGGGGTCTGTATAGACCCCCATGTGTGACAGAGTTAATTAAAGTAATATGGGGGTCTGGATTGACCCCCATAAGTGCCAGTGTTATTTATTGGCTTATGGGGGTCTGTATTGACCCCCATGAGTGACAGGGTTAAATAAGGACTTATGGGGGTCTGTATTGACCCCCATGAGTGACAGGGTTAATTATGGGGTTATGGGGGTCTCTATTGACCCCCATGAGTGACAGGGTCAATTAGGGGTTCATGGGTGTCTGTATTGACCCCATGAGTGACACGGTTAATTATATGTATTATGGGGGTCTGTACTGACCACCATAAATAACAGGGTTAATTAGGGGTTTATGGGTGTCTGTATTGACCCCCATGAGTGAGTGGGTTAATTAAGTGCTTATGGGGGTCTGTATTGACCCCCATGAGTGACACTGTTAATTATATGTATTATGGGGGTCTGTATTGACAACCATAAATGACAGGGTTAATTAGGGGTTTATGGGGGTCTGTATTGACCCCCATGAGTGACAGGATTAATTAAGTGCTTATGGGGGTCTGTATTGACCCCCATGAGTGAAACGGTTAATTATATGTATTATGGGGGTCTGTATTGACCACCAAAAATGACAGGGTTAATTATAGGTTTATGGGGGTCTGTATTGACCCCCATGAGTGACAGGGTTAATTAACTGCTTATGGGGGTCTGTATTGACCCCCATGAGTGAAACGGTTAATTATATGTATTATGGGGGTCTGTATTGACCCCCATGAGTGACAGGGTTAATTAAAAGCTTATGGGGGTATGTATTAACCCCCATAAGTGACAGTTTTAATGAAGGGTTTATGGGGGTCTGGATTGACCCCCATGAGTGACAGGGTTTTTTAGGGGTTGATGGGGCTCTGTATAGAGCCCCATGCGTGATAGGCTTAAAAAAAATTATTACACGTCCTTTAAGGACCTTTACGGTCCTTTAAGGACCCGTAAGGCGGGAATTTTGAATTTTGATTGCAGAGGGGGTCCCCGATCACGTGCGCTCGGGGATCTCCACTGCGAGGATTAATATGGGGGTTAAGATGGTTCGTCGCTCATTGCAAGCCTCGCGCTGAGCACCTTTGGTGCTCATTGCGAGGCTGTTGGTTGTTTGTGTGCTATGAGCATTGTTTTTTTTTTGCTAATGCAAATGAAATAATTAACAAAATAATACATGAATATATTTTATCTATTTTGAAGTAATATCTGCAGGAAGCATTGTGCAGAAGAGCTGGCAATCTGTTTGCATGTTGCTGCAGCATACAATGTGTGTTTTGGGGGCTGTGGAGCTGCTGTGTGTCAGTAATGTGTGCAGTGTGTAGTGTAAATAGTGTGCGTGCGCGAGCAAAATCCGTTAGGGTAGCTGTGTACATCCGCATTGTGTAAGTTAGTGTTGTACGCAAGCCTGCAGCGTTAGCAATGACCCACTTGCTCACAACTATATATGTGATCCCTTCTTGCGTGTTGTACATGGCTGGGCAGTCCTGGTTCGTGTAGCCTCGTTATTAATTTTTTCCTTGCGTAGCCGTTTTTCGAGTGCCGAAACGGTGTCATTTGGGGTTAAATTCTAGTTTAACCTCACTTCCAGATGTCCTGGCTGTCCCCCCGTGCTGTGTTTTTTTTTTTTTTTTTTTATATATATATATTGTTTTTTTTTGTGTGTTTTTAGTGTTTTTGTGTGTGAGTGGTTCGGGGGGTTAGTGCGGTTTTTTGCGAGACACAGGGGAGGGAGAGGAGGAGGGGAAGGAGAGGACCAAGTGCTGCAAGTTAACGGTTGTGTGGGCTGGTTTGGGGACCCATAGGACTAAGTGCTGCAAGTTTAGAAGTGTGTGGGATTGTGTTGTTGCAAACTCATGCACCTTAAAGCCTCCACCTTCCGCAAATGCGGCCCCTCGGATCAAACTGCGTCCCTCGATTTGTGAGGGACGCAGTTCTTGAGAGCTCGCAAAGCAAGCTCGCAAAGCTTGACGACGATCCGTAGGTTGACAACTATTATATGTGATGATTGCAAATGTTATCTAGAACATTTCAGCTCTAGTAAATCACAAACAATGATTTTTATTATCAGAAATTCTGTTGTGAGTCTGTACTAATATAGATTTGATAAGTAAAAAGAAAAATGGAGAGGTCAAAAGACAATAGTACAATCTGGAGACTACAAAAGATCTTAATTTTGGTTTTCTACACTCTAGATTTTTCATTATTTTCATCTGTTGCTATGGTTTTCCTTGATCATTCTTGCACAATCTCTATGATTCCCCTTCTTGGCCTTAAGCCTAAATCTCCACATATGAATGAGTTCAATGTTTCCATATTCAGTTTTAGGATCTGATAGATGTTTTTAGTATTCATTTTTATATGCATTATAGTCATATAAACGTATACATGGGTCATATTCATATTCATCAGGACATAGAGGATTGAAACTTGTTTAAAGTGTAACAAAACTGCAAAAACTAACATGTATAAGCCTAATACAGGGGAGACTTGTCTTCTCCAGATATTTTCTATTATTAAAGGGATATTTTTTATGAAATGTTTAACTAGGTTACCTACTTAATTGTATCCACCTCTTTCTTCCTCTTCTCTATCACACAGAGTGCCATGTTTAACAGTTGTGATATCAGCCACATGGAGTGGTTTCACACTAACAGTGTCCCATTCAGCTCTGCTACAAATTCCACTAAATATCCACCACATTGGCATAGTTTAAAAACCTGTGAAGAGATTTTATGGGTTAAGCTACAGTATAACAAAGCATACAGAAACTGTGCATATATCAACAATGTTGTCATGAGTGATTTTGGGGCTTCCTTGCCCCCCCCCCACCACACACACACACACACACACATACACACACGTAACACTGTTATTTGGGACTCTGTTTGCTAATATCAAGGGCTATCAAATGGACATGGGATATGTTTTAATGATTGTAACAATTTGGCTTTCATTTATGTTAAGATCTTTCATGGTGGCAAAAGTGAAGTTCTTACTTTTACAGCCCTTGAGAAGGTCCATCAGGGCCCTAGACAGGGAGACTTAGATAAAAAACTTCTTCAACATGAAGCAAAATGGATTTACAAATTACAAGCTCTATCTCCAATAGGTTTAAATGAAGGTTTCACATTTTTGCCCTTCATTTGAATATACTGGTATTTTTATGGGATTGTTATCAAGTAGTCATTGTTTGGTGTTATAGCTCATTTATTATTTCATTATTTAGTTTAGTTTTACTTATAGTTTCTCATCTTTATAATTGGCAGTTTATGCCATACTATATCACATTGTACCACTTATATTGATGGCCTATTTTTTTTCTGCCATCCACTTATTATGACTGTTACACAGTCATCATATTCCTTGTTCTTTCCCACACTTCAATTTTCCATTCACACTATATTGGGTTGTTCCCCTACCACATTTATAGAGATGCCTTACATGTTTCATCTCTTATATTATTATCTTTCACCACACATTTATATTTATGTTCCAGTAGCAAACATTTATTTAGATATCCTTCCCTTTCTATTTATCTTTCCTATTATATACTCTTCACAATATGTTCCCCCATCTATTGTGGCTGCGGTTTCCACCATTTTATTTCTATCACTGTATATTGTTAATTGGGCTTGTTATTTGTCATTTCGCTATTTCATGTTTTTTCTCCCCTTAGACCCCTCCTTATATAAGGCTGGTTGCATTTGCATCGCACTGAAACTTAGTGCAACAGACGCTTCCTGTATCCATTGCGCAGGTTCACTGAGTGTCAATTGGTTGCCGTAGTAACGGCAGCGTTTAAAAAGAGGGCTAGACGGCTTCACAGACCTTACCTTGACAAAGACGTCTGATGACGTCGAAACGCGTCGGCCTTTTGATGACGTGGCATGCCTCACAGCTAAGGGCACGCCGGCGTCTTCACCACTAACAGTACTGTATTAGCCATTAATATTTTTAGAGGTTGTATGCTTACCCTACCTGTCCGTTTCCAAATGAGTGAATGTTGTGGTCTGGATAAAAGTTAGATTAAGCACTTTAATAACGAGGCTTGAAGAAATAACTAGCCAGCTGGCTTCTTTTTGCACTGCTCATTCTTTGGCCTATTCCCTATTATGCTATACTCTGAGATGCAATATGGGCAAGATATAAGTCCTTTTCTTATATGAGAAGAAGCCTGGGGTAGGCACTAATTGCATATAATAGTCCTAGAACTTTATTGCCTTGTTCAAAACACTGTTACCCTTATTCATAAGCAAGCAAATATGGTATAATTATACCTTGGTATACCTTTAAGAATATATATATATTTTTCAGATTGTTTCCAGTAATTTATTCTTGGACCTTTTATAAGATGAGCTTTTGCTATCCAGATGCAATATGGGCAAGATATAAGTCCTTTTCTTATATGAGAAGAAGCCTTGGGTAGGAACTAATTGCATATAATAGTCCTAGAACTTGATTGCCCTGTTCAAAACACTGTTACCCTTACTCATAAGCAAGCAAATATGGTATAATCATACCTTGGTATACCGTTAAGAATATATATATATATTTCAGATTTTTTCCAGTAATTTATTCTTGGACCTTTTATAAGATGAGCTTTTGCTATCCAGATCCTTTACACCTTTATATATATGGATTATAGATCCAGGATTTATCACAAAGACAGGATTACTCCAATTGGACTAGCAATCATTTTTTGCCTCTACAGTACTGTTAGGTGTGGACCTAATAACCCCTCTATTAAGAGTACATTCAACATTTAGTGGTTTTTGTCCACACATCCATTAGCCTATTTTTATCTTTTTGTTTCAATCCTGGGATTTTTTTACCCATTGTTTTTAAAGTAATCGCCGTTGTTACCCCCTATTAATAAAGACTTCAATTATATTTTTCCCACTTTTTGTATATATATTCATAATTTTTGGGTGGCAAACACCCTGGGAACCTAGCATTCCTACTAGACCTTGATTTTCATTTATGTGTCAAGAATTAATGTGTGCATATAGTTACTGTCATGGTTTGTTGGTTACAATGTATATGCTGTTATGGAAATAAAGTGGCAGAAATGGTTTATGTGATATTCTGATACTAGCAACTTGCCCGACAAATTACGGCAAGAAAATTGTAAGGCTGGGAATGCTGTTTGCCACACAATGTGAGCCTGACACTCTTAACCTTTTGGTTATCTACAAAGAACTACAACAGTTATAATAAACTAGCGTATTGCCCGTCAAAAAATGATGGTAATGAGATGTGTATGTTTGGAAAGTTGTTTAGTTATTAATATACATGGAATTGTAAGGTAGCTAATGTTGTTTTATGTGTACTACTGAAATACTATATATAATACAAATTAATAGATGAATATACTTTACCTATTTTGAAGCATTGTGTTGAAGAGCTGGCAATCTGTGTTGATGTTGCTGCAGCATTAGTGGTGTGGAGGTGCTGTGTAAGCGTGATGAACGTGTGCAGTGTAATAGTGTGCATGCGCGAGCCGAAACCGTTAGCGTAGTTGTGTACTTCCGCATTATCGTAAAATGGAGGGTAATGTGTGGTATGCGTCTTAGCGGATTATCTGTAAGTGTTATCCGTGGTTAGAGTGCTGTAGCCTCGTTTTCTTTTGTTCGGCCGCCATTTTTTCTGTCGCTTCGAGAATTTTTTAGTGTCTAAACTCTTTTATTTTGAGCTAAATGAAGGTGTAACTTGTTTTTTTGAGGTTGTGGATGCTCCCTCTTGCTGTCGGTAAGCTTTTTATGTATGTGCTGTGTGTATTTCTTGTGTTTGTATTTTTTTTCATGTTCGCGAGTTGCGGACGTATTTTTTTGCTACTGTTTAACGGCTCGCCTCGCTATGCGAGGCTCGCCTGCAATGAGCGCTTGCGGCGCTCATTGCCAAAGTGCTACGGGTTAACGGCTTACCTCGCTGCACGAGGCTCGCCTGCAATGAGCACCTGCGGCGCTCATCGCCAAAGTACTACGGTTTAACGGCTCGCCTCTCTGCGGCCCGCTAACGGACCACGCAAACAGCATGAAGACGATTCGTAGCAGGACAATTATAATATGTGATGTGTTTATTTTTTTAACATGCAACTTGTATTTCAACAACTGGTAAACCATAATTTTTTAACAATATTAACCTTTTTAATTGTCATCTATGCAGGAATAATTTAACAATGGATCATCCTTGTATGAATCAGTAGTGTAAACCATTACATAATGTTTTTTAACATGCAACTTGTAGTTTAAGTACTGGTCAACACATTTTTTTAACAATAGAAACATTTTTAATTGTCAGCTATGCAGGAGTAATATAGCAATAGGTCAACTTTGTATGAATGAGTATCGTAAAACATTACATAGTGATTTGTAACATGCAACTTGTAGTTCAACTACTGCTAAACCCTATAGGTATTGAATCCAGAGGAAGGCAAACAGTAACACAATTGGCTAAGTTTCAATGGGGTTTTTTAAAGGGGGGAAAAATAATTCCTTCCTGACCGCAGTAACTGGTGATCGGATTACTCCCTGGATCAATATTCTCTATTTAATGATACATTTAAATTTTGCAACAAATGATCATCCTCCTACTAACATGAACCCTTAATTTCATACAATGAAACAACTTTCCACACCTTGTAAAATGCAATTTTAACATTTCAAAGAGTAACTTAATGTAATAACATTTAAACTTGAATTGTACGAAAATGCAACATAACTGTTTTGTGAGATAAAACCACTGCTCTCTATGTTTGTTGTGGGGTTTTTGTGAATTTGTCCTTGAAATAAAAGTACTGTTCCTTTAGAATTTTTTATTATTTGTACATCTGTTGTATTGTTATCCTTTTTTTGTAATTGAATTTACAGCACCTCATAATAAACCATGTTTTTTGTAAAAATGCGGCCCTCTTCTAATAAATCACCCTGACTTTGTTTTTTTTTAAAATATAAACTTTAATGTCATCAGGATTTTTGCATCTTGAAAAAGCAACATAGAGTTGTCCATGGGCAAATACAGGTTCCTGTAAAAAAAATACTTCACTGTCTTTGTCATCAGCCAGAACTAAATCTGCACTATATTAATTTTTAAATTTCTTTATTTAGATTCAAGGCATCTATATTTTTTGATGTTAATATCACTTTTTTGCATTGTCTGAGTAATAGTATTTAGAAAGATTGTCGATATTAGTGATTTGTTGCAAATCATTTCTGATGGAATTTCAACGGTATCATCAGGTAGATTATTTATTTTTGGATGTTTTCCTTCTCCAATTTGAACTAGCCAATCATTGAATTCATTTTGGCCTTCCAATCTCTAATTTAGTTCTAATTACAGGTGTGTTAATATTTTCCTCAGTTTACTTGTCTTTATACAAGTTTTGACGATCTCAGTCATATTTTCATGTGGCACAACAGGTAATATTTTCCTAAAATCTCCTCCTAACAACATCACCTTTCCACCAAATGGCAAATCATTATCCATGACTTCTTTTAATAATCTATCAATACATTGCAGGGCATGACAACATCATTGTTGCCTCATCTATGATAATTGATTTACTTTGGTTTTTTTTTGTCTTGTAAAGAATTCGACACTAATGTTTCTAGAATGGGAACTGGCAGTTTAAATCCACTATGTACAGTTCTCACAACTTCTAACAAAAGTGCGGCAATTCCAGTTGTTGCAAATGGCAGTGCTAATTGTCCTTGTGCTCGAATGTACAGTGCCTTGCAAAAGTATTCACCCCACTTGGCATTGTTTGTGATTTTGTTGCCTCAAAACCTGGAATTAACATGGATTGTTTGAGGATTTGCATCATTTAATTTACAGAACATGCCCACAACTTTGCAGGTGTTTTTTTTTATTGGTAAGTAAACAACAAATAGGACAAAATAACAGAAAAAAATCAATATGCATAACTATTCACCCCCCTAAAGTCAATACTTTGTAGAGCACCCTTTTGCGGCAATCACAGCTCCAAGTCACTTTGGATAAGTCTCTATGAGCTTGCCACATCTTACCATTGGGATTTTTTGCCCATTCCTCCTTGCAAAACTGCTTCAGCTCCTTCAAGTTGGATGGTTTGCGCTTGTGAACAGCAATCTTTAAGTCTGACCACAGATTTTCTATTTGATTGAGGTCTGGGCTATTCCAACACATTTACATGTTTCCCCTTAAACCCCTCAAGTTTTACTTTAGCAGTGTGTTTGGGGTCATTGTCCTGCTGGAAGGTGAACCTCCTTCCTAGCCTCAAATCACGCACAAAGTGGTACAGGTTTTGCTCAAGAATATCCCTGTATTTAGCACCATCCATCTTTCCCTCAACTCTGACCAGTTTCTCAGTCCCAGGCTCCTTAAAAATATCCCCACAGCATGATGCTGCCACCACCATGTTTCACTGTGAGGATGGTGTTCTTCGGGTGATGTGATGTGTTGGGTTTGCTCCAGACATAGCGTTTTCTTTGATGGCCGAAAAGTTCAATTTTACTCTCATCAGACCAGAGCACCTTCCTCCATACATTTTGGGAGTCTCCCACATGCCTTTTTGCAAACTCAAAACGTGCCATTTTGTTTTTTGCTAAAAGTAATGGCTTTCTTCTGGCCACTTTGCCATAAAGCCCAACTCAATGGAGCGTACGGCTTATTGTTGTTCTATGTACAGATACTTCAGTCTCTGCTGTGGAACTCTGCAGCTCCTCCAGGGTTACCTTAGGTCTCTGTGCTTCCTCTCTGATTAATGTCCTCCTTGCCCAGTCTTTGAGTTTTGGTGGGCGCCGTTTCTTGGCAGGTTTGCTGTTGTGCCATGTTTTTTCTATTTGGTTATGGCAGATTTGATGGTGCTCCTGGGGATCATCAAATATTTGGATACTTTTTTTATAACCTAACCCTGACTTGTACTTCTCAACAATATTGTCCCTTACTTGTTTGGAGAGTTCCTTGGTCTTCATGGCAGTGTTTGGTTAGTGGTGCTTCTGGGGCCTTTAAAAAAAGGTGTGTATATGTAATGACAGATCATGTGACACTTAGATTGCACACAGGTGGACATCATTTCACTAATTATGTGACCTCTGAAGGTAATTGGTTGCACCACTGCTTTTTATGGGCTTCATAACAAAGGGGGTGAATACATTGGCAGATGCCAATTTTCGGTTTTCTATGTCTAAAAAATAGTTTTATGTATATATTCTTCGCATTTCACTTCATCAACTTAGACTATTGTGTTCTGATCCATCACATAAAATTCAGATTAACAAAACATTAAACTTAAGGCTGTAATGTAAAAAGGCAAGGGCGTGAATACTTTTGCAAGGCACTGTAACTCATCAATAAATTATACAGCTAAGTTTTTCCTGATCCACCAGGGCCATCTAGATAGAAATACCGCTCTTTGAGCATTTTATCCTGTATTGCATTTGTGATGGAGTTAAATGCTTGCAATTGTAATGTATTTAAAGTTGCAATTTTTTCTTATGTTTTTGGGGTTTCAAGCTCAGTGTCAAGTTTATTTCCTCTATAAATCATGGATCAGGCAGATTAAAACTTGCACAATTTAATCTATGACAAAGAAAGATGTCTTGAATTTCCATTAATGCTTTTAATAGCGCAATTGTCTCATTGTAATGTTTCAAAAAGTCTTCACACATAATTAATTTAAATCCCACAAAGCTAATGCATCAGGTACATTGCAAAAGATGCAAATTAATGCAAATTGTTCTCTCATTTGCTTTGGCATTTGACATAGTGCTGCTTCTTCCAGACACCTTTCCCATTCCGTATCATCTGCTAGGAAGTTTTGATATCTTCCAGCTAATTGGAAAGTATCATAAACTTTGTCGTTCACTGTGCTGTAAATGTTCATAACTTTGTGAACCAACTGCAATTAAGCCCCCCGTTGGCTGCAGGGGACCCCGATCATGACCCCTGCAGTGTCCGCACAGTGTCCCCACATCACCCCTATAATGCAGGGATCCGAATGGGACCCCTGCAGGGTACACACATTAACTCCTTGTGACAGGGCTCCCAATAGGGACCCCTGCAGACTCCCCACATTAACCTTTTCCCTTGCTGCAGAGGGTCCCGATCGTCACCGATCGCGACTCCCGCAGCATCTACAGGATTTAAAATTTCCCGCCGCTGGCTATAATTCAAAAGTCACCCGCGGGGAATTGTAGGGTTTAATTTTCCCACCGCTGGTCTTTAAAGGCCCGAGGCACACTAATGTTTACCCCCAAGCCGCGAGGGTAACCCGCTGGGGTCTACATAGACCCCTATAGGACACTATTAACCCCTAGGTTAACCCTACAAGTGCCATGAGGGTCATCCAGGACCCTCATGACAAAGTCTAAACACTACACTACACTATTTACCCTAACTATACTCCATTAACCCCTTAACCCTAACTATACCATATTTAACCCTAATGGTGCCTATCTAACCTAACTGGGCCTATCTAACCCTACCTGGGCCTATTTAACCCCTTCTAGCCCTATTTAACCCCATCACTTATAGGGGTCTATACAGACCCCCGAAAGCATCAACCTAACCCATCACTTATCAGTGTCTTTACAGACCCCTATAAGCCTCCACCTAACCCCATCACTTATGGTGGTCCATACAGACCCCTGTAAGCCTCTATATAACTCAATCAGTCCCACGAGGGTCTATAAAGATCTCTTAGGACAATGGGAACCCTATAATTAACGCCATAAGTGCCATGTTCATCATGTTTTGTGTTTATGTGTATATGTTGTACTAATGTGATGTATCTTTCTTCCAGGGGCCGATCCGGGGAACAGAAGAAGATGGACAGGGACATGCTGGAAAGGTTAGTTTAATACTGTATTTACAATGTATATTTGTTATATGTAGTGTTTTGTACTAATTAAATGTTTCTTTTTTTCCTAGAGGTTTCCTTTTTTCCTAAAGGTTTATCTGCAAAGGTAAGTGGTCTAAATTATTCTATTTTAGCTTAGATTTATAGACCAAAACAACTAAGTCAGAGGTGCTCATCAGAGAACGAACCAACCTTAATAGGTTAGTTCTATGGACATGATAAGCCACTCTGAGAGCAACCTATTTTAGCTCACTTGTGCCCTTCACAGGGAGAAATATCCTGTAGTATATCAGTCTGGTCCCACTCAAAAGAGCGACCCAGCCCCGAAATACCAGGCAATTCTACCCTGTACAGGAGAAACTGCAAACCCCAGACGCGTTTTCGGCCTTTATGGGCCTTGTCAGTGAGGTGCAGCTGAACTCCCTAAGGCACAGTGAGCAAGGGGTCCATGTCTGGAGTCCCCTATTACCCTTAGGGAGACTAAACCCTAAAGGTAATTTGCATATACAAAACAACTAAGTCAGACACCTCTGGCTTAGTTGTTTTGTAGATTTACAGACCCACATAAGTGATGGGTTAGATGGTGGCTTATGGGGGTCTGTTTAGACTCCCTTAAGTGATGGGGTTAGATGGAGCTTATGGGGGTCTGTTTAGATCCCCATAAGTGATGGGTTAGATGGAGGCTTATGGGGGTCAGTATAGTCAGTATATGGGGTATAGTTAGGGTTAAGGGGTTAATGGAGTATAGTTAGGGTTAATAGTGTAGTGTAGTGCTTAAACTTTGTTCATTAGAGTCCTGGAGGTTAACCTAGGGGTTAATAGTGTCCTTTGGGGGTCTATGTAGACCCATATTGGACTGAGGGGGTTTATTTTGGTCTCATGGGGGGTCTATATTGACCCCCATGATTGCTAGGGTTCATTTTAGATGCAGGGGGGGTACTTATAGTACCCCGCGGCAGAGTTTAATTCTTTATTTCTCTCGGGTCCTTTAAGGATCTTTAAGGTTCTTTCTTGACCTGCAAAATGAGGATGTTTTGCAAGATGGTGTATTGAGTTACTTAAAAAAAAAAACAAGAACATGTACAAAATCATTTACAAAATGGCCTCCGCTAGTCTCATCTACCATACACAACGTTCAGTATCTGAAGTACTTCTCTGTCAGTCACTTCATTGGCCTCCCATAACCGTTATTATGACCCGTGAAAGGCCCAGTGGGTATGTACGTATGACCCTTTGGGATAACTTCTCCTAGAAATAATTTGTTAGGCACAAACACTTCCTAAACCCTCTAATTAAATAACTAGACACGACCACTTTTTTGGGGAGATACTGGCCACAGCGTTTATTGGTAAACCCAAATTCACATAATAACAATACCATTTGTTTAAATATACATAAAGAAAGGGGAGGAGCCTGACGACCGAGACAGTACACTCTGCGCCCTGACCCTCGTCCAGGGCCTACCTTGATGGAGCATCCGTACCCCCGTAGGGTAGGATCACCCCCACTTTACCACTGTCCCGGCGACTCCCCTCACCACCGCCACGCTGTGACAACAACAAATACAAACACATCATAAATCAAACTGAAAATGAAAGCATATACAACTGTTAATGACGTAGACAGATTAAACTAAAATACTTGACCGCTTACTTTATTTTTCCTTTTTTTTTTTTTTTTTTTTTTACACATACTTTACAGTCCTTTTTTATTTTATTTTTTATCTAACACATAATTTTCCATTTACAATAGATTAACACCTATGCTTCCAATGTTAGGGATGGGTGGGTGGGATCTAACTTCTTGGCTAGCTGGGGGCATAATGGCCAAATTGGCGCCAATCCCCTAGGTGGCTCTGCCCCCAGCTAGCCCCTCCTACTCTCCCATACTCCCGGGCCTGCACAGGTCACGTGGCCCTCCGACCGAACCCAGTGCCTGGGTAGGTCTCCAGCCCGTCAATCTTATAAAGTGCTTGAGAGAGTACTTTGTATGCTAGATTATATGCTGAAAGGCAGGCCCCACTATTCATTTGCATTGTATTAAAGCTGTTTTTGCCTTGTATTCATCCCATGTATGGCCATGCAGAATATATTTTGCAGAATATATTAGTGCATTAAAACTAAAGAATAAGAATAATAAACTACTACAATTGTCAATAGAACTATATACAGTTTGAAAAACTCACTTATTGAACATCAAAAATTGCATCATCTTGCTATGTTCCATGCAGGTCTGAACATTTGAGTAAATGTTCCCTGAATAATTTCAAACTTGCTTTTTTTTTAATTTTTATCACCAACAGCATTTAAGACATCGATAACAAATATTTCCGAAGACTGAAAAATCAGTATTGATGTTTTTGAGTGTTGAAACATTAGTATGGAGTTTTTAGAATGACCTTTAAAATGATTATACAACATTGTCAAATCATAGTGAAGTTTATCAGGCACACCAATAGCTACCAAAATATAAAAAAAGGACAAGAACACAACACCATCAGTATAGAATAAAAACTTTATAACTGGTGTCAAATTTATGTTAGAAAATGATCAAAAATAATAGCATATCAAATCTATTAGTATTTTCTGATAATCTATTGGTCTCAAAAAACACGTGTAATGTACCAACAAAACTGGTATCATCTGTGTAGAAATTGTGGTTTCATTTCTTCGCACACAGTCAAAGTCAGGTTTCCAAACTGTAGACAGTAGAAACATATCTCAAATACAGAATGTTATTCCTGCATGTTACAGCCTTCACTGTTTTTTTATCATGTAAGTATTGGTAGAATGGATCAAGTTGCATCAAATGCAGATCTCATCTTGTATTACTTCTATTTCTATATTTCTATATTTATTAATCTTTTGTTTCTCCTAGGTACTACTGCCCAGGTCACCATAAAACAGCTATATATTTCTGCTACCAAGGCTGGAGGGAGTACACAAATCAAATGCGAGACAAAGGGCCGTAATAATAATTATGTTCACTGGTATTTACAGAAAGCAAATGAAGAACTGAAAAGAATCCTCTTTAGTGATTCTGACAATGCCATTTATGATGAAGGATTTCGTCATGAAAAGTTTCGTGTTAACAAGCTGGGAGGCACATACACTTTAATAATATCCAATATAAATGAAAAGGATGCAGCCACATATTATTGTGCTTACTGGTATACTAGCACACTGATACACATTGGTTTATGCACTGTACAAATAAAGCAAACCATTTTAAATCTGTTCACTATCTTTTTATCACCAGATGTTCCAAATGTTATCTGACAGTTAAATAATGCTATAATTGTGCTGTAGTATATTATACACAATAAAATATATTAAAACAAAAATAGACTATATGACAAGTCACTGACACCACATAACTTTACAAAGAAAGAATACTGTAGCTGCCAGTGCATGGGATTTTTTTTGCTCTAATAACTTTTTAAAAATGAATCTTTAGTAACTAGTAGATATGAGTCACAGATTAATATCTTCAGATCTATCTATCTATACACAGAAAAATAAATATGCATACAGAAATAGATACATGATAAAATGTACTCTTGGGTTGTCTATTGGAGTCTACAGGTGTTACTTTTCTCCTCCCTGTTAGTATAGTGGCGCTGACACGTATGTCATTGAGGAGGACCCCCATCTTCTCATGCCTGTAGTTAACTACCACTCCTAGTGCTCCCTCTTTACTACCTCTATAATTCAAAAAAGTGTATAAGTTTATATTTATGATGAAAAAATATAGACCATCAGGTGTGGATGGTGTGGCCTAGCTGTATGTGTATTTATATGTAGTATTACTCTATGTGTATATATATTATGTGTTAGCAGTATTTATGTGTCTGGTAAAATTAATTGTAATGTAATATTTTAGTTAACATCAATCAATAAAAGAAGTTGTAACCTGTTCTCCAAAGGACCTGCATGCTAATTTGTGAAAATCTACAACACAGTAAACCCTGGGGCAGAAGGCCCGCAAATATATTATCTACTAGCTACTTGCCTGTCAAAAATGATGGGATTAAATTGTTAAAGCTGGGAATGCTGTACCTTCGGCGCTCATCGCTTTTTGTCATTTTTTCAGCAGCCATTTTTTTTCTCGCTTAGGCGATTTTCGATGTGAAAAAATGGCACATACGCATCAAATTAACTTGCAACCTGACTCACGGGCTCCCTGCCTCTCCAACTGTGATGTGTGTGTGTCAGTTAATTTAAGGCATTTTTCAGTTTCGTGGTTCGGCCATTAAAGTCGTAATTTTGCGAGGCGCACAGTGCATGTACGGGTTTCGGTCCTAAGTCGCATGGTTCGTAAGTCCTGCGTGCCTCAACTGTTCGCCTCACTAAGTCCTGTGTGCTTTAACTGCTCGCCTCGCTTCGTAAGGCTCGCAGTGCAATGACCGCCTTTGGTGCTAATTGCAGCCTAAGTCCTGTGTGCCTCAACCGATCGCCTTGCGAGGCTCGCAGTGCGCTCATTGCAGGCTAAGTCCCGCGTGCCTCAACTGATCGCCCCGCTTCGCAGGTTCCCAGTGCAATGAGCGCCTGTCAATGCCTATTCTGTTTGTCATTTTGCCTCCTATAGCTGTGGCACAGCAAGAAAATCCATAAATTGCTTTGATTGATGTAACTTTGAAAGCTTATGTAACTTAATATTACTGACCAGAGCTTGGTTTACAGATGCCGGGTAAGATCCGTAATATTGTAAATAACACTGAATATGTGTGTAATGTTAGGGTAAAAAGCTCCTGCAGCCAAAATTACATAGCAATGTAAATTATGTAGCAATGGAAATTACGTTGCTTAAATAGAATAGGGCTCTTATTGTTTAAGGGCCTATTTAATTGCGATTTGGCCAATTGAATAGGGCTCCATATAAGCACAGAGCATATTTTTTTTACAGAAGTTTTTAGTAAGTGACCTTCTTTCCAAAAGCAAGGTCTTCACTACTAAAAACCTCTGTAAAAAAAAATTCTATGTGCTTATATAGAGCCCTTATCAATTGACCAAATCACAATTGAATGAAGCCCTAAGTTTATACACATGTCTGTTGGTGTATTCTAATCACATAGCTTCTTTAAGTAAAGAAAATACATAACAACTGAAACAAGTAAAATAGGTTTACTGTAATGGTGCTGCTATAGTGTGTTGTGCTCAGCCATGTGATATGTTAAACGGCGGATAGTTCTCAAATACAAAATAAACAAGACAAATTCTGAGTAAAAGGATTTTTCATCTCTCTAAAAAACATATGAATTACATTGTCAAAAACAATTCAGCCTACCTGGATCATCCAATCAGACACAACTGTAGAACAGAAAATAGTACTTGCATTGTTGTAATCACATATATAGTTGTGAGCATGCGAGCCCCCCCCGAGCCGTTGCTATTGCTTGTAGGCTCGCATAGCTAGGGCCGCGGCTCGCGTAGCGAGGGCCTCAGTTGCTTGCATGGAGCGCATAGATTGCTCAGGCCCGGGGATGAGGGGAACACCCAGGCAGAGGGCCAGGGAACAGCCGAGGAAGAGACAAGGGAGGACCAGCACACTGCTCTGGAGCCCTGCAGAGGAAACAAACCCTCCGCTGGAGGCTGCGACTCGATGGCTCCTTCCAGGCCCGGCCCGGACAGCCTCCCACACTTCCCCCGAGCCAGTCATACGGCTGGAGCCGGGCACGGGGACTTGAGAACCGGCCTCAAGTGCGGGCTCAGGTGGTGTGTGTGTGTGAGGCCCTCGCGAAGCACCTCCGACTCCCACAGGGAAATCTCCACCGGGTTGTCGGCTCGAAAGTCATAGATTGCTCGGGCCCGCAGAGAGTATAATACTGTGCAGGGGGTAAGATGTGCCTGTAATTTGTCCCATAATGTGCTCCTATATCTGTATAATACTGGGCAGGGGGTGAGCTGTGCCTGTAATTAGTCCCATAATATTGTTCTATATCTGCATAATACTGGGCATGGTGTGTGTGTGTGTATATTGTGTGTGTGTGTGTGTATGTGTATATTGTGTGTGTGTATATATAATGTGTGTGTGTATATATATATATATATATATATATATATATATAATGTGTGTGTATATTGTGTGTGTGTGTGGATGGTGTGGCCTAGCTGTATGTGTATTTATATGTAGTATTACTCTATGTGTATATATATTATGTGTTAGCAGTATTTATGTGTCTGGTAAAATTAATTGTAATGTAATATTTTAGTTAACATCAATCAATAAAAGAAGTTGTAACCTGTTCTCCAAAGGACCTGCATGCTAATTTGTGAAAATCTACAACACAGTAAACCCTGGGGCAGAAGGCCCGCAAATATATTATCTACTAGCTACTTGCCTGTCAAAAATGATGGGATTAAATTGTTAAAGCTAGGAATGCTGTACCTTCAGCGCTCATCGCTTTTCGGCATTTTTTCAGCAGCCATTTTTTTTCTCGCTTAGGCGATTTTCGATGTGAAAAAATGGCACATACGCATCAAATTAACTTGCAACCTGACTCACAGGCTCCCTGCCTCTCCAACTGTGATGTGTGTGTGTCAGTTAATTTGAGGCATTTTTCAGTTTCGTGGTTCGGCCATTAAAGTCGTAATTTTGCGAGGCGCACAGTGCATGTACGGGTTTCGGTCCTAAGTCGTATGGTTCGTAAGTCCTGCGTGCCTCAACTGTTCGCCTCACTAAGTCCTGTGTGCTTTAACTGCTCGCCTTGCTTCGTAAGGCTTGCAGTGCAATGACCGCCTTTGGTGCTAATTGCAGCCTAAGTCCTGTGTGCCTCAACCGATCGCCTTGCGAGGCTCGCAGTGCGCTCATTGCAGGCTAAGTCCCGCGTGCCTCAACTGATCGCCCCGCCTCGCAGGTTCCCAGTGCAATGAGCGCCTGTCAATCCCTATTCTGTTTGTCATTTTCTTTTGCCTCCTGTGGCTGTGGCACAGCAAGAAAATCCATAAATTGCTTTGATTGATGTAACTTTGAAAGCGTCATGTAATCCAGCCCACTTAATATTACTGACCAGAGCTTGGTTTACAGATGCCGGGTAAGATCCGTAATATTGTAAATAACACTGAATATGTGTGTAATGTTAGGGTAAAAAGCTCCTGCAGCTAAAATTACATAGCAATGTAAATTATGTAGCAATGGAAATTACGTTGCTCAAATAGAATAGGGCTCTTATTGTTTAAGGGCCTATTTAATTGCGATTTGGCCAATTGAAAAGGGCTCCATATAAGCACAGAGCATATTTTTTTTACAGAAGTTTTTAGTAAGTGACCTTCTTTCCAAAAGCAAGGTCTTCACTACTAATAACCTCTGTAAAAAAAAAATGCTATGTGCTTATATAGAGCCCTTATCAATTGACCAAATCACAATTGAATGAAGCCCTAAGTTTATACACATGTCTGTTGGTGTATTCTAATCACATAGCTTCTTTAAGTAAAGAAAATACTGGTGGTGTGTGTGTGTGAGGCCCTCGCGATGCACCTCCGACTCCCACAGCGAAATCTCCACCGGGTTGTCGGCTCGAAAGTCATAGATTGCTCGGGCCCGCAGAGAGTATAATACTGTGCAGGGGGTAAGATGTGCCTGTAATTAGTCCCATAATGTGCTCCTATATCTGTATAATACTGGGCAGGGGGTGAGCTGTGCCTGTAATTAGTCCCATAATATTGTTCTATATCTGCATAATACTGGGCATGGTGTGTGTGTATATTGTGTGTGTGTGTGTATGTGTATATTGTGTGTGTGTATATATATAATGTGTGTGTGTATACATATTTATATATATATATATATATATATATAATGTGTGTGTATATTGTGTGTGTGTGTATATATAATGTGTGTGTATATTGTGTGTATATATGTGTGTATATATATATATATATATATATATATAATGTGTGTGTGTGTATATATAGTGTGTGTATATTGTCGCAAGGCAAACAACATACGAGACACGTTAACACACATTACGGACTCACAAAAATCGTCCGCAACCCGCGGACATGAAAAAATGAAAAACACAATAAATACACACAACACATATATAAAAAGCTTACCTACAGCAAGAGGGAGCATCCAGGACCTCAAAAAATGAAGTTACACCTTCATTTAACGCAAACTAAAAGATTTTAGACACTACCCTAACGGATTTGGCTCATGCCCGGACACTATTTACACTACACACTGCACACATTACTGACACTTACACAGCAGCTCCATAGCCCTCAAAACACACATTCTATGCTTCAACAACATCAAAACAGATTGCCAGCTCTTCTGCACAATGCTTCCTGCATATATTACTTCAAAATAGGTAAAGTATATTTATGTATTATTTTATTCATTATTTCATTAGCATTACCACAAAAAAAAATGCTCATAGCACACAAGCAACCAACAACCTCGCAATGAGCGCCGAAGGCATTCATTGCGAGCCACGCGATGAGCGCTGAAGGCGCTCAGTGCGAGGCTCGCAATGACCGCCCAAGCATCTTGGAACACCAACAAAATTTACCGCCCTTACAATCTTATTGCTGTCATATTTTGACGGTCAAGTCGCTAGTTAACAATAATTCAGTGACATAAAGATGATACATTTAATGGTTATTTGGCAAGAAAAGATAAAGTGACCTTTTGAAGCACTATGACTCCTTCAAACCTAGGCTCATAGATAAAACTGAAACTGGACATTATATTTACACTAGCGACTTGCCCGTCAAAAAATGACGGCAATGTGATGTATATGTTTGTCAAGTTGTTTAGTTATTAACATATATTTTTGACACTTGTAAGTATTTTAATATGAACGTGTATTTTTGTAAAATGTTGATGTAATGGTTTTTTAAAATGTAATTTGTATCTGAAGAATTATACAATATACATTGAATGAATAGGAAAGCAAAAAGTAAAAAGCCTTCTTGAAACGTTGCGAATTTTAACATGAAGTTTAAAATATATGTAAGCAATAACCTTCAAAGTATATATTTTGAAACTTGAACTTTATTTTTTATGTAAGTTTAGAAGTTGACAAAACATTAGTATAATTTTGAACATTATAAACAGGAACATAGTGAATACATTTTGTAACCTAATTTTTTATTAAAAGTATTAACATTTGAATGTAAAAACAATTGACCTTTAAATTAATCAGTATTAACATGCAATTTCTATCACAATAATTGTTAACTTGAATATACATTGAATGTAGAGGAAGGCATACAGTAAAACTCTCCTTAAAACGTACGTAATTAAAGTAATTCATTACTGAGCACATAAACTGGCGATAAACATTAATGTAGGTAGTAATCTTAAGATAACAGACAATATTTACATTGTGACTTAAAAGGTGCTTGACCTCTTAACATCCACTTTGTAATCTGTTGAATAAAATAACTTGAAAATATATTTTTTAAACTTGTAATATTAGAAACATTAACATAGTGACTTAACATTTTAACATAATTTTTACTAACAAAGCAAGGCAAGTATTTTGTGAGGCGAATCATTCATAAACAGTACTTCCATTAATTATGACTGAATTAAACAACCAATTGTTATGTATTTTGGAATGCTTTTAAAAAATGTTGGCATCTTTAATTTGTATCCTGCAAAGTTATAGTACTTCATAGTAGACAATGTTTTTAGTAAAAATACGTCCATCTTCTTATAAATCACCTTGACTTTCATTGTTTTCAATGTAAACTTTAATAGCCTGTGGATTTTTGCACCGTGACAACGCAACGTACAATTGACCATGTGCAAAAACTGGTTCTTCCAAGAAAATACCCACAGATTTGAAAGTTTGACCTTGTGATTTATTAATGGTCATGGCAAATGCCATAATAATGGGAAATTGTCTTCTTTGAAGTATAAAAGGGAGACTACTTTCACTTGGTGCTAAATCTATTCTTGGTATGAAAACTCTCTCTCCTTTATGGGTCCCAGTTAAAATTTCAGCATCTATAAAATGGTCCTTTAATTGTTGAACAATTAATCTTGTGCCATTGCATAGGCCTTTTTTGGGGTTCATATTTCGCAGTAACATGATAATTGCACCTTTCTTTAGCTGCAAAATATGTGGTGGCATTCCAGAAGGAGTTAAAGAGTTTATGAATTCAGTTGAAAAGTTTGCCTGACTTTCATTGTCATCAGCAAGTACAGAATCAGCACTGTGATAATTTCTTTGTGGTGCATTAATTTTTTTAAAGATTTCATTATTGAGTATTAATGCATCTTTATTTTTACACGTCAGTATAACTTGGTTGGCAAGCTCGGAATATTCTTCGTTATTTATGCTCCCTTCAAATATAGCCGATATAATATCTTGTTGACAAATCATATGAGGTGGGATCTCTACAGTGTCGTCAGGTAAATGTAGTATTTTTTCTGTTCTGCCTTCTCCAATTTTAATAAGCCAATCATTGACATCAGTTTGGCCTTCTGATCTCATATTTTGTTGCAGTTGAAGATGGGTAAAATGTTTCCATACTGTACTTGACTTTATACATGTTTCGATAATGTCAGTTCGATTTCCATGTACAACGACAGGTAATGTTTGTCTAAAATCGCCACCCAACAACATTACCTTTCCACCAAATGGAAAAATATTATCCATGACTTCACGAAGCAAACGGTCAATACATTGGAGGGCATAGCATGACATCATTGTGGCCTCATCTATTATAATTAATTTACATTTCTTCAATTTCTTTGCTTGTAAGGACGTCATGCGAATATCTGACACAGAATTTTCTAAAATAGGCACTGGCAGTTTAAATCCACTATGAACAGTTCTTCCACCTTCTAATAAAAGTGCAGCAATTCCAGTAGTGGCAAACGCCATTGCTATTTTTCCTTGTGATCGTACTGAACTCATTAATAAATTGTACAAATATGTTTTTCCTGATCCGCCAGGTCCATCAAGATAGAAATAACGCTCTGTCACCATGTCATCATCTATAGCATTTTTAATGGCATGAAATGCTTGCAATTGTAGTGTATTTAAAGTTGCAAGTCTTTCTTCTGTTCTTTCTGCTTGTAGTTGAATGTCATAGTCTTCAAAGTTAATGTCATCTATAAGACCTGGATCAGGCAAATTAAAACTTGCACAACTTAATCCATGAGTTAAAAAGACTTCTTGGATTTCCATTAACGCTTTTAAGTGTGCAATCGGTTCATTGTATCGTCGCATAAAGTCTTCAGCCATATTACTTTTAAAAGGCTCCCACAAAGCTAATGCATTTGGAGCATTTGAGAAGATACAAATAAAAGCAAATTGTTCTCTCATCTGTCGTGGCATTTGACATTGTGCTGCTTCTTCTAAACATCTTTCCCACTCTGTATCATCAGCGAGTAAGTTTCTATGTCTTGCAGCTAAATGGAAGGATTCATATACAATGTCATTAACAGTTCTTAATTGTTCAAAACTTTGTGCTCCTGGAACATTTAAAAGTAATATCCGTAAGCAAAAACGTTCAACATCTCTTGGACTGACTGTGTAAATTCTTGGAATAATTTTATTGCCTCTGGTTTTTCTTGGTCTCCATAATCCATTCACAAAAACATAGTGATATGGAATTTCAATATATAAGTATTGTGTTGCTTCAGCATCAGTGGAATTTAATGCAAACCATGCAGTTAGTGTAGTGTGACGATCTTCACTTTGGGCCAATGCATTCATTTCATTTCCAGCATGGAAATAGACTAAATGTTGTTGTGGCAAATGTACTGCTAACCTATATACTGCATGTGATCTATCATGCATTTCAAATTTTAAAAGCCGCCACATAGCTTCTGGCTCACTGACATAGCGAGCATCTACATGAGATGCAAGTTCATCATGTACTAACTCACTACTTTCAGGGTTGTCTGCACTTTTGACGACTACAGTAGCTGCATCGTAACCTTTGTAAATATATTTGTAGACATATTTAATGGATTTGATGGAAGTGCAGGCTTCTACGTTGATGTGGGCGTTGTACTTCATGAGTAAATGTGGATTGTAGGGTACTACATATCTATTGTCCACTTTTTTTACACGAATAATGGCACTACCTCCTTCTCTTCTTTTATAAAGTGGATATCCATCACAATTGGCATAGGTTTTGTCTCTATAATCTTTTGGAAATTCTTTGGAACATTTATTATTTTCCATACATGGTGATTGTGGATTAAGGTCACCACAGGGTCCATGAATCATGCGATGAGTAACAATCTCATATAGTCTACCATATAGTTCTGGATCTGGTAGTTCAGCAACAATGACTGCATCCACTTTGTCCGAAGTATCTAATTTATCTTTTTCTTGAAGTATTATTAGAAGATGTGCATGTGGAAGGCCTCTTTTTTGAAATTCAATGGTATATACATAAGCAAGACATTTGCCAAATAACTGATTTATAGTGAAGTCACGTATTAATTCATTTAATTTAATCTTAAAAACTCTGGCTACTAAATCTGGTCGATCTGAAGCAGTTTGTCCAAGAAGTAGATTTAGTGTAATTTCTGGCCATTGTGGATTACATGTAAATGTCACAAATAAATCGGGTTTGCCAAATTTAGTGACAATAGCCATAGCATCATTGTATCTTTCTCTCATATTCCGAGGAGATCCTTGAAAGGAAGATGGTAAAATGATGGCTTTGCCAGCTGTCATGTCTCTGCTTGTAGCCACGTCAGCAACATAGTCCATTAATCCAGAATATTGTTCTACACAGAGTTTATCTTGTTGATATTTGATAAAGTTTAAATTATTTGCCTCAACTTGCAAATATGAATCAATAATCCATTGTTGTGTTAGTTTCCCACCACATAAAATTGGATTAAATACATTGCGAATGGCAATTTGAGCTACTTTAAATTCAAGCATAGAAACATTATTTCGGATTCTGGCTTTAGCATTTGGGTAACTGGGAAGAGTTAATTTTGATATGTCATTGGATCTAAATTTGGACTTAAGATACTCATATTAATAAACGGTTGCTCCTCATTTCTAGGATATATTCGAATGTCTCTTTGAAATGGTGGTTCTCCTTCATCATTCTGAAACACCATTGCAACCTCATTTGATGTTGGCAAGTTATATGTATGTTTATCAGTATGTCTGTCTCTTTTAAGCACCATATTAACCTTCGGCATTGGTAATTGATGTCTTTGTGCATGAAGTTGTTGTTCATTTTCTACTTCTGCCAATTTTTTATAAGCTTTACTGTAGGGGTTATTGTCCATAATGTTATTTAGCTCTATGAAAACACTGGGTAAGCATTTTTTATTTTCTTCCATCTGCATACGTTGGTCAACAGCTTCCATTGTATCTAGGACATATAGTTGAGCGAATTTTCTTTGATTTCCTTCCTCTGGATGTAAATGGGAAGTGCGATGATAAATTTGTCCTTGGACTTTAAAACAGTAAGGACCATGTCCTGGTACATTAGCAGCTAATGTTGCCCCCATGGATGCAAAGGATATGGCACTATTGTAGGATCTTATGTTTGTTTTAATTTTTTTGTAGTTTGGAAAAGTAGGTTCAGTCATAATGTTTTGTAAATAGAGAGGAAATTGTTTCCTTTCTGGAAGTTTGAACTTGCCTTTTTGACAGCAACTAATAAATTGGCCATCTCTGGGTCTCTCCTGTTTAAAATAATAAGCCTCACAAAACTGACATTGAGTAGTCATGTCCCCACAACTATGAACCTCTACTGCTAAAGACTTGAGTAGAGGACAATTTGGAAAGCATATAGGATTTTGACTTTCATATTCATCAGGTGAAATGTCATATAATGTTTCAACAACAGGTTCTAAATGTTTTGTTTTTTTCGTTGCTTTTCTTGGTATATGTTGTATTGTTTGAGGTAAAATGTCATGTAATGTTTCATGAAACGGTTCTAAATGCTTTGTTTTTTTTGTTGCTTTTTTTGGTATCTGTTGTATTTTTTCTGGTAAAATGTCATCTGATGTTTGAGCAACAGGTTGTAAATGCTTTATTTTCTTTGTTGCTTTTTTTGACATATCTTTAATTTCTGCAGGTGACAGTCTTTTGCTTGCAATTCTTTTGCGTTCTTTTTCTCGTCTAATTTCCTTCTTCTCCGGTGTCTGCTGGCTGTCTGCTCTCTGTCGTCGTTCTCTAGCTTGGCGTCTTTTCTTTTCTTGTTTACTCTCGTTATCAGCCATGTTAATCTGTAAAAATAAAATAATGTATCATTAGTTTATTTTGAGATGTTAAGTTTTTTTTCATGACAAATTGTTATCAACAGTGTGTTTACATTTTATACTTAATCAATTTCCATGCGGTCAATTGAATAGAAGTCTAAATAAGGCCATCAGATAATTATTTAAAGAAGTTTTTATTTATTAAACATGTATCCAAAAGCAAGTGTTTCAGTAACTAAAAAGGTATTTTCAAAAAGATGTTATGTCCTTATTTACAGCACTATTCAATTTGTCAAATGGCAATTAAATTAGGGTTTAGGACTGGAATGTTACAATGACAAATTGTATAGATTCTGTGTTTTTAGACTTTTTTGGACTATGCAAAAAAAATTTTTAAGTTTACATTGAAGTTTGTATTTACTGTTAAAGATTATTGGCCCTAAAAGACAAATAAGAGATAGATGAAAAATGTGTTAGTTATATTTTCTCAACAGTTATAGTTACCGGTGGTTTATTTTAAATTTTATTTTCTGTTGACATCGATGCAAAGCTAAGATCTTTATTTTTTTTTTTCTCTTTTTTTACTTGTTATACTGTACCTTGGTTGGAGTTTGATTTCAAGCAAAATTCTTTGTTGGTCCTGTGTTGAAAGCCTTCGTCCGATGGTCTGGTCCTGTGTTGAAAGTCCTCGTCCGCTGGTCTGGTCCTCAGTTCAAACTCCTGTTCCGATGTTCTTGACGCAGTATCTGTTATAAAATAAAAATTAAAATGTTATGTTATTTGAATGTCTTTGTATTAATTAAAAAATGCCATTATTTCTGTGTTTTTCTACAATCCTTTTTGGTGCGCCGCAATTTTGGTATGCTTCTTTAGGCTTTTTTCTAAGGCTTATAGGTGGTTAAACATTAGAGAAGAATATTAATTAATTTTTCTCTTTTTTTACTTGTTATACTGTACCTTGGTTGAAGTTTGATTTGAAGCAGAATCTTTGTTGGTCCTGTGTTGAAAGCCTTCGTCTGATGGTCTGGTCCTGTGTTGAAAGTCCTCGTCCAATCGTCTGGTCCTCTGTTGAAAGTCCTCGTCCAATCGTCTGGTCCTCTGTTGAAAGTCCTCATCCAATGGTCTGGTCCTCTGTTGAAAGTCCTCGTCCACTGGTCTGGTCCTCAGTTGAAACTCCTGGTCCGATGTTCTTGACGCAGTATCTGTTATAAAATAAAAATGAAAATGTTATTTTATTTGAATGTATTTGTATGAACTAAAAAATGACATTATTTCTGTGTTTTTCTACAATCCTGTTTGGTGCCCACCACTTTTGGTATGCTTATTTCGGGTTTTTTCTAAGGCTTATAGATTGTGAAACATTAAATAAGAATATAAATGTAGTTTGGTATGTGTTTGTGTGAGTTTTCGTACAATCCTGTTTGGTGCGCACCACTGTTGGTATGCTTATGTAAGCTTTTTTTGTACGTCTTATAGGTTGTTAAACATAAAATAAGAATATAAATGTAGTTTGCTATGTGTTTGTGTGAGTTTTCGTACAATACTGTTTGGTGCGCACCAATGTTGGTATGCTTATTTAGGCTTCTTTCTAAGGCTTATAGGTTTTTAAACATTAAATAAGAATCTAAATGTAGTTTGCTATGTGTTTGTGTGAGTTTTCATACAATCCGGTTTGGTGCGCACCACTGTTGGTATGCTTATTTAGGCTTCTTTCTAAGGCTTATAGGTTGTTAAACATTAAATAAGAATATAAATGTAGTTTGCTATGTGTTTGTGTGAGTTTTCATACAATCCTGTTTGGTGCGCACCAATGTTGGTATGCTTATTAATGTTGTTTTGTAATGCTTATAGGTTGTTAAACATAAAATAAGAATATACATGTAGTTTGCTATGTGTTTGTGTGAGTTTTCGTACAATCCTGTTTGGTGCGCACCAATGTTGGTATGCTTATTTAGGCTTCTTTCTAAGGCTTATAGGTTGTTAAACATTAAATAAGAATTTAAATGTAGTTTGCTATGTGTTTGTGTGAGTTTTCCTACAATCCGGTTTGATGGGCACCACTTTTGTTATACTTATGTAGTGTTTTTTCCAATGGTTATAGGTTGTTAAACATTGAAAAAGAATATGAATTTAGTTTGCTATGTGTTTGTTACAATCCTGTTTTGTGTGTACCAATTTGTGTGTACCATATGTTGCATACTTTGGCCCTCATTCAATTGCAGTTTGGCCAATTCAATAGGGTTCTAAATGTGCTTATTTCGAGCCCTATTGAATTGTCCAAAATATCAATTGAATGAGGGCCTTTGGTTGCTGCATTTGTTATATTGTGAGGGCCTCATTGAATTTCGTTTTTCGCAATGGAATTGGGCTCAATATGAGCACAGAGCATCTTTTTTTACAGAAGTTTTTAGTTAGTGAACTTGTATCCAAAAGCAAGGTCTTCACTAACTAAAAACTTCTGTAAAAAAATATGCTCTGTGCTTATATAGAGCCCTATTGAAATGGGCAAATCCCATTTGAATGAGGCCCTCGGCCATTAAACATATTTAGGTCCTGAATCAATTGCGTTTTGACCAATTGAATAGGGCTCTATATAAGCACATAACATATTTTTTGACAGAAGTTTTTAGTTAGTGAAGACCTTGATTTTGAATAGAAGTTCAGTAACTAAAAATGTCTGTCTAAAAAATCTGTTATGTGCTTATATAGAGCCCTATTCAATTGAGCAACTCGCAATTGAATGAGGCTCATGGTTCGGTTCTTTTTTATACTTAATACTTTACCTTGATTGAAGTGTGAAATGACAGAGGGTCCCCTCCTGCCAATCTTAATCCGCCGGTCTTCTTGTAGTGTCTGTTTGAAAAATAAAGTGAAATAGTGAATTATATAAAATAAAAAAATTATTTAGCAAAGCATGGCCTTTTCAGCATGTAATGTCTTGTTGTATCTTACCTCTTCTTCTTTGTTGGTGTTCTTTAAAAGGGATTGTGCTTCACAATGCATGGTGCAAATTGTTGAGTGACGCTGTTGATGCAGAGTCTGTTTGAATATTAAAAAAAGTAGAAAGATTAAGCTTTAGGTGATCTATTGAATTGCAGTAAATTAATGTCATTTAAATATACTTCTGTAATTATTTTCAATTAACATTATTTTTCGGTGGTGGCTACACACATATGTCACATACATGAAGCAGATTTCCATAGTTGAAAGTAATTATTTTGTGTGCGTGTGACATATCACTATACATGAATCATATTTTAATTGTTAAATTAACCTTATTTTTATTTTTGGCCAACATACATAAATGTGTGTGTGACATGTGACTATAGATGATACACATATATGTGCGTGTCACATATCAGTATACATGACTCATATTTTAATAGTCCCAACTTATTTTTTTCTAATGTAATTTAAATATAGTTGTTTAATTAGTTTGTTTTAAGATAATTTTGTTGCAGGGGCAATACACATAAATGTGCGTGTGACATGTCAGTATACATAAACCTCTTTTTCTTATTTAATTTTTCTTTTGATGTCCTGTCTTGATAATAAAATGTAATATATTATAGCTTACCTCTCAGTTGTAATTTGCACAATGTAAAGTATTAAATTAGGAAAGAATTGTCTTCTCAAGTTTTAGCAGCAGTTACCTATGAAGTCACTCTGTTCATCACCTGAGGAGAAATGTATTTTTCTCTGTCAATTAGGCAGTATTTATAAACTTGTAGAACATTCTGGAAAGTTACACTGTTAGAACGCAATACGCATGCGCTATTTGCGTTCCAGCTTACAATTTGCGTTCCATCCGCCATTTTGTGCGTAGTAGTGTTCAAAATGGTGTTTAATATGAGTGTGATCCGTTCCGCATAGTATGTGTTTCATTATTGCGAGTAAGTGTAGTGTAGTTACGTCTGGAGCCTCGTTTTCGTTTTGTTCGGCGGCCATTTTTTCTCTCGCTTACCCGATTTTCGGCCGTTTAAACTCTTTGTTTTGGACTTAAATGGACGTGTAAATGAACTTTTGGAGGTGCCGGATGCCCCCCCGTGCTATAAGTAAGCTTTTTATGTGTTTGTTGTGTTTATTTCTTGTGTTTGTGATGTTTTGATGCGCGGCGGTTGGAATGGGTCTTTCGCGGCCGTATTTATTTCCGATGCGGCCGTATTTTGTTGCGATGTTGCCGTATGTTTTGGCGATAGACGCGGTTAGCTTTTACGTGTATGACGCAGTGTATTTGTTTCTAAGTCGTGCGTATGTGTGTTAAGAGCGTATGAGGGGCCTTTTTTACTGTTTTTTTGTTAAGTCTTGCGTCTGTGTGTCTGGGTGTAAGCGGGTGTGAGGCGACTTTGAGTTTTTTTTTTGTTATGAAGTTGTGTGTGTGTGTGTGTATGTGTGTGTTAACACAGCCGATGTTGGGATGCTCCCACCACCGCAAATGCGTTTTTTGTTGGCTGGGAGGTTGGGTTTATTTTGTTAAAAAGTCGTGTGTGTGTATGTGTGTGTTAACACAGCCGACGTTGAGCCTCCACCTTCGCAAATACGGACCCTCGCTTCGCGAGGATCCGCATTTGCGGGGACGTTGGGATGCTCCATCACCGCAAATGCGGGCCCTCGCTTCGCGAGGACCCGCATTTGCAGGGAACTGCGTCCCTCGCTTCGCGAGGGACGCAGTTCTTGCGGGCTCGCTGCGCGAGCCCGCAAGCGTGAGCAACGACCCGTACGCTCACAACTATATATGTGATACAAGTTTCGGTCAAGAAGAATAATAAAAGGGAGGAAAGGAAGAGAGGTAGATGACACAGAGCAGGGAAATAAAAGGCAAATAAATATACATTAGGCAGAAGGTGTAAAAGTCTGACGGTCTGTAGGTAGAGTAGGGAGGTATAGGATACACATATAAAAATGGCTATATACTGCCAGCACTAACCAATATATGAACCAGATAGTGGGGAACTAATCTAATTAGTCAAAATAGTCTATATAGACACAAGTACATGGTTACTGCTCTATCAGCTGTAACTTAAAGCTATACACAGCAAAGCAGATAGGGTGTCATTTTCTGTAACAGGGTGGCTTGTAATTGTATATTTTCTAAATGCTGTTAACAATAGCTTGCAAAATCCCTTATCTGAAGCATCATGGAGTACCAAGATATCCCTTTAGTCTTTAAAATAATAACTTAGTTATTTTCCAAATTAATTAAGCAAAATATCAAATCAAAAACCTTTACAATTTAAGCCATCTATTGGCCGGAAAAAAAATTGCAATTGATTGATAAGTGTAATGTGCCAAGTAGATGGACGTGGTTTCCTTTTGCTTCTCACAGCACAAACATTCAGGCTGTTGAGTTGCTGTATAAATTAGAACCATTTCTCATGAATATAATGGTATTCCTGTGTGTTTCAGTAATCACTGTCTTTATAATAAGTAGGTGTGGCTAAAGTTTTGTAAATTGCAACAAATAGATTTCAGCTTTTCCTATTTTTTTTTTTTTTTGTTCTATAGACTCATACACTCATACAAAATAAAGTGTCCTTTTTAAGACTCCTTCTTCAGACTTAGGCTTACAGATAGCACTGAAACTAGACACCATATTTATATACACTACAGACAGTATAGGAAGTAAGTACAGTGCCTTGCAAAAGTATTCACCCCCTTGACGTTTTACCTATTTAGTTACATTACAGCCTTAAGTTCAATGTTTTGTTAATCTGAATTGTATGTGATGGATCACAACACAATAGTCTAAGTTGGTGAAGTGAAATGAGAAAAATATATACATAAAACTATTTTTTAGAAATAGAAAACAGAAAATTTGCATGTGCGTGTGTATTCACCCCCTTTGTTATGAAGCCCATAAAAAGCTCTGGTGTAACCTTCAGAAGTCAGATAATTAGTGAAATGATGTTCACCTGTGTGAAATCTAAGTGTCACATGATCTGTCATTGCATATACACACCTTTTGTGAAAGGCTCCAGAGGCTGCAACACCTAAGCAAGAGGCACCACTAACCAAACACTGCCATGAAGACCAAGGAACTCTCCAAACAAGTAAGGGACAATGTTGTTTAGAAATACAAGTCAGGGTTAGGTTTTAAAAAATATCCAAATCTTTGATGATCCCCAGGAGCACCATCAGATCTATCATAACCAAATGGAAAGAACATGGCACCACACAAACCAAGAGACAGCCACCCACCAAAACTCACGGACCGGGCAAGGAGGGCATTAATCAGAGAGGCAGCACAGAGACCTAAGGTAACCCTGGAGGAGCTGCCGAGTTCCACAGCAGAGACTGGAGTATCTGTACATCGGACTACAATAAGCCGTACGCTCCGTAGAGTTGGGCTTTATGGCAGAGTGGCAAGAAGAAAGCCATTACTTTCAGCAAAAGACAAAATGGCACGTTTTGAGTTTGCGAAAAGGCATGTGGGATACTCCCAAAATGTATGGAGGAAGGTGCTCTGGTCTGATAAGACTAAAATTGAACGTTTCGGCCATCAAAGAAAATGCTATGTCACCCAAAGAACACCATCCCCACAGTGAAAGATAGTGGTGGCAGCATCATGCTGTGGGATGTTTTTCAGCAGCCAGGACTGGGAAACTGGTCAGAGTTGAGGGAAAGATGGATGGTGCTAAATACAGGGATATTCTTGAGCAAAACATGTACCACTCTGTGCGTGATTTGAGGCTAGGACGGAGGTTCACCTTCCAGCAGGACAATGACCCCAAACACACTGCTAAAGCAACACTTGAGTGGTTTAAGGGGAAACATGTAAATGTGTTGGAATGGCCTAGTCAAAGCCCAGACCTCAATCCAATAGAAAATATTTGGTCAGACTTAAAGATTGCTGTTCACAAACGCAAACCATCCAACTAGAGTAGTTTTGCAAGAAGGAATGGGCAAAAATTACAGTGGTAAGATGTGGCAAGCTCATAGAGACTTAGAGCTGTGATTACCGCAAAAGGTGTCTCTACAAATTATTGACTTTAGGGGGTGAATAGTTATGCACATTGACTTTTTCTGTTATTTTGTCCTATTTATTGTTTGCTTCACAATAAAAAAATATCTTCAAAGTTGTGGGCATGTTCTGTAAATAAAAGGATGCAAATCCTCAAACAATCCATATTAATTCCAGGTTGTGAGACAACAAAACATGAAAAATGGCAAGGGGGTGAATACTTTTGCAAGGCACTGTATATGGACATTTAAAAAGTTAAGTAAAAGGTGACATACAGCCTGAATTGATAAAGTTACAAACGCGCTAGTCTAGTGAGAAATTAATCTAAAGGTAAAGATAAAGGCCTCCATTGCCTGACTCCCATAAGAACTCTCGTAAGTCTGATTCTCTAACGTGTGAATAAAACCTGCTCTCAGGAGGCCCAAGTTTGAATCTAAGTAGTCTCTATAGCAGTGCTACAGAATGGTGCCCACTAACTTGAGCATTATACTCTAGCCCTAACATTCCTCTATTATCTCAATCTATCTATCTATATAAACCCCTTCCCATTGCATGGAAGGGGTTAAATAATAATAATAAAACCAATAGCAGGGTGTTTATAACCCCTTCGCCTTTGACTCGCTACTCTCTATAAGCTGGGTATCTCCCGGATTCAGCCTTTATATCGTTATCCTCTATGAGCCTGGGTATCCCCCAGGATTTCCCCTTAATACCCACTATGCCCTATGAGCTGGATATCCCCCGAGATCTAACCTTAATACCAGCTACCCCCTTATGAGCCTGGATATCCCCAACTAAAGTATAACTATGGAGATCCATAAGGCACCAAATATTAACCCATTCACAGTTAGCACCATACATTTTGGTATACTATAAACAGCAAAGACCTCAAGAACTGGAAAAGGTCCTTTTAATATGATGTTGATATAAAATATATGTGGCAGAAGTACCTGCACATAATAAATGAAATGTAATTCTTCATCATCTAAGACAAGACAAATCTATATAGAGGACATGAGTGATTGCAATAAAGAACTGCTTAGATAAAACTATTGGAATAGGAAAATAAACAATTGATTAACTAATTTTATCCTGCCATATATAATGTAGTACTCCTAACATCTAGCAACAGTCTATTAAACTTGCTATGAAAACATTCAACGGTATCAGAGCAATACTAAGCTGATCCAATCTGGGGAAAAGGTCCATCCAAAATTCCCTTTCAAGAAGAAGAGTTTTGGAAAAAAATAGCTATTTTTGCTTGGATTTTTTTTGCCATTCATAATATATAGACTTAGTTTAACCTTGCAAATAAATATTCAAGTCATTTTGCTTTGACATTATATCATATAGAAATGCAGCATTTCTACATACATCTTCTGTAAATAATTCACATTGTTGAGTCTGCTCTTCTTAAAAATGTAACTGTTCTCACAAAGAATTTTTTTTGCTACTACCTGTCTCTGTGATAGCCAATGCACTTTAGAATGATATGCCAAATACACACTGAATACCTCATTGTCCAACTTTAGCATGTTATGAAACTTACAATGACATGTTGCATTTGCATGAACATAGAAAACAATATTTAGATGTAGTTCCAAAGTGTCACTTAAAATAGTAGATTTAGCACAGAGATTTTGCTGATGTAAGACACAATGAAAATAAATGAGATCATCTGGATCTGATAATACTTTTTTTTACCTTTGCAATAAACTCTTCACATTTTCCTTTAATGGAAGGTGCACCAACTACACATATACCACTAAATTAACCAATTTTACAACATTTATCTTGAAAGTTGTTGAAGATATTTATTCCTCGTGTTCTATCCATAAGAGTGGTCAAACCGAGTAACTCTTTGCAGCAAATAAAATCTTCTGTTCTGGCTCAAATAAAGTATAAAACCTGCTCTGAGTCAGTAGTATCAGTTGATTCATGCAATGTGACTCAATAGAATATATTTTTCTTTTGGAGTATTTTTGTTAGGTTGAGTGCTAATTCACGCCGTTGATCTCAGGTTCCAAGCATCCTACAACGTCAACAATGTATTCCTTTATGATTTCTACATTGCTGAATGCCTTCCCTTAATTCCCCTTTATGGGCCACATTCAATATCCTATATTCTCAAACTTAAACAGGCAAAAAGTGCCAAGTAATTTCCCTAGCTATTCTATTCACCCCTGTGGAATACTGCAAGCCATACTCGCAAGTGAGAGCATGCTTTTCCATTTTTTTTTTCTGTTCTTTTCCAGTGGCGGCTGGTGACTTTTCAAGTTGGAGGGGCGACAGGGCGAAACATAACCACTCCCCCTTTTTCAAACCACACCCATTTTTATAACTCCTCCCCTTGACGTCATAATGACCTTTATAAGCCCCGCCCAATGACCTTATGCTTGTGAAGCCCATTGAAATACATGATCTGCAATGCAGAAATGTCAAGAAGTAAAGTAACAATGTGTTAAATTCATTGGTATACAATATAGATTGAAAAAACTCATGTGACAAGACTACAGCAATATCATAATTGCACCTATACGTATTAACAGAAAAATTAAAGGAGTGACACCTACCATTAGTCGGCTCTTCTTCTCAGGGTATTCATGTTCATTAAGTTGACCAATGAGTAGAAACAAATCTGCAGCCACATACGGTTTGCACCTGGGGTTGAAAGAAAACAAGCAAATCAATCAGACCATTCAAGAACAAAACCATACTTTCAAAACCTTAAAAGACCAAGTGGAACCATATAGGCCCCAAACATACCTTAGAAGACCAAGTGTGACTATATAGGCCCCAAACATACCTTAGAAGACCAAGTGTGACTATATAGGCCCCAAACATACCTTAGAAGACCAAGTGGGACTATAGGCCCCAAACATACCTTAGAAGACCAAGTGTGACTATATAGGCCCCAAACATACCTTAGAAGACCAAGTGTGACTATATAGGCCCCAAACATACCTTAGAAGACCAAGTGTGACTATCTAAGCCCCAAACATACCTTAGAAGACCAAGTGTGACCATAGGCCCCAAACATACCTTAGAAGACCAAGTGGAACTATATAGGCCCCAAACATACCTTAGAAGACCAAGTGTGGCCATATAGGCCTCAAACATACCTTAGAAGACCAAGTGTGACCATAGGCCCCAAACATACCTTAGAAGACCAAGTGGGACCATATAGGCCTCAAACATACCTTAGAAGACCAATCAGCACTGCATAGGCCCAAACCAGTGGATCTTGGGATTCAAGAAAACAACAACATTTCACTTCTGTTTAGACCACACAATAATCAATGTCAAACAAACACGTTGAATTAGCATATGGATAACCATATGAGCAGTAACGCCACGCCAAGGCTTTAACAATTGTTACTGACCATTCACACACCTTTCATAGCTCCTTCAATATGCACACCCACACACCATTCATACTTTACTTACCACTAGTTATTTTTGGTAGTGAGGTGGTGCCATTTCTGAGAACTTTACGTACCCTTGAAGGTGCCTCCAATTCCTTCAAACCAATGCATTTAACCGCTACAGGGCCATGGTGCTTTTTAATTACTTTTTTGATCCTCTTCAATGTGGAGAAGCATCTTTCTGGTTCTTTAGTAGTCTTCGTTGTTGTAAGCAGGATTCCTTATAGCTTCACTCACTCTGTTAAATTATGTAGATTAAATTGATGCTAAAGTTGCTGCAGAGCAACAGCACTTGTACAGACATGGAATTCTTGCTTCCTGTACACAAGTGACAGCTACCCTTGGAAGTGCCTCCAATTCCTTCAAACCACGCCAAGGCTTCAACAATTGTTACTGACCATGCACACACCTTTCATAGCTCCTTCCATATGCACACCCACACACCGTTCATACTTTACTTACCACTAGTTATGTTTGGTAGTGTGAGGTGGTGCTGCTTAACGCAGTTTATCTTTGCACACCTTGGGGGTATGCATTCTTCTTTGCTTCAATCACTTGTATTTTAATTTTGCACGGCGATCTTTCAAAGAACAAAACTTCTCAATGGTTTTTTCATTGAAGTGTGGGATCTCGGAAATCAGTTGCTTTTCCATTGAGAGCATCGCCAATGCATTCAACCGCTCCAGGGACATGGTGCTTCTTAAAAAGGTTTTTATCCTCTTCAATGTTGAGAAGCATCTTTCTGATTCTGCAGTAGTCATTGGTGTTGTAATCAGGATTCTTAATAATTTTACTGTCTCTGTGAAATCATTCTGCAGATTAAATTGATGGAAAAGTTTGTGCAGAGCAACAGCACTTGTACAAGTATGAAACTCTGTCTTCCCATACAGAAGTGACAGCTCAGTGCGTAATTGTTCCTTCTTCAGTATTGGATATGCTTGCACGGTGTCTTCCAGAGCTTGGGTTGGAAAGCAAGTGTCATTGGTTTTATACAAGTCACTTTGAACAAGTTTGGCACTGACTAGGTGATTTGAAAATGAAAAACGTTCTTTTGCATGAACCACCACTATGTCACATACCTCTCTTGAAAGTTGTCTCAAGGTTGAGATCTCCGCACTCCGTCTGTTGACTGTTAGATCGCTTGGCAAACTTGCTTCTATCTCTTCCACAGAATTACGGATTTTCTGGATGCTGGTGACAAAGTCTTCTGTGACTTTTTTGATATAAACAGTATCCGTGTCTCGCTTCTGAAGCTGACTATAGAGGATGTCTACATGTGGCATTATTAAATGAAATAATTTAAGGAAGTAAAGGAACTCCCTGTCTTCCAGCATTCCAATGAAACCTGCGGCTTCCCGTAGAGATGTTGGATCAAAGTTTAGACATGCTTCAATTGTCTGGAAACACTCAAGTAGCGCATCTCTGTTCTCGTAGATCACGTTCACGGTCCTAACGTTGAAGTTCCATCGTGTCGGTGCACCTCTTGGAAGTCTTCTACCAACTACCTCATCCAGAACTCCAGTCCTTTTTGGAGAGCGTGAAAAAAAAGATGGTATGCCGCCTATGTTTGAAAAAAAAACTCGAACTCTTCCAATCCTTGAAACTGCTTTCTCCATTATTAGGTTCAGTTGGTGAGCATAGCAATGGACGTAGTGTGCGTTCGGGTACACGTCTTTTATTTTTCTTTGAACTCCTCCTTGATCTCCACGCATCACACTGGCACCATCATAGCTTTGAGCTATGAGTTTCTTCTTGTCTTCTGGCTCTGGGAGAACAGTATTCAGTGTTTCCAGCACAACAGCAGCAATCGAGTCTGCATCCGTTGATTTCATTTCCGTGAAGCCATCAAATCTTTCCACCACTTGATGCTTCTTGTCAATGTAGCGATAGACTACAACGCACTGTGTCCTAGCGGAAATATCGGTTGTTTCATCCGCTTGGATTGCCACAAACTGGGCTTCCTTAAGCTCTTGGTGAATCACTTCCTTTATAACTTCATGCATGCAGTCCAGTAGCTCATTCTGCACGGTTTTGGAAGTGCCCTTAAACACAGTTGCAGTCTTCAAATGCTGTTCCATTGCACTATCGATACTGCCAACCAAATCCACCAGGCCTCTAAACACTCCTGGATTTAGCGATGTTTCACTCTCGTCGTGTCCTCTTAATGCCAGTTCAAAGGCGCCACAAAAGCGAACACAATCAATTATCTTCGAAAGGATGTACCGGTTCTTTGCTACTTCTTCGTTGTGTTTTTGAATGCTGACTTGGTATCCTTGGTCCAGTTGAACAGCAATGTTCGCCTGTCCAAGCATCTCAAACTTGATCCTGTTATCCAAGTGAGCTTTAGAACTTTTGTGTTTTGCCAATTTGTCAGCTAGATGTTTGACGTCAGTCACTCCAGTTTTGGTCCAAGCAGCGTCACCACCAAATAGGATGCATGGGAAACAATATAAGGACTTCCTAGAAACGCTTCCAGAAAGCCAGTCGTTCTTCTTGTACCATTCAGTATTGAAATTACGGACATATTGCTTCCCTCTATCTCTTGCGATTTGCTGCAGATTTATCTCTGGTTGGTCAGCTCATAACCGTTTTACTTCCACCTTCTCCTCATAGGTTAGGGTGGCGAAAGGCTTCACAAGTAGAGAGTCAATAGTATTCATTTCTGATATTGATACCAATAAAAGAAAGAGATCACGGTATATTAATTTATATTATGTCACAAAATTACTTTAAAATAACAGTGTGTTGATTTCATTGGTATACATTACAGATTGCAAACCCTCATGTGACAAGACTACATCAACATCAAATTTGCACCTATACACATGGACAGAAAATTAAAGGCAATGATACTCACCAACAGTTGACTCTCCTTCTCGGGGTATTCACGTCCAGTAAGTCAACCAACGAGTCCAACGAAATCTGATTCCACAGATAGTTTGCACCTGGGAAGTTATAGAAAACAAAAAAAAAAACATTAGAACGTTTAAGACCCAAACCGTAACGTTTAAAACCTTAAAAGAGCAAGTGTGACCATATAGGCCCCAACCGCACCTTAAAAACCTTAAATAACAAATTGGGACCATATAGGCCCCAACCGCACCTTAAAAACCTTAAATAACAAATTGGGACCATATAGGCCCCAACCGCCCCTTAAAAACCTTAAATAACAAATTGGGACCATATAGGCCCCAACCGCCCCTTAAAAACCTTAAATAACAAATTGGGACCATATAGGCCCCAACCGCCCCTTAAAAACCTTAAATAACAAATTGGGACCATATAGGCCCCAACCGCCCCTTAAAAACCTTAAATAACAAATTGGGACCATATAGGCCCCAACCGCCCCTTAAAAACCTTAAATAACAAATTGGGACCATATAGGCCCCAACCGCCCCTTAAAAACCTTAAATAACAAATTGGGACCATATAGGCCCCAACCGTACCTTAAAAACCTTAAATAACATATAGGCCCAAAAAAAAAAAAATAATAATATATAAATATATATATATATATATATATATATATATATATATATATATATATGTATATATATATATATATATATATATATATAAAAATTGATATCAATATATCACAATAAATAAATATATATATATATATATATATATATATAAAAATTGATATCAATATATCACAATAAATAAATAAATATATATATATATATATAAAAATTGATATCAATATATCACAATAAATAAATATATATATATATATATATATATATATATATATATATCAAATTGATATATATATATATATATATATATATATATATATTTATTGTGATATTTTGATATTAATTTTTATATATATATATATATATATATATATATATTGTGACAAACCACTTCTTTTACAGGTAGGATTGTCACCGATCTTGCAGTAACCACAGCCTTCTAGGGTATACAAAGTCCAGGACACCTTCAGCTCAGTTTTCCTTTTTTATTCAGTTTGAAAGCAGGTACTTTAAATAATAACAAAACAAACAAAATCCCTTGCTCTTACTTGAGCTCTTACTAGACAGTACTTGCTATCTGCAATTGGGTGGCTTTCCCACTTACCAATTTCCCAAACAAAAGCAATGTCTTTGCAATAAGCGCAGCCTCTCCTAGCTGTCTTTTCCTCTGCCCCTTGGAGCAGGCTGCTCTCTTCTTTTAAAGGCCTGTCTGCTAATTGAGTAGCTACAGGTGAGTGCCAATTAGCTAACTCTTAAAAACCAGATCCAAGCTGTGGTCTGTTTATACAGCAACTAGTGCTGTTGGAGCATTGGCCCCCCCTGCTCTCCAAATACTCCGCCCCAGGGACCCATACCATGTTTTGCAGAGCATCAGCTATGCATATTGCAAACTGTAACATCTCTCCCTGGGGCATTTAACTGAGAAATCCTCTGGTTGCTGTCTAGCAAATCAGGTCTGATGTATCTCCCATCAACCACTATTCCACCTTTATTCTCACATATCCTCCCCCCCAGCTCATACCCAAGGGTTTGAGCGACCATGGAAATCAGGGAGTGTACCCTCGAAAGCCCATCAGCATTACCTTGTTGCAGACCAGCCCTGTGTTCCACAGTGAAATCAAAAGATTGCAAACTCAAAAACCATCTGGTTACTCTGGAGTTACTTTCCCTGTTCTGATACATCCACGTCAGAGGAGCATGGTCCGTTATCAATCGAAACCTTCTGCCTAGTAGGTAGTATTTAAGAGAGTCTAATGCCCACTTAATAGCAAGACACTCTTTTTCAACAATAGAGTAGTTCTTCTCATGTGGGTTTAACTTTCTGCTCAAAAAGAAAACAGGGTGTTCTTCACCCTGGTATTCCTGTGAAAGAACAGCCCCCAAGCCCACATCAGAAGCATCTGTCTGAACTATAAAATTCCTGGAAAAATCTGGGGTCACTAAGACAGGATGGCTACAGATAGCTTCCTTCAGACTCTTAAAAGCCTTTTCTGCCTCAGGGCACCATTTAACTATGACTGGGGATTTTGCTTTAATAAGGTCTGTCAGGGGTGCAGCAATGGTAGCAAAATCTGGAATGAACCGCCTATAATATCCAATTAAACCCAAAAATGCCTTTACTTGTTTCTTTGTAAGGGGCTGTGGCCATTTTTGTATGGCTTCTACTTTGGCTTCCTGTGGTTTAACCAAACCCCTCCCAATAGAATAACCTAAGTACTTAGCTTCCTCTAAACCAATCGTACACTTGGAAGGATTGGCAGTTAAGCCTGCTGAGCGGATAGCATCAAGTACCGCTTGAACTTTAGGGAGGTGGGATTCCCAGTCTGCACTGTGGATGACGACATCATCCAAGTATGCTGCAGCATAACGAACATGAGGTTTAAGAATTCTGTCCATCATTCGTTGGAATGTGGCAGGTGCCCCATGTAACCCAAATGGCAATACAGTGTACTGAAACAGGCCACTGGGTGTTGAAAAGGCTGTCTTTTCTTTGGCTCTTTCAGTGAGCGGGACCTGCCAGTAACCCTTTGTTAAATCCAAGGTTGTTAGATAACGAGCTTTGCCCAGTCTTTCTATTAACTCATCAACTCTTGGCATTGGGTAAGCATCAAATTTTGAGAGGGCGTTTAACTTGCGGTAGTCATTGCAGAACCTCCATGTGCCATCAGGTTTTGGCACCAATACAATAGGACTACTCCAGTTACTCTGGGATTCTTCAATGACTCCAAGTTTTAACATGCTCTCAACCTCTAAGTTTATAACCTCCCTCCGGGCCTCAGGAATTTTATAGGGTTTGAGGTTAACTCTTTTCCCTGGTTCGGTTATTATGTCATGTTTAATCACTTTAGTCTTTCCTGGAACTATCGAGAAAACATCCCTATTTCTTCTGATGAAATCTCTGACCTCTTGCTTTTGATGGACAGACAGAGTCTTAGATACGTTCACATCTGGCTCTACTATAGGAGGTTCTGAAGGTTTTAAAGCAACCAGGACCTCCCTGTCCTTCCATGGCTTTAACAGATTTATATGATACAACTGTTCAGGCTTTCTTCTTCCTGGTTGTCTGACTTTATAATTGACATCACTCACTTTCTCTATTATTTCATAGGGTCCATGCCAAGTCGCAAGGAACTTATTCTCCACAGTAGGGACCAGAACCAATACCCTGTCTCCAGGTTGGAACACTCTGACTCTAGCATTACGGTTATAGCTGTTTTTCTGAGCCTGCTGGACTTCCAGCATGTGTTCCCTGACAATAGGCATGATGGTGGCCATTCTATCCTGCATTTGAGCTATATGCTCAATTACACTCCTGTGAGGAGTAGTCTCCTGTTCCCAGGTCTCCTTAGCAATATCCAATATTCCCCTGGGATGTCTTCCATATAATAATTCAAAAGGAGAGAAGCCCGTGGAGGCCTGTGGAACTTCCCTAATGGAAAACAGTACATATGGCAATAAAAAATCCCAATTTCTTCCATCTGCATCAATTACCTTGCGTAGCATACTCTTAAGGGTTTTGTTGAACCTCTCTACTAAACCATCAGTCTGTGGGTGATATACTGAGGTCTTAAGATGTTTAACCTGCAAGAGCCTGCACAACTCTTTTGTGACTCTGGACATGAACGGGGTCCCCTGGTCTGTCAGTATTTCTTTAGGGATACCCACCCTACTGAACATCAACATAAGTTCCTTAGCTATTAGCTTTGCAGAGGTATTACGCAAGGGAATGGCCTCAGGATAGCGAGTTGCATAGTCCAAGATGACTAATATATATTGGTGTCCCCTAGCGGACTTTACCAGTGGCCCCACTAAGTCCATAGCGATCCTTTCAAAAGGCACGTCAATTATGGGTAAGGGTACAAGTGGACTACGAAAAGTCTTGAAAGGAGCCCTGTACTGGCACTCAGGACATGAGGAGCAATAGTTTGTAATAGCAGCAAACACTCCAGGCCAGTAAAACCGTCTAAGGACTCTCTCTCTAGTTTTTTCGACTCCCAAGTGTCCCCCTAATATGTGGCTGTGAGCCAACTTTAGCACTATATTCTGGTAAGTCTGAGGAACCAACAGCTGCCTAATGATGTCTGAATCCTTTTTTTCTACACGGTAAATTAGGTCATTTTGTACTTCAAAATAGGGGAACGGCAGTGCTCCTCCTGGCTGATTAACAACCCCGTTTACAACTTTAATATCATTTCTAGCTGTCACTAAAGTGGGATCTTCCCACTGAGCGCTTTTAAAATTACCTGGACTAATTCCAATATCAATTAAGTCCTTATCCTTGTCTGCATTATTAGTAGGCTCCTCACTAGTTTGAGCTGGGTTATCTCCTATTAATACTGGTTTAGGGCAGTATTTTTTCTTTTTCCTTATTTTTCCGTCACAGTGGTCAAAACCCAAGTCAATATCGGAAAAAGGGAACACATTATCCTCGACAGACTGACTCATTTCTGATAAATTTTGATCTGTCTTTTGTAAAGCTGCCCATAATTTTAGAAAATGAGGAAAGTCTCTACCGATCACTACCTCATGGGCTAATCTAGGTACTACACCCACTCGGTACTTTAAATTCCCATACTGGGTTCCAATATTTACTTCCGCAGTGGGGTATTCCTTTTTATCACCATGAACACAGATAATGCCTATTTTCTGTCCATGATCAGGTTTTACACAAGGTATTATAGACTCTGCTACCAACGTAACCATACTACCTGAATCAAGTAATGCTTTAGACATTTTTCCATTCACAGTTACACAGCATTTAGGAGCGTTATTATCATAGTCATTGTTAGCAATACCACAACAACTGAGCAAAAATGAACGTGTTCCCTCATTTTTGCCCATATTGCATTCCATAGGTTCATCCTTAAATGGACAGTCTTTGGCCATATGACCATCCTCTTTGCACTTGAAACATTTGACAGTACAGTCTGACCACCAATTAGTTCCGTTCCCAGGCCTATTAGACCTGGATGCCCCCCTTAAACCTTGAACAGTCTTACCCGGTCTTGCAGAATCTTGGGGCTTAGGATTGTGAGGGTTTGCCTGTGAAGTAGGACATAGCAGTTCTCCTGCAGCCGCATATCTTTCCACCAAGGCAATCAGTTGGTCAGCTGTATGGGGGTCACTTTGGCTGACCCAGCGACGCAGGGAAGCTGGTAAACCACGCAAAAACCGGTCCATTACTAAGGTTTCCACAATGTGGCTAGCTGAACGGATTTCAGGTTGTAACCATTTTCGTGCAAGGTGTATGAGGTCAAACATTTGGGAACGTGCGGCTTTGTCTGAAGAATATGACCATGAGTGGAACCTTTGGGCACGTACTGCAGAGGTTACACCCAGTCGTGCCAAGATTTCAGCTTTCAATTTGCTGTAGCTACTTGCATCGGCTGGTTCTAGGTCATAATATGCCTTCTGCGGCTCTCCACTTAGGAACGGTGCCAGTATGCTTGCCCACTCACCAGCCGGCCATCCGTCCCTCTCAGCAGTGCGCTCAAATGCCAGAAGGTACGCCTCAACATCATCTGATGCGGTCATTTTCTGAAGATAGTGGCTCGCCCGAATCACCTTTGGCCCCTGGTATCTTCCATCAGGGTCTCCATTCAGTTTTCCAGAGATCGCTTGGATTACCTGTTGTAGTCCCTGGGTGACTTTTTGCTGCTCCTCACGGGCTACTTTAAACATCTCCGCTTGTGTCACAACAAGCTGTTTCACCAAGGACTCAGTGCCCTCCATTTGTGTTTTGGCCAGGACTTTAGCACACTCTGCCTGGGCCAGCACCAGTTGCTGCAGGGCTGCACTGTTTTCTGCAGCTCTCCTGTTAGTCTCCTGTTGCACAGAGGAGGATTGGATCAGAGCCTTGATAACATCCTCCATGTTGAGCTTTAAATGACTTCTACCCTCAGGCTTACGTGGATGCCCGCATTCTCCACCATATGTGACAAACCACTTCTTTTACAGGTAGGATTGTCACCGATCTTGCAGTAACCACAGCCTTCTAGGGTATACAAAGTCCAGGACACCTTCAGCTCAGTTTTCCTTTTTTATTCAGTTTGAAAGCAGGTACTTTAAATAATAACAAAACAAACAAAATCCCTTGCTCTTACTTGAGCTCTTACTAGACAGTACTTGCTATCTGCAATTGGGTGGCTTTCCCACTTACCAATTTCCCAAACAAAAGCAATGTCTTTGCAATAAGCGCAGCCTCTCCTAGCTGTCTTTTCCTCTGCCCCTTGGAGCAGGCTGCTCTCTTCTTTTAAAGGCCTGTCTGCTAATTGAGTAGCTACAGGTGAGTGCCAATTAGCTAACTCTTAAAAACCAGATCCAAGCTGTGGTCTGTTTATACAGCAACTAGTGCTGTTGGAGCATTGGCCCCCCCTGCTCTCCAAATACTCCGCCCCAGGGACCCATACCATGTTTTGCAGAGCATCAGCTATGCATATTGCAAACTGTAACATCTCTCCCTGGGGCATTTAACTGAGAAATCCTCTGGTTGCTGTCTAGCAAATCAGGTCTGATGTATCTCCCATCAACCACTATTCCACCTTTATTCTCACAATATATATATATATATATATATATATCCAAATATATATATATATATATATATATATATAAAAAAAATTACACATAAATATACATAAACATATACATACAACAATATATATTAATTGATATTTATTATTTGATTAATTGATGTTCTTTATTACATGGTATATTATATTGTTCATGCATTTCTATTACACTTTATTTGTTATACATATTACAGTGCTATTTTTTGGCTATACATGTTACAGGATATTATCCTGTAACATGTATATCACATAAAATAGCCCTGTAATATGTATAATACATACAGGGTCAAACAAGTTCACACTAACCTTTTTTACCCTTACAGGCTTCCATACCTGCTTGCTGATTTGCTAATTTTTTGAAGACTCTCATTGGTTGAAATCGATGTCAATCAAAAATTTCAGCCAATCAGAGTCCTTCGAAAATTAGTATATATAGCAGACCGTGGGAAAAAAACAATTAATCGCGGGAGGGGCTCCTTGTAGGAGGAGCTCTTTTAGTGTGTTGTTTTTTTTTTTTTAGAGCGTCGTTTTTTTTTTGTGGAGGCCTCTTTCAATGGGCCAGAATGGATGGATGGACAATGGCTTCAATCAAGATTGGATTATTTTTGATCATTGGCTTCAATCAACATGGATTATTTTATTTTTGATCATTGGCTTCAATCAACATGGATTATTTTATTTTTGATCATTGGCTTCAATCAACATGGATTATTTTATTTTGACCATTGGCTTCAATCAACATGGATTATTTTATTTGACCATTGGCTTCAATCAACATGGATTATTTATTTTTCATGACTATATCCAGAGAGGACAGAAGTTTGCACCTGGGAAGTTATAGAAAACAAAAAAAAAAACATTAGAACGTTTAAGACCCAAACCGTAACGTTTAAAACCTTAAAAGAGCAAGTGTGACCATATAGGCCCCAACCGCACCTTAAAAACCTTAAATAACAAATTGGGACCATATAGGCCCCAACCGCACCTTAAAAACCTTAAATAACAAATTGGGACCATATAGGCCCCAACCGCCCCTTAAAAACCTTAAATAACAAATTGGGACCATATAGGCCCCAACCGCCCCTTAAAAACCTTAAATAACAAATTGGGACCATATAGGCCCCAACCGCCCCTTAAAAACCTTAAATAACAAATTGGGACCATATAGGCCCCAACCGCCCCTTAAAAACCTTAAATAACAAATTGGGACCATATAGGCCCCAACCGCCCCTTAAAAACCTTAAATAACAAATTGGGACCATATAGGCCCCAACCGCCCCTTAAAAACCTTAAATAACAAATTGGGACCATATAGGCCCCAACCGTACCTTAAAAACCTTAAATAACATATAGGCCCAAAAAAAAAAAAATAATAATATATAAATATATATATATATATATATATATATATATATATATATATGTATATATATATATATATATATATATATATATATATAAAAATTGATATCAATATATCACAATAAATAAATATATATATATATATATATATATATATATAAAAATTGATATCAATATATCACAATAAATAAATAAATATATATATATATATATAAAAATTGATATCAATATATCACAATAAATAAATATATATATATATATATATATATATATATATATATATATATCAAATTGATATATATATATATATATATATATATATATATATATATATATATTTATTGTGATATTTTGATATTAATTTTTATATATATATATATATATATATATATATATATATATATATATATATATATATATCCAAATATATATATATATATATATATATATATATATAAAAAAAATTACACATAAATATACATAAACATATACATACAACAATATATATTAATTGATATTTATTATTTGATTAATTGATGTTCTTTATTACATGGTATATTATATTGTTCATGCATTTCTATTACACTTTATTTGTTATACATATTACAGTGCTATTTTTTGGCTATACATGTTACAGGATATTATCCTGTAACATGTATATCACATAAAATAGCCCTGTAATATGTATAATACATACAGGGTCAAACAAGTTCACACTAACCTTTTTTACCCTTACAGGCTTCCATACCTGCTTGCTGATTTGCTAATTTTTTGAAGACTCTCATTGGTTGAAATCGATGTCAATCAAAAATTTCAGCCAATCAGAGTCCTTCAAAAATTAGTATATATAGCAGACCGTGGGAAAAAAACAATTAATCGCGGGAGGGGCTCCTTGTAGGAGGAGCTCTTTTAGTGTGTTGTTTTTTTTTTTTTTTAGAGCGTCGTTTTTTTTTTTGTGGAGGCCTCTTTCAATGGGCCAGAATGGATGGATGGACAATGGCTTCAATCAAGATTGGATTATTTTTGATCATTGGCTTCAATCAACATGGATTATTTTATTTTTGATCATTGGCTTCAATCAACATGGATTATTTTATTTTTGATCATTGGCTTCAATCAACATGGATTATTTTATTTTGACCATTGGCTTCAATCAACATGGATTATTTTATTTGACCATTGGCTTCAATCAACATGGATTATTTATTTTTCATGACTATATCCAGAGAGGACAGAAGGCCAACGCTGGAGGGGTCAATTTTACAGGTAAGTATGTGCTGTTGTTTATTTTATTTATTTTTTAATGTTTGTTTAAAGCTGTTTATTTTTGTATAAAATGTGTTACTAACTGTACTAACAATGTGTTAGCTTACTGTTTAATTGTAATAATGTTTTTACTTTTTACTGTATTTTTTTTCCCCTTCCCTTATTTTTATTTTATCTTTAGAAGTGACAGGCACATATACATGCCTGTTACTTCTAAAAATGGAATAAAAATAGGGGGGGGGGGTAGGTAGTTTGTTCATCCAGGGTGGGGTCGGTCACGGTCAGGCGCCCATCGGTCGCCCATAGGCCACGACCAGGGGTGGCACAGGCCTCATGGGGGTGAACATCCACCCCCATGTGGCCTGGTCAACCCCGCTCACTGCCCGAATACCCGGGGTAGCATAGGCCGCATCGGGGTGGTGCCGGGGGCCCGGTGGTGATCGGGCCTCGGGGGTGACATAGGGCGGCAACATGGAGGTCATCAGGGGTGGCACAGGCCTCATCAAGGGGGTGATCCGATCACCCCCATGTGGGCCTGTGCCACCCCGCTCACCACCCGACTACCCCGATCCCGTGATCGGGGTAAAATCCGGTGGTGGCATGATGGCATAGCTAGGCTAGCATAGGGCAGGCCTGATCGGGGGTGGCACAGCCCACATGGGGGTGATGGCTGGGGTCGTCGGTGGTAGTTGGTGGGTGGCTGGGTAGGTGGCACTGGCAGGCTAGGCAGGCATAGTGGGGGACTGGGGGTAACTGGTCACCCCTAACTTTTATTAGGGGCTACTAGGGGTTTTGGTTTGGCCAGGGGCAGGGCAGGTGCCAGGCAGAGGCAGGTGTAGACTTACTGTGTTAGGCAGGCAGAGCAGATGAGTAGATTCAGCCATGGAGGTCTCTCAGTCTCAGCGTGACCAGGGTCAGGAAACAGAAAGGGGGAAGGGACAGGGAACTGGTGGTTTTATTGACTGTATCAGTCAATCAAAATGTAAACTCGAGGCCCTATTTGCTGGCGGGCGCTCAGGGCTAACGGTCTGGGTGGGTTTAGATTGATCACTTAGTAACTGGACAGCCTTCCATCATTGATTGGTCAATGATGGAAGACTGTCATTTATTAATTGATACATTTATGACCGCCCATGCATATCGTCACTGTGATGGTGGGCGGCATGCATTAACGGTCAGGGGGGCCAGGCCAGGACTCATTGAAGAGAGAGAAGAGTCTAAAGGTTAGTGTACACAGTGTATAACTATTGTAATTTGATCACACAGGGTGCAGGCAGGGGGCGATAGATACACAGCATTAGTTAATGTAGCGCAAGGGTTATTTTAAAGTGACAGTGTCCCTTTTCTAACTTTACTTCATTTTTAATACTATTTAGACTTGAAATGATGATGTCATGTACACCTTATATTTATTTGTTTTTGGGTTATACTAATACATTGTTGTGTTTTTTTTATTGCAGGGTGAAGAAAATATTTGGGGGGGCGTTTGCCCTGACGCCCCAATGGACGGGCCGCCCCTGTTCTTTTCACTGCAGAAATATTCTGAGTGACTCCTTACATTTACACCAAATTCCTATTCAATCCACAATTTACTGAGCGCTTGCAAATTATGGCAGACCCATAAATAGAAAAAGTATCATATTCCTCAACGAAAATCTACGTGTACTATACAAAACTTACAAATGGTTTTAAAATCATTAGTTAGATCTTGAGCTGCACTTAAAGATATAATAAACCACTTGAAAGCAATACAAAAACATGCAATATAATCAGAAATGAATGCGTAACATTGCTATAGGCACATATGTGCAATTAAAAAACAATTTAATATACAATTTCCACGTATGACTCATCATACATATGGGAACAGAAAATGTTGTGCTCAGAGCTCGCTAAAACAGACAGCACATGAATAAATAGCATAAAAATCATATAACTCCATTAGAAATAATATTTTACAGTCACAAAGATACAAATATAGAAATATATTGAATAGGGCTCTATATAAGTAATTGCTTTTGCTTTCCATTTTTTAATTTCTGCAATGCAACCTTTCAATCCTCTCCCTCTAATTTGAAATATTTGTGGTCCTTATGAGTGGTATAACGCTGATGAGCACTGAATTTGTTAAATGTTGATATTGCAGTATCACAAAGTAAGCAAATCATTTTATCTTTAGCAGAAACAAGATAATATTGCATTTCCCAAACTTTATTGAGCATTCTCTTGGTCTTTTGACATGATGACAGATAAAAAAAAATACAGTCAAACAGATACACGGATACAACCATTATGTGTAACTATTCTCAAATTCACTTCACAGGAAAAGCCACGTGCACCGTTGTCAAAAGTTAATAAAATACTAACGTACTGGATGGTCACCCACTCTTGCCAAGCAGCTTCGTGCGGTAATGATGCCAGTCAGGCAGAGAAGTTAACTCACATTCTAAAGTTGCATTAGAACTAAATCATAAGCATAGCAAGTGTCAAAATACATTTTATGACATACTAGAGTTTTATTTAAGGCCATCAGTCGAGGAGGATTATTTCATGGAATCTTCATTTTCTTCTTGGTATTTTAAATATGTTTATTTTAAAATTAAAATTAAAATAATAAACAAACAAGAACATAATAATAACAATAAAATAATTTTGTTTAGCACAATTGTAATCAATTTGAAAGGCCGCACCTAATTGCTAAGGCCTAATATAAGCATTAATGCCACAGTTTCCACACCCCTGGTGTATTGGTAAATATTAGATGCTACAGAGGTCCATAAGGACCCCGTGGTATATGGTTTCATTTTGTGTGCTATAGAGGCCCATGAGGACCCCCATGGTCTTAGCTTAGTATACCATGGGGTTCGTTGGAACCCCCATGGTATAGGAGTTAAAGGCATATTAAAGTGAGGTGAGTTATGGATGCATCCTGTAGAGGAGCATCATAACCCACCTACTAAAAATTTTGCATTAAAAAATGCAAACCATTTTTGCATTTAAAAAAAAAACTGTTGCAGGTGATGTTTACTGCCTCAGGATTGAGCTAGGCTTCTCAAGGTATGATTTTGTAAAAGTGTACCCAGTCCATCTGAGCATGCTCAGATATGCAGCCAAAAAGCAATGCTGAATGCAGCCAGCATAAATGACTATTACACTCGGTCCTTAAAGGACCATAAATTGATACATACACCCTCTCCTTGATAAATTCTGACAAATTATAATTGTACTGAAATCATTTCAGCTTCTTCTTCCTATTCTAATCTGTCTTTTAGGCGAATGAGCGTTTATGCTTGATTTATGGTCCTTCAATGGCCTGCAAGAGCCAGACATGGTCTCTGTGCATGTGTCTCTCTAGGAGTGAGTGCATGCAATTTACTGGGGCTGGGAGAGCTAATGAGGCAATTCACTGGGGCTGGGAGAGAACACAGGGGCAATTCACTGGGGGTGGGGGTGTAAATCACTGGGGCTGGGGGGGGGAGTTTAGAGGGACAAATCACTGGGGCTGGGGGAAGTTTTACCTGGAAAGTAGGTAAAGCAATCAGTGAATGAAGGGACACAGACCTTCAGGCCAAAAAGATACAATGTATTACGGATGCTAATTTCAGATGGAGTTTTCAGGGGGTGTCAACATTGATAGAAAAATGTTTGCAAATGCAAAAACATTCAGCAAACTTTAGGGTAACTGTTTAAATGTTTATTTTGGTGTGTTTTCATGCAAACATTTTTTTTTCATAAATTAATTCTCCTCTATCAGATGTAGGTGTGTCTATATGTATATATATCACATATAATAATTGTCAAACTGCGAATCATCGTCACGCTTTGCAACAAATCGCTGTTTGACAACCGGTCGATCGTAAATTTGGGGTGCGCGCATGCTCACTGCGCGTCGTTAGCCGCGCATGAGCAGTGCGTGGCGTTAGCAATGGGCAGGGGCGAGCATGCACACTGCGTGGCCTCAGTCGTGCATGCGCACTGCGTGGCGTTATCCGGGAAAGAGACACAGGGGAGGGGGAAACGGTGCATGTGAGGGAGAGGGGGAAGAGACACGGAAGGGAAATGGGGGGAAAGAGACACGAGGGAGGTGGGGAAAAAGACACAGAGGAGGGGGAAGAAACACAGAGGAGGGAGAGGGAGGGAAGAGACACAGGGGAGGGGGAAAAAGACACAGGGGAGGGAGAGGGGGGAAGAGACACAGGAGAGGGAGGGGGAAATGAGACACAAGGGAAAAAGTAGCCAAGGAGGAGAGATTTGCAATTGTAAGCCAAAGGCGTTCATTGCGAGGCCCGTGATGAGCGCAGAAGGCGCTTATCGCGAGGCCAGTAAAGTATAGAGTGGGAGGGGTAGAGGGGGCCTTGCAATGAGCGCCGAAGGCGCTCATCGGAGGCCAGTAAAGTAGATTGTGTGGTAAACAGCATTGCCAGGCTTCACATTTTATTGCCGTCATTTTTGACGGGCAAGTCGCTAGTATATATATATATATATATATATATATATATATATATATATATATATATATATATATATACACATACACACACAGTGCCTTGCAAAAGTTTTTACCCCCCTTGGAATTTTTCGTGTTTTGTTGCCTCACAACCTGGAATTAACATGGATTGTTTGAGGATCTGCATCATTTAATTCACAGAACGTGCCCACAACTTTGAAGGTGTTTTTTTTTTATTCTGAAGAAAACAAGAACTATCACAAAATAACAGAAAAAGTCAATGTGCATAACTATTCATACCCTAAAGTCAATACTTTGTAGAGCCACCTTTTGCAGCAATCACAGCTCCAAGTCACTTTGGATACTCCAGTCTCTGCTGTGGAACTCTGCAGCTCCTCCAGGGCTACCTTAGGTTTCTGTGCTGCCTCTCTGATTAATGCCCTCCGTGCCCAGTCCATGAGTTTTGGTGGGTGGCTGTCTCTTGGTTTGTGTGGTGCCATGTTCTTTCCATTTGGTTATGATAGATTTGATGGTGCTGCTGGAGATCATCAACGATTTGGATTTTTTAATAACCTAATCCTGACTTGTACTTCTCAACAACATTGTCCCTTACTTGTTTGGAGAGTTCCTTGGTCTTCATGGCAGTGTTTGGTTAGTGGTACCTCTTGCTTAGGTGTTGCAGCCTCTGGGGCCTTTCAAAAAAGGTGTGTATATGTAATGACAGATCATGTGACACTTAGATTGCACACAGGTGGACATAATTTCACTAATTATGTGACTCCTGAAGGTAATTGTTTGCACAAGAGCTTTTTATGGGCTTCATAACAAAGGGGGTGAATACACACGCACATGCCAATTTTCTGTTCTCTATTTCTATGTATATATTTTTCTCATTTCCCTTCACCAACTTAGACTATCCATCACACGAAATTCAGATTAACAAAACATTGAGCTTAAGGCTGTAATGTAAAGAAATTGGTAAAAAGTCAACGGGGGTGAATACATTTGCAAGGCACTGTATATTTAATATATATATATATATATATATATATATATATATGTGTAAGAGTTGATCTTTTTTGCACCGGGGCCCCCCATGCACTAGCTTAGACACTAGTGCCATGAGAGTCCATAGGCCCACCCATTGTTATACTTTACATTATCATGGTAACAGGTTAATATTTGGTATAATTTTTTTATTTTTAGAACGTCTGGTTACTTTTTGCGGGCCCTGCCGGAGACGACTTTGAGGAGGACGCGGGCATCGCTGGATGACCATTGTGGACAGGTAAGTGGCCTAATATGTCTATATAATATTACATGTTGTATTAATTATACTCTTCCGTTTTAATGTAGGTGTGCCAGACCACTGGACATTATTTGATTGGGCCCTTGTCATAGGACGAAGCACAGAAGACCATCATCGCTGGAGGGGCATTTGGGCAAAGTAAGTGGTATAATTTAGTATTTATTTATTGCTGGGTGGTTTTTTTTATTTTTATTGTGATAGTGATGTATTTATTTTACATTGTATTTTTTTTTCTGTATTGTTCCCTTTTTATTTTCAGTAATGTTGTTTTATTTTATATATTGTTCTTTTTTTTATGTAATCTAGGTTTTTGTTTGTAATTAGTCTTTTTTTTTTCGTGATTGGTATGGTGCTAGAGAATTTATTAGGGGGTTAGGTAGGTGGTGTAGGGGTTAATAGGGTAGAGGGGGTTAATAGAGTAGAGGGGGCGATAGTTAGAGGGGGTTAATAGAATGAGATAGGGTAGGAAAGGGTAATAGTGTAGTGTAGTGCTTAGACTTTGTGTCATAAGGGTCCTAGGGGACCCTCATGGCACTTAAAGTGTTAATTGTTAGGGTTAAGTATTGTCCCAGAAGGGTCTGTGGGACTGATAGGGTTAATTAGAGGCTCATGAGGGTCTAGATAGACCCCCATGAGTGATGGGGTTAATTTTAGGTGCCACAGGGGTACTTATGGTACCCCCGCGGCAGGGGTTAATTTTTTATTTAGGACGGTCCTTTTAGGACCTTTAATTTACATTTGCGGGCTTGACGGGTGGGGGAATTAGAGCAATTGAATAGAGAAAAGGTGATTTTAGTGCACAGGACTCTTCCGGCCGTGAAAGATAAAGGCTTTGAGGGAAGAAAGGATTCCAATGCATACTAGAGCGCATCAAGTAACCCAATCACAGCCCGCAAGTAGAAGGCAATTGAATAGCTAAGTAACTTGCTCTCTCCACTTGCGGGCATGGATCTCCAAAATGTAGCAATGGAATGAGGCCCATATTACGCAGTTCTACAATTCTACAAAATAAGGATGTTTTGCAAGCTTGTGTAGTGTGTTACTGAAAGACAAGAACATGCTTAAAATCATTTACATTGATTACTTTTTGTCAACAGAACTATATAAAGATTGGACAACTCACATATTGAACATGAAAATATTAATAGCTACTAAAAATGAACAATTGTATCATCTTGCTGTGTCTTGTGTAGGTCTGAATGTCTCTGGATGATTTCAAATCTGCTTTTTTTAATCACTAACAAGCTTTAAAAACATCATCTACTTACCAACATTTAAGAAGGCTGAAGAATTTGTATGGATTGAGTGTTGGAATAGAATAGAGCTTTTACAATGAGTTAAACTTTTAAAATAAATACACAATATTGCCAAAGTGTAGTGTTGCAAAGTTTCTCAGGTACATCAATACCTACCAAATTATTCATAAAAATATACAAGTACGCTACTCCAACAATACAAGGAATCTATCTTAAATAAAAATTATATAATTGGTGTTAAAGTTCTGTAAAAAAAAAGAATATGGTAACAGATCAAGAGCCTGATTCGATTGCAAGCCCACGTCTCATGGGATAGAGGCCGTTTGTCTGCGGGAGTGCTGCGGGTTCCCGTTCGTCTCTGATTACAGAGCTATTAAATTGAAGGAGCCCACAAGTGACGGGCTGAAAGCTGACTCCGCAAACCATGCACTGGTCCGTAGCAGTTCAATTAAGCAAGACAGTAACCTCCCATTTCGAAACAGCAAATAGAAAATGAGACCACCATCATTACGCAAGTAAAACATGGACGTTACTTGTCAATCAATTAGGTTCAGGGGTCCGATAAGCAAATTCTTAAAATGAATGTCAATTCTGTTCTAGTCCATGTGGGTGATTCCTGATTTGCATTTACAGTACTACGCATAGATGTTTAACCCCCTTGCAGGTCCTCTCTAGTACACTTAGGATTTTCTCCTTCAATTGCCATTTACGGGTGGGAAACCATTTGCGGCTTTGGAGAATTGGAGCAAACGAATAGCAATTTGTGATTTTAGCGATCATAACTCTTGCCGACAGGGAAGATCAAAGGGTTCAGAGTTTTCAAGCCTGTAACCCGTTCAGAGCCTGCAAAAAAACGCCAATTGAATAGCAATTTAACTTGCTGCCTCACTTACAGGCTACAGTAACTTGTGATAGTTCAATTGAATCAGGCTCCAAGTCTATTAGTATTGTCCATCAACTGTTGGTCTGATGAAAAAAATACAAAATGCTTGATGTAATGTGCCAAAAAACTGATATCATCTGTGTGGAAATTGTGGTTTCCTTTCTTCTCACAGCACACAGTCAAAGTCAGGTTTCAAACTGCAGTTACTGTAGACTGTAGAAATATATTGTATATACCGAATGTCATTCCCGCGTGTTACTTCCTACACTGCTTTGTCATGTAAGTATTGTTAGAATTAAGTGAGTTGCATCAAATAGAGATCTTTTTTTAATTTCTTCTCTTTCTATTACGTTATTTAGTTGGCTTTTATTTATCCTAAATACAAATGCTCCAGCAACCATAAAACAGACATCTATTTCTGCAACCAAGCCTGGAGGGAGTACACAATTCAAAAGCCTGGTGTCAAAATGTAACAGTGATTATGCTCACTGGTTTTTAGAGAAGGTAAATTAAGGATTTAGTTATGAAAAGCTTTGTGTTTACAGGCAGTGAGACTAATACACTTTAATAATATCCAATATATATGATATAGGATGGGACCACTTACTATTGGGAAATGAATCTCTGCACAAAGTATTTGACTCTGGCATCAGGCTTATTGTGACAATAACTATATTTATGTTCATACTAGATATATACACTTGAGTTTGTGTGTATGTAAGATGTTATAAATAGTTTTCCTCTTCTGGAATAATATTTATTACATATTATTATAAAATATCTTGTTGATTATACCTAAAGTATATATATGTGGAAGGCAGGGGTAGCTGTGAATCTCCAGTGATACTGGTACAATATATGAAAATTGGAGGATACAGTGATACATTTTAATTATGTTGATGGACAGTTTAAAGTGGCAAACTTTTCAATGAAAAAGCAATACTGGAAGCAGGTTCACTGATCTATTTTTAGACTTGCAAAATGCAGTCAGTTGCACCATAAAAAGGATCATTCTGCTTCCTTTCCTTTATAATTGATATGATCTATTGGTGCTTCGTAGTTTTATATTGTTGACAAATATTTTGCAGATGTAAAATTATTATTTTGTGCTGATATATTTTATGTTGTGTATTATAATATAAAGTATCATAAACAGTAATTAAATATGCATTCTTATTAATAGTGTCATTTGTAGCTTCAAGTACTGAAATTATATACTCGTATATACTCAAGTATAAGCAGACCCGAGTATAAGCCAAGGCACCTATTTTACCCCAAAATACTGGGAAAAATGAGTGACTCGAGTATAAGCCGAGGGTGGGAAATGTGCTGCCCCCTGTGTCCCTCTTGTGCCCTCTGTGTCCCCCTCTTGCGTGCCCTTTTCTTGTGTCCCCCCTCTCTCTCCCCTGTGTCTCTTCTCCCCTCTCCCTCCCCTGTGTCTCTTCCCCCTCTCCCTTCCCTGTGTCTCTTCCCCCTCCCTTATCACCTTACTCAACCCCCCTCCTCATCCTCAACCTCCCTCCTCAACCCCCCTCCTCATCCTCAACCTCCCTCCTCGACCCCCTCCTCAACCCCCCATCCTCATCCTAAACCCCCCATCCTCATCCTCAACCCCCCAGAGAGACATGGGGGAGAGGTACTCGAGTATAAGCCGAGGGGGCCCTTTTCAGACTTAAAAAAAGGGCTGAAAAACTCGGCTTATACTCAAGTACATACAGTAATTTTTAAAAGATAATATGCAAAACCTTAAAATAGATTATAGATATGTTCAGGTGTTTGCTGCTATTTAACAGTAATTTATTTGAAATACAAATATTGTATTGATCATCCAAATGTAGTAATTATTCACCCCCCTTGACTTTTTACCTATTTTGTTACACTATAGCCTTAAGTTCAATGTTTTTTTAATCTGAATTTTATGTGATGGATCAGAACACAATAGTCTAAGTTGGTGAAGTGAAATGAGAAAAATATATACATAAAACTATTTTTTAGAAATAGAAAACAGAAAATTGGCATGTGCGTATGTATTCACGCCCTTTGTTATGAAGCCCATAAAAAGCTCTGGTGCAACCAATTACCTTCAGAAGTCACATAATTAGTGAAATGATATCCACCTGTATGCAATCTAAGTGTCACATGATCTGTCATTACATATACACACCTAAGCAAGAGGCACCACTAACCAAACACTGCCATGAAGACCAAGGAACTCTCCAAACAAGTAAGGGACAATGTTGTTGAGAAGTACAAGTCAGGGTTAGGTTATAAAAAAATATATCCAAATCTTTGATGATCCCCAGAAGCACCATCAAATCTTTCATAACCAAATGGAAAGAACATGACACAACAGCAAACCTGCCAAGAGACGGCCGCCCACCAAAACTCACGGACCGGGCAAGGAGGGCATTAATCAGAGAGGCAGCACAGAGACCTATGGTAACCATGGAGGAGCTGCAGATTTCCATAGCAGAGACTGGAGTATCCGTACATAGGACGACAATAAGCCAAACGCTCCATAGACTTTAGCTATATGGCAGAGTGGCCAGAAGAAAGCCATTACTTTCAGCAAAAAGAATAGCATGTTTTGAATTTGCGAAAAGGCATGTGGGAGACTCCCAAAATGTATGGAGGAACAAAATTATCTAATTTGCAAAAGAATGAAGGGTCCTGTCTTTGAGCTTAAAAACAAGCTTAAAAAGTGTTGTTTCCAAAGTGCCTTACAAGATTGAAAACTTTCAAACTCAGAATCTGAAGGCTATATACAGTGGTTATAAAAAGTCTACACACCCCTGTTAAAATGTCAGGTTTCTGTGCTGTAAAAAAATGAGACAAAGATAAATCATTTCAGAACTTTTTCCACCTTTAATGTGACCTATAAACTGTACAACTCAATTGAGAAATCAACTGAAATCTTTTAGGTAGAGGGAAGAAAAAATATAAAAATAAAATATTATGATTGCATAAGTATGCACACCCTTAAACTAATACTTTGTTGAAGCACCTTTTTATTACAGCACTCAGTCTTTTTGGGTATTAGTCTATCAGCATGGCACATTTTGACTTGGCAAGATTTGCCCACTCTTCTTTGAAAAAACACTCCAAATCTGTCAGATTGCGAGGGCATCTCCTGTGCACAGCTCTCTTCAGATCACCCCACAGATTTTCAATCTGATTCAGGTCTGGGCTCTAGTTGGACCATTCCAAAACTTTAATCTTCTTCTGGTGAAGCTATGCCTTTGTTGATTTGGATGCATGCTTTGGGTCGTTGTCATGCTGAAAGATGAAGTTCCTCTTCATGTTCAGCTTTCTAGCAGAAGCCTGAAGGTTTTGTGCCAATATTGACTGGTATTTGGAACTGTTCATAATTTCCCGCTATCTTAACTAAGGCCCCAGTTCCAGCTGAAGAAAAACAGCCCCAAAGCATGATGCTGCCACCACCATGCTTCACTGTGGGTATGGTGTTCTTTTGGTGATGTGCAGTGTTGTTTTTGCGCCAAACATATCTTTTGGAATTATGGCCAAAAAGTTCAACCTTGGTTTCATCAGACCATAACACCTTTTCCCACATGCTTTTGGGAGACTTCAGATGTGTTTTTGCAAAATGTAGCCTGGATTGGATGTTTTTCTTCGTAAGAAAAGGCTTTCGTCTTGCCACTCTACCCCATAGCCCAGAAATATGAAGAATACGGGAGATTGTTGTCACATGTACCACACAGGCAGTACTTGCCAGATATTCCTGCCGCTCCTTTAATGTTGCTGTAGGCCGCTTGGTAGCCTCCCAGACCAGTTTTCTTCTTGTCTTTTCATCAATTTTGGAGGGAGCTCCAGTTCTTGGTAATGTCACTGTTGTGCCATATTTTCTCCACTTGATGATGACTGGCTTCACTGTGTTCCATGGTATATCTAATGCCTTGGAAATTCTTTTGTACCCTTCTCCTGACTGATACCTTTTAACAATGAGATCCCTCTGATGCTTTGGAAACTCTCTGTGGACCATGGCTTTTGCTGTGGGATGCGACTAAGAAAATTTCAGGAAAGACCAACTAGAGCAGCTGAACTTTATTTGGGGTTAATCAGAGGCACTTTAAATGATGGCAGGTGTATGCTGACTCCTATTTAACATGATTTAGAATGTGATTGCTTAATTCTGAACACAGCTAAATCCCCAGTTATAAGAGGGTGTGCAGACTTATGCAACCACATTATTATTATTTTTTTTCCTTCCTCCACCTAAAAGATTTCAGTTTGTTTTTCAATTGAGTTGTACAGTTGATAGGTCACATTAAAGGTGGGAAAAGTTCTGAAATGATTTATCTTTGTCTCATTTTTTTACAGCACAGAAACCTGACATTTTAACAGGGGTGTGTAGACTTTTTATATCCACTGCATGTCTAATGTTTTCTTTTCTACCATGAAAATCTGTGTTTTCATGTAAAAGGTAAAAATACATTAGGTCCTTTCCTCTTATGACTGCGCCAGCACAGGCAGCTGCAGTGGCAGTGAGCATCTGCAAGATGAGGCTGCCATCATTTTGCTGCTGATATCATAGCTTTAGGGTTAAGGTTAGGGTTAGTGTAAGGGTTAGGGGGTTAGGGTAAGGGTTAGGGTAAAGGTTTAAGTTTAGAAATTGTATATGATTTTGACAGCGCTTGCAAACTGTGCACAATTTCGGCACAATCTAGCAGCTTCTTGCTGCAACCGCTGCTGAAACTGCCGGTACATTCATAACATCCAGACATTATTCTTATGAGGCAAGAAAGCATTAAGAAGTTGTATTTCATTATTTTATTTTTTGTAGGAAATAGGCATATTTTCAGCAACACGCTTCTCAGCCTTGTGTGGCTTACTGAATCTAGGGTTATGTCATTAATGATTTACCATTACAATTTATTAAGGAAAATTGACTGTAAATTTCTTGGGCAATTTTTAACAGTTCTTTTCATTTGTCTTTAGTGCATCAATTAGACTTCAGGCATAAAACGTATCTGTAAAATATAAAATCATGGAAATTTTACCAAAGAAAGGGTGTGAGATTGCTGAGAACCAGCCTGTAAACCTAAGTATTGGCTGTGTATCTCAGCTATTGTATAGTTACTAGAAGGGTTAGCCTTAGACTATTCAGTGTAAGGTACAAATAGTCAGTAGAAGAGAAAAAAAATGCAGTCCTGAATTAAGGGATAAAGTAAATTCAAGGCCTGACCTGGAATAAGTAGTACAAGAAACCACTAAGTATATAAAAATCCACCCTTAATGTAACATTTTAAAAGTGTACGCATTGAAATTACATACAAATAAATGAAAAGACCACGGCGAGTAAAATTAAAATATATACATAAAATGCAGTCACTTATGATACCAAGTAGACAGCCTAAGCAAAAAACTTAGCAATAAGGTAAGTATTATGATGGGTAATACCCTTTTATATGTACTGTACATGCAGTATCATAGGCTACCGGTATCAAAGATAATAAGCAGATTAAGCAAATCCACTGCAATGATGAGGTATATAGAATCATACAATAAGATACATTGTATAGTATGACCATTTCAAAAAAATAATTAATTATGGATGGAAGACAAGGTACCATATGAGGGAAAGAAAAAAGAAACATAAATCCTGAAAGTCTGTGGCCCTAGACTAACTATGGTATAGTGTACCATGGTGAATACACACTAGGACCCACTATAAGTCCTCTAATATCCGGTGCAAAAATCTAGCCTAGCTAATATAGCCTGTATCCCTCAGTACCTTGTCTTCATGTGTCATCCGCAGTGTAGCTGCACTCTAGGGAAGCGTTAGGTATTAGCCATCTGTGTTTAGGGGATAGGAGACCAAACTTGGAGTTTCCCTGCTAAGCCCCGTCGGCTTCGGATGTCATCAATGGGTGACTGGTTAGACAGAGGCTCTGATGCGCACGTTTCGCGTCATGAGCTTCATCTGGGACCTGGTAAGAAGGAGTCAGCAGCCAGCTTAAGTAGGGGAAGTAATTAAGTTTTTAAAATGTATAACATTAAAAACTTTAGAAACAGACACTATATATGAAACTTTCTGAGTCCATATTTCTCTTGGATTCACAACCAGGATTTTTTAGATCTTTACTAATGAGGCAATGGTGACTTTTGTTGATTTGATTCCCTTTAAATATACATTTTATTCATAGGTTCTAAATTTCTAAAGTGCTAAGAGCTTTGATCCTAGGTATATTCCTTGTGACAATCTTACTTTGGGGAAAAAATTATTATATTATTGAAAAGTGCCAGTCATATGGGAATTCCTTATCTCACAATCTATTCTCATAATGTTCTGAAAAAATCCTAAAGTGTTAATGTGCTAAGTGATGTGCATAGTATTATTATCAGAAAAGGGATTTTTTAGCAGCTATTTAATTCCAGATATATGTATATTTATTTTTCTAATATATTTTATAAATCAAAAGCATTCTAATTATCAGTGGTCTCCAAGTTCCCCATATAGTAACTCTTATTATAATAGCCAATATAATCTATAAGTTCATGGGGGTTATAAGTCTTCCCCTTCTTATAATAAATCCCCCTTTTTTTCCCCCTTTTCGGATTGATCCTGTCTAAGAGGTTGGTATGATAACACTTTAGTAAGGAAGACTTAATATTCAAACTTGCAAACTACTAACGTGTGTCTCCTCGGTTAGGTGCCGTTTGCTGACGTCATCAGCATGGGACACGTTGCATAGCATCTGAACCGATGCATGTTTCTATATTTCATCAGGAAGTCCCTCCACTTTTTTAGATCCACTTTTATCACCACTTCATAATATACCTCTAGAAGGTCAATGCCAAGGTTAAATAGATTATTTTTTTTTATTAAAATCATGCCACATCATGCTGTCACCCTGCACCAGAGGGAATGTAGAATGTAGTTAGCTATGCTATGCCATTATTGGTGAGGCATGAATCACAGTGCTATTTTGGTAACTCTTTCAAAGTATTTGGCTCTGGCACCAAGCTCATCGTTTCAAGTACGTATACCTTATATCATTACTGATTTTCAGTAAAAAAAAGTTGTATGAGAAAAAATCATTTTGATATACCGTAAATTTAAATATAGCATATAGTATATGTGATTACATATATTAGGCCATATGTAATTAAAAAAAATAAGTGTTGAAGAGTTTTTGGACAACCTCACCATTCTGAGGTTATCTTGTGAGATATATATATTTAAGCGTGATGTCTCCCAGAGTATTCTATAACTTATACAGCAGTGCATTACAATTAATATGTTAATGAGGGTTTTGGTTTGTTTATGAAATGTGTGTTTGCCTGAAAATGTTACTTTGTTTTCTGAAGAAGTCATATCTGTTAATTATCTGTTACGTTTTCCAGTGAATTGTGCAAATTTAATACAATTGAAAAATGGCATGCTGACATTTTGCTCATGTTAATTACAAAAATAACCATAATTTCATGTTTTAAATGATAAATAACATTGTTCCATATAATGTGTGTTAATAATCGAATTTGGAATACGGCCATAATGAATTTATATTATTTATATTGAGTCATTCTGCTAAAATTATCTTTATCTTTTAATGAAAAATCCATTGAAACTACCTGGAAAGTGCTACACAATATTGTCAATATTTTACTTATACTGTATTATTATACTGTATTAAAAAATGAAGACAAACAAGAAATTTTATTGCAAATGGGGGATTTACTATAGGAAATGGTACATTGTAAATCAGGAGATAACATGCCATGGACTTAGTAAATTCCCCAGAGAGTAGGAGAGAGGACACTGCTATAAAAATCTTACAAGTAGTGTGGCATTCTTGAGATTTTCTCTTTTTTTATAATAAAACACCAAGGTCAGAGCAGAGTAGGGGCCTGCTACTAGTAGTGTTTTGAATATGTTATTGTTCAGCTATGAATTAAATGAAAAGGCTGAATCATAGTGTTATGTTGATATAAAGGTATTCGGCAGTGGTACCAAGCTCATTGTTACAAGTAAGTTTCTTTGTTATTTGCAAGTTTTTACGTTTTTGTATGATTTTAATTGTAAAATATTTTTTTTGATTTACATTAAAATTATTCTTAAATTTACAACATTTTTGTGAGCATTTAATGAAAGTCAAATTTAGGATATCTGCAGTTAACATAACAGTTTGTAATGACATTTATTCACAGGTTGGTTATACTGTACCTATTTTTACTATTCATTACTTTAAATCTGGTATAACTTTTACTGGATTAAAGGAAATTATTTATGATTTATGTTTGAACATAAACAAAAAATGCATGACAATACTTAAACATCACTATTAATTCTCACGGTCACTACTATAAATTATAAATATTTTCATTGGCAAGTGCATATATATATATATATATATATATATATATATATATATATATATATAATATAATAAGTGGTAAATTCAAAAATATGATATTTATGCCATTTGACATTATATGTATATTCACATTATTATTAAAGTCTGTCTGATAAAGCAGCAGGGTATTTTACTGAATCAACTTTTACTCTTGAACTTAATTAAATCTCTTAATTTAGATACATATATATATATATATATATATATATATATATATATATATATATATAGATAGATAGATAGATAGATAGATAGATAGATAGATACATAATTAATTGGAATTACTGAACAGAATAATTTATTTAAACATACAGCATAAAATGTTATCACAGTAAATAAGTTATTTGTAAGGCATGCAATGCAGTGATAACGATGATGCTATAGATATAAAAATATTTGGCACTGGGACCAAGATCATTGTTACAGGTAAGTAAAACTATTCAGGGCTTTTTTATGAGGGAAGTTTTATTGCTTATATAGCTTATGATCTTTTTCTTTTTAAAAATGAATTCAATATATAAGGAGATATACTGTTTCAAAATCCCACTTCATTTTTCTCATCAACTTGCAATTAAATGTATACCACTTTTGTTATGTTTTATTGCAAAGTACTCTTATACATGTGTACATACATTACCATTTCCAAACTATTTGTTATAGAGATAAATCATGGCTACAAACAAATGAAAATATTTTTTATAAAGCTGTAATAAAAAAATGATTATCTAATAGTGTTGATGTAAAAACTTGTTGATGAAAACAAGCCATACAATAAGCTAATTTTGTTCAATTATATTCACTACCTACTGTGAATATTATGAGTGTTACTCTATGTTACATCAACAGCCTTATTAAATTGCGATTCAGTAAATTGTAAAGGGCTTTATGCACACAGCATATTATTTTTACAGAAGTTTTTAGTTAATGAACTTCTATCCAAAAGCAAGATCTTCATTGGCTAAAAACTTCTGTAAAAAAATATGCTGTGTGCTTAAAAAGAGCCCTTTTAAATTTGCCGAATCGCAATTTAATAAGGCTGCAAGCTTATAAGTAGGTTCCTCTGTTATTGGCAGTATCTGTAAGTATTTTTTCATTTTGTGTGCTTTTTAGCAAACAATATATATGGCTAGCTTTAAAGTCATCTATACTTTTACAACATTTTTAGCAGAAGTTTGAAATTATAAAATGTGTATAATTAAATTATAATTATTGTTGTTTAGTCTAGTGAACGATTTTTAACATTTCACTGGTTTGTAATGAATTCAAGCTACATATTAAATAAATTATAAAAAAAGGTTATGGATAAGATATATATACAGTATATATACACACACACACACATTACATATATATATATATTCTATTTTATGGATTTTTATGGATATTTGTATGGTAATAGTACATAAAACAATGAGATATTAGATATTAGACTCTCACATTTACTATACAATAGAAATGTAAAAAATGTTGAAAAACTGACCCTTCAGTACATTTTATAGGCTGCAAAAAAACATGTGTAGGAAGATATTTGGAACAGGCATGCAACTTTTTTTTTTTATTAGAAAGTTCATTTTTAGGATAAACAGGGATTTAATTTTTCCCTGCTGTCAAAAACTGTGAGGGAAAAACTGTGAGGGAGAAAAATATTTATTAATTTGGAATCAATGGTGAAGCAGAATGTTGTTTTGGTAAATAGTGGGTGATATACCATATATGAAGAAATAAAATAGCTTTGTAGTGGGGAAAAGGAACATGAATTCCTATTCCAAAGAATAGGGCGAGACCTGCTAAGAAAGAGTCTGAGGGCTGTGTTTTCCACCAGACACAAAAAAAAATATTATTGAAATGGTGCTTGGACTTTATCATAAACCTGATGTGACAATGTAGAGGGGAAAATAAAAAAATCCATTGAAACCCTCTTTAAAGTGCTAGTGCAAAACTAAATACATTGGAAAAAACATTCTTAACATTTTGTTGTTGTCGTTGAGCTGTTCAATCGTGGTCGGCTCTCAGTGACCCTATGGACTGCAGCAAGTCAGACACATCTTGTGTCTAGTTGTGCTAATCCATAAGCTTTCATGGCAAAGATCCTGGAGTGGGTTGCCATTTCCTTCTCCAGTGGACTATGAATAGTCTGGCCTCTCTGCTATGACCTTACCATCTTGAGTGACATTACATGGTATAGTTCACAGCTTCATTGAAGTACACAAGCCCTTTCACCATGACAAGGTAACAATCCAGGATGGGCTTCACATTTTACTTTTTTTATATTATACTGTGTTATCAAAAATGAAGATAGGCAACAAATATTATTACAAAGAGTAGCAGAGAGGACTCTGCTCTAAATAAAACTTTTCTAGTAGTTTGCCATTATTTCGGACCACACACAGGCCTGGATTTGATGATACCCCTGCTGCGCACAGGTGAGTCAGTTACTTCTTAAATCATCCGGATTGACTCACCTATGCACAGAAAGGATATCTGCAAATCCAGGCATGTGTGCGGCCCTCCAGGACCAAACTTGCATTTGCGGAGGTGGAGTCTCCTTCGTCGGCTGCTATGAGCCAAAGGCTCATTTCAGGCCGCAAATGCGGACCCTCGCAAAGCTGCATTTGCGGAGGTGGAGGCTCTACGGCGCCTCACAAGTGGTTACAAACACCCACAGAAGCAGGACTTTGAAAAAATACATCTAACACGCAATGACTAAATACGGACTTACACAAAAAAATACGAGCAGCGGGACTTAGAACTACAAAAATACGGACTTACACTAAAAAAATACGAGCAGCGGGACTTAGAAAAAAAAACATAACGAACTCGCATAAATACGACCTTAATGGCCGAAAACATTAAAAAAACAATAAATACATGCACAAATGACATAAAAACCTTACCCACAGCAAGGGGGAGGGGGCACCCGGGACCTCTGCCAGTGAACTTATACCGCAATTTAAGTCCAAATTACCGAGTTTAGACACACGAAAATCCCCTAAGCAAGAGAAAAAATGGCCGGCGAAAAAAAAAGAAAATGAGGCTACACGACCCTAAAGCCGCAAAACACCAACAAGCACATACGGCTTTTCCAAAAAGCCGTACGAGGTACAAGATACACTTTTAGCAAGGACGCTAAATCATCCACACAGGCGTAGCCCATACACATTCGCCGCCATTTTACAACACTAACTTACACAATGCGGAAGTACACAGCTACACTAACGGCTTTCCCTCGCTCACGCAGCCTATTTACACTACACACTGCACACATTGCTGACACTTACACCTCAACTCCACAACAGTGCAAACCTAGGGCCTCATTCTATTATCGGCCGTAAATCGGCCGTAAGGCTGCGATTCCTTGCGGGGGTTCAGTTAACTCGCGATTCTATTATACGGCCCCGCAAGGATCTCCTTTTACGGCCGGCCGCATATCTTGGAACCGGCCGTAATCTCAGAAATATAAAAACGCAAAAATAAATTCAAGCCTGCACTGTACAGCTCTGTAAATGCTAGGGATCATATTGGGGGACATGAGGATTAAAAGAAACCCACTCTCAAGCTTGCACATCTGCCCAAACCCGAGTTCAAATTAACTGTTTATTTTCCGGCTGCGGCGTGGGCGTGTCTGAGGTGCTCCAAGCACTCTGGACTTTTTACATGGATATTTTACGGATATTAAAAATAAAATATTTTACGGATTTGAGTACAGGATAATTATGTGCTATTTTTTCTAACACCTAAAATCCCTTTATAGTCTTCTCAAAGTGCAGGATGGCTTTATTTGAGCTATTTTATGTGCTTAATTGGTGCTAGCGAGACCTCTTTCCTGCAAGTAAGCTGCGGCTCGTTTTTAGCCTTGCAGAGAGGTTTCCCGGAGCAATTGAATTGCAAATCTCTTGCGGCCGTTTTAGATCAAAGGCTTTCCTCCGGCGCGAGCGGCCGCAAGAGATAGCAAGGCACCAGCCGCAAGCCTGCCGGAATCCCCGGCCGTAAGGGAATAGAATAGCAGAATAGCTTGCGGCCGGTCCTTGCGGCCCCGCAACGGCTGCGGCCGCTAATAGAATGAGGCCCCTACATTGTATGCTGCAGGAACATCAAAACAGATTGCCAGCTCTTCAGCACATTCCTTGCTGCATATATTACTTACAAATAGGTAAAGTATATTAATTATTACTTATTTAGTTAGCATACAAAAATACATATGCACAAAAAAAAACATTATTGCAATAAACGCAAAAGCCATTCCCCACGCCTCACAACGCTGCTCATAGCACACAAACTACACCAGGGGACAGCCTTGCAATAAGGGCAAAAGGCAGATCAGCGCCAACCTTACAATGACAGCAAAAGTGCCTCTGATACAAAAATATACAACAACCAAAGTAGCTCAGCACGAGGCTGGCAATGAGCGCCGAAGGATTGATGAAGCACCAAAAAAATTAATGTCTGTGGCAAACAGCATTACAATTTTATTGCCACATCATTTTTGACGGGCAAGTCACTAGTAGCTATATAAGAACCAAAACTTCCCTCATCTATCTATCTATGTATCTATCTATCTATTTATCTATCTATGTATCTATCTATTTAATGCAGATAATTATAAAAACATTTCAATCATGTTCAGGAGAAAAGGCTGATTCAGTAAAATACCTTGGTGTTTTATCAGACAGACTTTAATAATAATATGAATATATGTGCAATCTCAAATTGCATAAATGTCATATTTTTTCTGAATTTACCACTTATCAAATGCTGTTGCCGTATCATTCCTGTAGTTATGGTTATGTATTGAATTTATTAAGCCTTCACAGTGTGGCATTTTCACTGAGCTATCACAAGGACTGTGATGAGGTGTGAATGGCTATGATGGCAATTGTTTCCCTAGAGGAAATAGTGAATGATAAATATAGTGATGCATATCATAGCCACTCTGATGCTTAGTCAGGGGCGGAGCTAAGCAATGCACCGGGGCCCTTCTCAGACAGACTTTAATAATAATAATAATAATATAAATATAGGTGTAATGTCAAATGGCCTAAATGTCATATTTTGCTGAATTTACCACTTATTATCTCAGTGAATCTAAGGGTTAGTTTAGATTATGACACACAACTATATTGTAGGGTTCTTTCTGCTGTTTATAACACAATTTCTATTCTAAAGATAGTCTTTTGATTATTTGCCTTAACTATTCTATGCATATTGTGAGTGTTCCTCTATGAGTTAGATGTAAAGGATGAGTCACAGTGTAACGGTTGGATCAAGGTCTTTGGCAGTGGCACCAAGCTCATCGTTAACAGTAAGTTTCTTGTTTATTTGCAATATATCTAAGTGTCACCATTATATGTGCTTTTATTTGGTGTCACCATTACATAGTATGTACTTTATTTGAATACTTTTTTTTTACACTTTTGTCAGCAATTTGTAGTGACACCATCAGGCAACTATGGAATATCTTCATTCATATCAACACCTTGATATTCATTTCTTGGTTTAAAATTCTGTAAATTGTAGCCCATTTTCATTTTTTTTTTATTTCAGTTTAGACATTGATTTTCCAACTTGTGGAAATGGACACTCTGAAAATAATATTCAAGAAAAGTGACCATATTAATAGAGGGTCAAATGTTTGTGAATTCTTGTAGATGCCAAATCTTAGTACATGTGGCTCACAGGATAATATAGGAATGGAAAGGTTCTCTAATTGATTTCCAACACTTCACCTTTTATTTAGTACGTTGGCATATTGAAAGGAGAAGATCAGTAACACTTTATAAAAGCAAATGGGGAGAGCCTTGCTTAACAATCTTTGGCTCTCAATGATTGGTGACATGATTCTCCTGTTAACGGTGAGCATGGCAAAAAGGTTGTGAGCTAAGGCAATATGCAAAATATTACGTTGTATAAAAAGGATAGTGGATTCGGGTTTAGTCTTCCAGAATAGGTTACGAGTCTTTGACATATTAAAAGGTATCTAGCTTACCTGGGATAATACTATAAGAGAAAGTCTGCTTGACAAATTATAGATGGTGCAAATTGATGCTTTCTGCATGAAACAATTGCTTAGTTGTAAGCTTAAATTCAATATATTGATGGTATGCAAGGTGAAAAAAATGCTTTTAGAAGTTTTGATATATACGGTATATAATGCTTTGGATACCTTATTTAATTATCTCCTCTGCATGTTTTTGTACATGCCTTATATTACTCTTGTAATTATTCAGCTATGAATTAAATGTTAAGGCTTAATCACAGTGAGGATATGTTATAAAGGTATTTGGCAGCGGTACAAAGCTCATTGTTACAAGTAAGTTTCTCTATTTTTTTTCCATATTTTTCAGTGTTTGCATGATTTTAACTTTGAATATCATTACTTTGATTTACGTTAAAATTATTCTTACATTTAAAATGTGATGTTACAAAAAGGCAAATATAGGATATCTGCAGTTAACACAATGTTTTGCTATTAAATTAATTCATACTGTATATTGGAAAGAATGTGTCTATTTTTACTATTTATGCTTTCAGTATATGTCTATTAAATTCTGGATTGTGGGACATTAATTAGGTTTAAATATTAAGCAAATAATACATCAAAATAGTTAATCATCACTATTAGTTTCCAGGGTCTTAATTATAAATATTTTTAATTGACAAGTATGTAAATAATGAAATAAGTGGTAAATTTACCAAATTGTGAGATTTTATGTATATTCATATTATTTTAATAATAAAAAACAAGGTATTTTGCTGGATGAGCCTTTCCTCCTGACCCTGAAAAAATAATTTATAAAAATAATAATTTATTTGAAATTTTCTGTATTATCAGACAGATATATAGACAGGCAAGCAGGCAGACACAGAGATAGATAGATAGGTAGATAGATAGATAGATAGATAGATAGAATAACTGAACAAAATATCCATATAAAACATACAGCATAAAATGTTATTATAGTGAAGTTGTTTGTAAGCCATGCAATACAAGGGATAGTGATGGCAATAAATATATTTGGAACTGGGAACAATTTCATAGTTATAGGTAAGAAAGAATATTTAGGGTTATTTTTATAAGGAAATGCAGGATATTTTCCTTCTAATTGGTTTATAATTCTATTTACCAAGACAGCAATGAAATGTTAAAAGCAACCAAAATATTCTAAAAACAGTATGTACAGATGTACAAAGGGGCATGTGTTGAAAAAAATAGATACAACTGCTTTAATCGGATCTATGATCCTGTAGACACAATTGAAGTGCTAGCACACAGATTAAGCATAACATGTATATATACTGTATCTCCCTAAGTATATTTACCACTAAACAGTAAATTTACTAATAGGCATAATTTACAAACCATTTGACTGGGTAACAAAGGAATGGAAATAAATTGCATTCTGTCAATATAGGGATACGTATTGAAGTTATAGGCATGTAACTGTGCTTAAAGAAATAAAGTATTCAATGAGACCATTGCCAGTTGGAGATTGGTATATGTTGACACAAGAAATTAGGGTTAAGGGAATAAAGTAAAGGGAATACACAACAAACAAAGCATTGAATAAAATATCAAAGTTACATCAATTGTGAGCAAACAAATATTGATACATTGGAGTTAAGAATCGGCAAATGAGTGGAGGCTCTAGCTCATAGGGATAACTTACTGGTTATATAGAATATATAGAATATTTGTCTTTAAATACTGTGGATATGTAAATAATGAGAGGCTGATAACTTCATAATGATCTAAGAGAATATAAAGTAATCTGGATAATCAGAGCACATTATACACTTTGTGGAAACATATAATAAATGTACTGCAAGTTAATTCAAAGTTGAATAAATATACATTATTGCCCTTCTTTCTTACACAACGTTTGAGACACAGTGGTGCCTTTGAAAATAATATATGCTTGCTACTTAGCAATTATAGATAATACATATTAGCGCTAAAGGTCCATTTTTGTACGTCTGTACATATTGTTTTTAGAATATTTTTGTTTCTTAAAACATTTCATTGTTGTCCTTGTAAATAAAATTATAAACCAATTAGAAGTAAAATATTCTACATGTGTTTATTATGTTGATTATTAGTCGTATTAGTCGTGAATCACTAGTGGGGTTTTGTTTTCCTAGTTGGGAGCTTGTTATTTTTATAAGGGAAGTTTTGCTACTTATATAATTTATTTTTATCTGTGAACTCAATATATAAGGAGCCATAGTTCAATTAGCCAATACAATTATAGCATCTTTAGATTATTTTTGTATTTGTCTTTAATTGCAAAAGTACCTGAACTTATAGATATATGTGCGAGTGTGTGTTGATCATAAAAGGGTTTGGTTTAAACAATCAGATTTATTAGGGACTCCACAGAGAACATGAGCTTGATTAAGGCACATATAGTACAGAAAAAGAAAATATATGGAACAGGGCTGAAACTAGTATAAGTATAATATAAGAATAAGCAAAATGGTTCTCGTTTTTTCACTGAATGTCTGAGGTAGTTAATTAAATCACCTGTGCGCAGCAGATAGATATTTTCTTTTAATTAATAGAAGTGGTATATTAATTAAAAGATGATATTCACTCCATATGATATGGGCACACAAGGGCCATATCATATTATCACTAGGGCTAAAATCATAAAACATTAAGGAATTTTATCCTAAATAAGTTTTGACAAGTTACAAAATTAATATTAATCTTTCCTCCTGACTAGGAGCCTCATTCAAATGCTGCGATTTTGAGATCCGGCTTGCAAGTAGACGTCACAGGTTACTTTGCTATTCAAGTGCCTTCCATTTACGGGCTCCGATCGAGTTACTTGCTACGAGCTGCGATTCCTAGCGAGCCATTATTACTTGTCAAATCGCAAGTTACTTCCCTCAATGCTTTTGATCCCGATCGCAAGAGTCCCGATCGCAAAAATCGCAAATCGATATTCAATTGCTCCGATTCCCCATCGCTAACCATTCCGTCAAGGCCGCAAATTGCCAAAATCGAACCAAAGGTTACTGGGACCAAGGAGGTCTTGCAAAGGGCTTACTTACAAATTGTAGCACTTTAAAAGCAAATAAAAAGTCAATCCTGTACTTTTATTAAGAGTGAAAGTGAAAGTGATGCTAGGTCCTTGAATTAATAGCACAACATTCTTCAACACTTTATTTCATGTTCAATTTTCGTGTTATATCGATCCTACGGGATTCAACCTCCAAGCCCATAGAACTTTGAAATCCAACCTCCATTTTTCATTGAAGTCCTACGGGCTTGAACATGATCGCCGACGCAAGGCCGTAACTCCTGGTTCAAGCGCGTAGGACGTCACATTGATTGCCGTGATCAATATAAAACTAAAATTGAATATGAAGTGAAGTGTTGGGGGATGTTGTGCTATTAATTCTAAGACCTAACATCACTCTCACATTTCATACAAGTACATTATTGCATTTTTATTTGGAGGTTGGATTTCAACATCATATGCGCTTGATCCACGAGTTACAGACTTGCGTCCGCAATCATGTTCAAGCCCACAAATGCTATTCCCGATGGTATGCTTTCCGATTTTCATGAACGGTGCCTAACTTGCAAGCCCAGCCAAATGAATAGCAAAGTACAAGTAGGACTTCTTGGGCATGCAACTCAATCACAGAAAATCTGTGATTGAGTTACAGCCCCGAATTGAATGAGGCTCTAGATAAACAGATTAATCAACACATTTGCTTTTCGCTGGATAACATTTATTTTCCTAACTTTTTCACTAATTACTTTTACAACCTTTTTAATAGCAGTTTGCTGAAATCTAGGACTGTGTAGGGCTCATCAGAAATAATCAAGGACAACCTTATTCTAGACACTTAATTATTGCATGACTAGTCATAGTGATTCAATTAGGAGAATAGCTAAATTTCTTCATTCTGTTCCTTCTTAATTTCATGGGCAACATTTATAAGTAGAGACTAATGAGGAGAGAACTCTATAAGTACTATGTTATTCTATTAAGCCTTTTTCAAAGTTAGGAAGCGAGAAATTGATTCTATTAATACTTTGATTTTGAAAATGGTTTGTAGAATTACATATGAAATAGACAGATCGTATAACCCTAGTGGGACATGTCTTACCATTCATTTCATTCATTAATTTAACTACCCCTTATACATATGTCCTTTATTCATGATACAAGTACTCAGTTATGACTTAAATGTAAAGGACGAATCACAGTGTAATACTTACACAAAGGTCTTTGGCAGTGGCACCAAGCTCATTGTTACAAGTAAGTGCCTCTGATATTTGCAATATTTGGCAATATTTTGTACACTTACATGTATTTTAATAAATGTATTTTTAGGAAGCAGAAATAAAAGCTGGGAAAAAGTTAAATATCTCCTTCCTATAGGAACTATTTATCAAACAGAGTTAAAATGTATCCATGATAAATAGCTCCCATAGGAAACATGGAAAACTAAAGATATTTTATATTTTAATTAAGTTTATCCCATAATATCTCCTGATAATTATACTGCATTACCTTTCGATCTTTACTGATTTTAAAGCTCCAAATTACTAAGGTTAGTATGATTTTAGAAAATAACAGTTCATTTAATATGGCATATATAAGGCACCTTTGCTGTAGATGAATGTTAGTAAGTTTCATTGATAAGAGTATTTTAAAAAGTATTTGTTTCATTCATCAAAAATAATATTTATTCCTCTTGACATTCCACATAATATTATATTATCACAAGAGCCTGGATCATAAAATGTTGAGGTGTTTTAGACTGAATCAGTTTTGTTGAGTTATACAGTAAATTTATATTTATCTTACAAATCATGCTTTTCTTCTGAACTTTTTTCACTCACTTAATTATTTATTCAAAACATATTGTGATACAGATAGATAGATAGATAGATAGATAGACAGATAGATAGATAGATAGATAGATAGGTAGATATATAGATAGATAGATAGATAGATAGATAGATAGATAGATAGATAGATAGATAGATAGATAGACAGACATATCAACCTCATAAATGTTCAACTATGAATTCAATGTAAAGGCTGAATCACAGTGTTATGTTGGAGTCAAGGTTTTTGGCAGTGGCACTAAGCTCATTGTTACAAGTAAGTACTTCTGTTACTTGCAGCATTTGTATATGTTATGGTTGGGTACTTTTATTTGGAAACAATGTATTTCACTAACTTTCACTTTACCTCATTTTTATTTCAATTCAGAGAATGTCAAAATACATAGCTCTTTTATCTCTTCAAGTCTGATTTTCTAATTCTCTTGAAATCACAGAACATGGCATAGTATTTGATGTCATGGGTATGCTAGCTTATAAAATTAGATATTTTAGGCAATATTTGCAAAATATAAATATTGCTTTTGTTGATACAGCCCTATTAGAGACACACAAAAAAAAACTAATGCAAAGACAGCAGTTCGAACATATTTGAAACAGGCACAAAATTCTCTGTAACTTGTGCATATTAATATAAACATATTAAAATAAAAATAAGGCAATATGCAAAATATGACTTTGCATAAAAAGGATAATGGATTCGGGTTTAGTGTTTCAGAAAAGGTTACAAGGCTTTGACATATTAAAAGGTATCTAGCTTCAATTGAATGTGGCCATTAATTATTGCATGACTAGTCATAGTGATTCAATTAGGAGAATAGTTAAATATCTTCATTCTGTTCCTTCTTAATTTTATGGGCAACATTCATAAGTAGAGACTAATGAGGAGAGAACTCTAAGTACTATGTTATTATATTAAGCCTCTTTTTCAAGTTAGGAATTTGGAAATTGATTCTATTAATTCTTCTATTCTGAATAAGATTTTGAAGGCACTCATCGCTTGCGAGCCTTGCGTAGTGAAACGAGCCATTATGGCACTAATACGCACACAGCACTTGGGCGATAAAATGTATCTGCGATAAATAGCTCCCATAGAAAACATGGAAAAGTAAAGGCATTTTATGTTTTTACTAAGTTTAGCTCTCAATATCTCTAGATAAATATACTCTATTATCTTTCAATCTTTACTGAGTTTAAAGGTCCAAATTACTAAGGTTAGTATGAAAAGAACAGTTCACTTAATATGGCACACACGAGGCACCATTACTATGGATGGAGTTTCATTGATATGGAGAAAAAATATATATATATAGAATATATAAAAAATAATATTGATTCCACATGACATGTCACATAATATTATATTATCACAAGAGTGTGGATCATAAAACCTTGGGGGGTTTCAGGCTGAATCAGTAATGTTTATCTTACAAATCATGCTTTCATATCACTTGAAAAAAAGACAGACAGACAGATTGACAGATAGACAGATAGATAGATAGATAGATAGATAGATAGATAGATAGATAGATAGATACATTATAAAAAACGATTATTTTGACCAGTTACTTTCATAACCTCATAAATGTTCAACTATGAATTAAATGTAAAGGCTGAATCACAGTGTTATTTTGGAGTCAAGGTATTTGGCAGTGGCACTAAGCTCATTGTTACCAGTAAGTACTTCTGTTGCTTGCAGCATTTGTATATGTTATGGTTGGGTACTTTTATTTGGAAAAATTGTATTTCACTAACTTTAACATTACAATTACTTTAACAACCTTTTGCGCCACTGGTTTGCAATGTAACAATGAGGCAGATATTCAATATGTGTATTCCTCTCAGTTATCCCTTAAATGCATTGTGTTGTTAGTATTTGTTTTTCAATAGTTTTTATTTCAATTCAGAAAAGGCTGTTGCATCATTTTGATAGACTGAAACATTTTTTGAAACTCTATGTACTCTATGTAGAAACATTATGATTTACAAATAATAATCATACAAAATTCAGTCAGAGGACTTAAAAAAACCTATTGGGGATGCCACACTTTAATATATCTGTCCCTTATTATAATGTGCCACTAGAGGTTTGCTGAAGTCCCATCCATACACTATGTCGTTATAGTAACTAAAAGGGATAATACAAAATGGCTCTCAAAAGAATCATTGCCCATTACTGTAAATGAGTATTAATTAAATAGGCAGTAATCAATGTAGTTACTTTAATTGCTATGTGTATGTATGTGTCTTCGTATTTAAAAAGAACACTTCAAATACATCCAAAAATGATTTAAAAATGATTGCGGTTGTATTTCTTCTCTCATATATACATGATAGGATGGATAGATAGATAGGTAGATAGATAGATAGATAGATAGGTAGATAGATAGATAGATAGATAGATAGATAGATAGATAGATAGATAGATAGATAGATAGGTAGATAGATAGATAGATAGATAGATAGATAGATAGATAGATAGATAGATAGATAGATAGATAGATAGATAGATAGGTAGATAGATAGATAGATAGATAGATAGATAGATAGATAAATAGATAGATAGATACAGGGTTTTTGTTCGATGTAAAAGTGTTGGAAAGTTCTCATTTCTGTCTGTTTTAAAGTTGTATTTGTTCATGCAAATTTCAAAATTTGAAGCTCCTTTATCTCTTCAAGTCTGAGTTTCTAATTTTCCTTAAATCACAGAACATGGCATAGTATTTAATGTCATGGGTATGCTATCTTATAAACTGAGATATTTAGGCAATATTTGCAAAATATAAATATTGCCGTTGTTGATACTGTTAGTGACACACAAAAAAATAACTCATACAAAGACATCAATTTGAAGATATTTGAAACAGGCACAAACTTCTCTATAATTAATGCTTATTAATATAAACATATTAAAAAAAAGTAGAACACTGGCAGTTGCACCAAATATACAATTCTTTGACTGCAATAATAGAGGAAGTTTGCGAGTTTTCAATCATATGTCAGTGCTTTGGAAACAAGCACTATGTACATTTGATTTTTAAGCTCAAAGACAGGGCCCTCCACTCTTTGTAATGTGTTCATTTTGTTTTTGCCTTGTACTTAACCCCTGTATAGGGCTACGGAATATGTTGGCGCGTCACAAATAAAGATAATAATAATAATAATAATATACCATTTATTTGTCTCACTGAATTTTTATTTAAAAAATATATATTTTCATTAGCATTTTGCAATGATACAAAAGCAAATTCACTATTCACAAAAATGGATATTTATATTTATCATATCGTTATTGCTTTTATTGTTACATTGTGATATGATAATTTGCCTTTTTTTTATGTATTTTTATTTCATTTAATTAATTTCATTGAATTAATTTTGGACTAAAATTTTACAGAATCTCATCTATAAATATTGAAGTAATTACTTAGTTTCAGATCACATCAGTGAATTTAATTCTCATGAAAACAGTGTGAGATATTAATCAGCAGGAGTTAAACATTTTAAAAATTAATAACTCAGTTTAATATTTTTCCAGGATGTATACAATTAGGAATGATGACAAATAGGCTAGGTTGAATTAGTAATTTCACTTGATAGCTGCTTTTGATAGACAAACCCCTATGATCCTCCAACACCTGTCTAACTACAAAGACACAGATGTTGGCTACAAGAGCTCCTCATTTTTGCTAAGAAAGTCACCACTGTGCAAAGACACCAATTTGAAAATATTTGGTACAGGCACAAAACTTTCTGTGATTGGTAAGTATGCATTGGAATGTTTCTTATACTGTATTCTGTGAAACTGTGGGTTCCATTTTGTATGAAGAGGAGTTACACACTAAACAAATCCTTTAGAAGGATTGTAGCAAGCTTTGTGCTTCAGGGGATCCTGGTTCCTTTTCAATGTCACTCCCAAGGACCCACTTGTGGCTTTGGATATTTGGGAGCCATTTTGTTGCAGTGGATCATAAAGTGCAGCACCAAGGGAGCCATTTTAAAGTAATTCCATCAATACTTTTGAAGTTCCCTGGCTAAATTATTTTTAGGAACTTCGGCTTATTGTATATAAAAATATTTAAATATCAGACTTTTAAAAAGTATTTAATAAGTTCTAGTTACTACACCTTTCTTAGCACATCATATAGAAAGCAGTAAGATTACTTACTAAAGTCTGACAGCTGTAAAACTGGGTCATAGGGATTGAATCAGTGTTATTGTCAATGTATTGCTTTGATAAATGCTGTGATGTTTTTTGCTCTGATTTTGCCCCAGTTTGCAAGGAATAAAAGTGAAAAAAGCTTTAGTGACATATTATATAAAATATCAACAGATCACTGATTAAAAGTTCTTTTTTTGTAATGTGCCAAAAATATTTTATAATAAAACTAATATTATTGCACTAAATGTATATATATATATGGTAGCTATAATCATAGTATCTTTGTATTATTCTCCATAGTTCATTAATTGCTTACATACCATGCAAAATATGTTGGTGCTTTGTAAATAAATAAATGAATAATAATATATAAATATTAAAATATTTTAATACATAACACTTTCTCTTTTTCATGTTTTCAGTTGCATATAGCTAGCACTATATATGTATGAAAACCATTGTGAAATAAAATGATTAGTTAATTCTAGTGCTAACCAAATGCTCCTATAAAGAGAATAGTTGAGGAAAGCCTCAAGTGGCTCTATTGTTGTGCCTTCTATAGTCTTAGGTAGCCCTTCTCTCCTAGACCTCCCTTGCATTTTTACATTTGTTATACATTTTTCCAGTGTTAACTAATCATTCATGACACTATTAGTTTAATGTTACCCTCCTCTGTCACTTTATAATCTTCATTTCAATGCCCTGTGGAATACCATTATATTAAAATATTTGAGTGTATCCATATAAAATATGAATGCCTGACCTTTTAATTTATTTTCACAAATATATTTGAACCATGGTGAATTTTATACAATATGTCTGACTAGACTTGGTTTATGGAGTTGGAGTAATCGGTAAGTTGACCTGGGTTTTAGTCATTAACTGACTTTCTTCAGGACCATGAGTTAAAGTTCAAAATAGATGTAGGCTTATTCAATTAGCTACTTGCAAATGGCTTTGGGTGTTTTTTTAATTATAAATGTTTATATGCATTCTATTGACTTAAGAATTCATTAGGTCCAATCAGTAATATTTGTCGAATATGTAGCAATATTAAGAGTGATTTTAAATGTGTATAAATTAACAAATTGAGCAATTGAATCAGGCCCTTGGTGTTTAGAATACATTGTGAAAAATAATTGACTGCTCTTCATCTGTGTGACATATTATCTAAACTGAAATCTAGTTTGTTTCTGTACTGAACAATTTTCAATTTGGAATAATTTCTTTAATACGTTAATTTACACCAAGAATAAATAAAGGTTAATAGAAAAGCAGATTGAATAGTGATTTTAATTACACAAAATTACTTCCAAATGTTTTACTTCACAAATATAATAAACTTTTAAGAAAATCTAAAACAAATAAAAAATGTAGGTGGTGCACTCTTAAACCAATACTGAATACATTATATGAGACCTGAATTATGAATTGAAATTAAATAAAACACACATTATTGGGGGAAAGTACTAACAGGATGTGCGATGAGGGTTGATGAGTTAGGTATAACACAGGAGAAGGGGTGTTAATAAATTGTACAATGAGCCGAGAAGCTGGGTTGTGGATTAACACAGACTATCCTTTACTAAATTATTGCTATTATCTTTTATTTGTAAAGCAGTGATATATTCCACTGTGTTATAAATAAAGTGCAATTAAAGTACAATAAATGAGACAACAAAGATATCTATATACACATACTATTGTTAAATACTGCGCATGCAGGAGGTTAAGACCTAATAATAAATAATCACCAGATAGTTGTAAAGCAACAAATAAATCTAATACTAAAATACTTTAAGATGCTTTTTGAAAAAATATTATATAATGTATTAAATTAGTAATATCAGAGATTTAGTAATATAAATAAAATAAATTCAGCTTGCTGTCAAAAGCACATTTGCAATATAATAATATATAACATTTTCTAATATCCATGAATATGGATACATTTTATGACTGATCTTTGATTTTAATATTCTTTTAAAACTATTAAACTCCCACTCCTAAATTAAAACCCATCGGGACATCTGCTGGGACCCCACATTAACCCTTGCTGCTGTGGTCCCAATGGGGACCCTGCAGCAAAGTTTCATTTAGGGATCGTCATGATGATGATCTCTGTTTTCATTGGCTGTTTCTAACCGCGAGTTACGGCCTTGCTTAATTGATCGCGTTCAAGCTAGCAAATGCAACTGTCGATACCATGGTTTGCGATGTGCTCTATCAGGCCGGGACTTGCGGCCTTGAGGAATTGAATAGCATCACAATCGGAGGGGAGCGGGAGCCAGCAACTCAATCGCAGATATTCGGCTGTCTGCGATTGAGTTGCGAACCCCAAATTGAATGAGGCTCATAGGATTTAAAGCGCAACAGTAGATGTCTTAATTATATGATTGTAGTAAAGTACTATTGCAAATATTAATATTTGCGATTGGACATTATTTAAAATGTTATTTAGTACTAGAAAAACAGCTTTGAATTTACTAAACTGTTTATGCCACACAGCTCAAGGGATTTTCTCATCAAAGTGGTCTTGTTTTCATCATTAGCTGATTAATTGTTTTCTTTTGTAGACAACTTCTCTGGTAACGGAGGCTAACTAAGTAGTTGCCTTAAAAAGAAAACTATTAATTATGGAGTCTTTTATCAGTAATAAATGTAATTAGATAATGAAATCAAGAACACTCTTAAAAGTGAATGACACAACATTTTGTAAATTCAAAGCCTGTTTTTCTACTCCTAGAGGACATTTGTATTGACTACCAATTGTAAATATTCATATTTTATTAGTACTTTATCATTGGCGGAGAATGCAGGGCCCAAAACTAAATTGTGGGCCCAACTTATTCAGTACCCCTCCCTAATATCCTTTCCCATAACAGCACCTCTCCCCAATACCCTTTCCCATAGCTGTAGCCCCAAATATCCCTTTCCATATCCAGGCCCCCCTCAGAGGAGGACCCTGGTGCATTGTATCACCTGCACCACTGATTGAAGCACCCCTCTACTTTACTATCCTATCATAATTGGGACCTCCGCTGTGTCCTTTAACTCATATTTTGCAACATGGATTAGTTGCAAGAATAGGCTGAATAGTGCATGAAGTCGGGTTTAGACTTGGCTGAGCTTTCAGAACATTTTAGTAGTACAGATCAGTAAAAACAGATTTTAATTACTGTGATTAAAAATATATTTATTGTAAGAAAACTTACATGGAAAATTGTTAGCTTTGTAGCCTACTAGGGATTTCAATTGAATCTCACATTATCTTCTGATTTACTATGCACAACTTCCTATGGGGGAAACAGCCCTGCTTTTCTCGGCTCATATCAGGTGAAAAAGTGCTTAGTAAATCCCCCTGACATATTTAACCTCTCCCATTATTTTGTGGCAAAGGCTTTATTACTTCAGAAAATTACTGGCATATACTACACTTCCTGCTTCAGTTTGAAAAATATGAGAGTAACCTAAATATCCTGGATGTTTATTGTAAGATTTTCTCACAAAAGATTGAGTCTTTCTAATTGCAATAAACTGAAAATGTGTTAATCCAACCTGTACTACTTAAATGTCAAGATAGATAGATAGATAGATAGATAGATAGATAGATAGATAGATAGATAGATAGATAGATAGATAGATGCATCTTAAGTACCTAGAGGGATTATTTCAAAAGAAAAAAAGTAATGTGTTAATGTCTTTCTCTAGATACCCCTGTTAAACCCCCTAGTGCTGTCATCCTGAGCCCATCCAAGGAAGACATAGAGAAGAAAGGAGAGGGGATATATCTCTGCCACTTACATGGCTTTTACCCTGATGTGATCAAGGTATCTTGGGTTGTGGAAGGAACCAATGCTGAGTGGCCATCAGATGAAGATGAAATCAAAAACGAAAATGGCCTGTACAACAAAAACAGTTGGATCACTGTGAGCAAACGTGACCTAGACAAAACCTTTTTGTGCAAGTATAAGCATGAAGGGGTAGCATTTTCTGAACAGCAAACTACAAAAGCTACAAAGAAGACTGATATTACTCCAGGTAAGCCAATCTGTTTGATTAAAACTAAATGAGAAGAGCATTCACCATGCCTTTGCTGAGTTCAGAAGAACTTTTAATTAAAAGAACATTTGCCACACCAAATCTGAATATCTAGAATATTTAGAAGTAATATATAGCAGGGACTAGGATGATGGGGTATGATCGCTAGTGATAGTGGTCCCTATTATTCCCACTCATTCTAATACCAAAACTTCTGTTTCACTGGCACAATGTGCTCTGCAATAAACATGAAAGAAAGAGGAAACAGATAATTTATATATCCCTGAAAGGTATAGGACCTCTTATAGAAATATCAACTAAAGGTCAGTAATAAAAATATTACTATGCATACTCTAGAATATGTCACCATTGTATATATATTCCTCTCTGAAAATATGGATGCTGTCTATAAAAATTGCTGTTCATGTTAATGAGCTGCACCAGCTGGTGTTCAGGTTGAGGTAGAATCTGTTACATTTACATTATTAGCTGTTTGAATCCTATCACATAGTCATTACTTGATCAGATTAAACAAAATAAACAACTTTACCTCATGCCCCAACATATTAACATGCAGAGCCCATATGGCCCATCAGTGTTCCTTTGGAACTTATGGTTCTCAACAAAATGAATGTAGCCTTGATCCCCCTCTTGAATAAAAAGTCTGGTCACTTTAATTTAAAAGTGTTTCAAACTATGTTTGTTTTGCATACATATACAGGACAGTATTAGGTGTCATTCTTGATGTTTTTGGGGCCACAGAATATGATGGAAAGTGTCATCGACAATGACCAAATTTCTTTTCACCAGAACTATTACAACAACCTATTCATTAAAAATGTTCATCTGTTATGAATATATCTATAGAATAAACTGTATTTGCCTTTTCACAGAATTACCAGAAACCGTGGATAGGTCTAAGTCTGGGTCAGGGGAATGTCCTAATAGCACTGCAGGTAACAGTATTCTATATGTATTTTTTTTTGTATTATAGTATATGTTGATACAGATGACAAAGGAAGTAATGGTACTCCCTGATCTCAAAGTTTTTTCAGCTTTGAAAAATATTTGTGGCTTTTAAAATTAACAGTTATTTTTACTAAATGGCAAAGCGGTTGAAAACTCTAGAAAAGTGATCACCAACCTCCGGCACTAGTGGCACCATACGTGATATTGGCACTCGAGTGAGGAGCTAGGGCTACTAAGAATGGAGATGGGATCAAAATTAGAATATAATTAAGGTTATTTGATTGGATTATAGGAAGAAATGGGATTGATCAAATGGGGTCAGGGGCAAGAAATGCAGATGTGTTGAGGTTGATGATATTTATTTGGAAAATAGATGAAGTGTTGTAGTTGTATATGGGATGAGGCTAATATGATGACATGGGAGTTATAAAAAATATAATGTGGGGAATTTAATGAAATGGGGTTGTAAAGTTGGAGATTTGATTACATGGGGTACAACCTAAAATATTTGTGTACAATGGGAAATACTCTTACATTTATAAATATATACAGTGTATATATATACACTAGCGACTTGCCCGTCAAAAATGACGGAGCAATCAAATTTGAAGCCATGGCAATGCTGTTTGCCGCACAGTGTCAAGCTTTTTGTAGTGTGAGGACCTTCAGTGCTCATTGCGAGTTAATGGCTCGCCTCGCTAATATGTGATATAGATCGAGAGAGAGAGAGATAATGTCTATAAGCAGAATTTCCCCATAAATACATAAATATATGTATTTGTCTGTATTATTGGGAAAGTATTCTAGCAAGTTTTTTAAACATTCTTAATATAAAAGATATATGTGTATATATATATATATATATATATATATATATACCATATATACTCGAGTATAAGCCCCCTCGGCTTATACTCGAGTCACTCTCCCCCCCGTGTCTCTCTAACCCCCCCCGTGTCTCTCTAACCCCCCCGTGTCTCTCTACCCCCCCGTGTCTCTCTACCCCCCTGTGTCTCTCTAACCCCCGTGTCTCTTTCCCTCCCCCCTCCTCATCCTCAACCCCCCTCCTCAACCTAAACCCCCCTCCTCATTCTAGCCCCCCCCCCAAATACCTCCCCCTCTCCCCTCACTTACCTGCTTCTGCTCCGGCCTCCGCTCCTTCTTGACCCGGCGCGCATGTGACGTCACATGCGCGCCGCGTCAAGGAGCGGAGGCTGGAGCAGAAGCAGGTAAGTGAGGGGAGAGGGGGAGGTATTTAGGGGGGTTTAGGTTGAGGAGGGGGGTTGAGGAGGGGGTTGAGGATGGAGGGGTTGAGGATGGGGGGGTTGAGGATGGGGGTTGAGGATGGGGGGGTTGAGGATGCGGTTGAGGAGGGAGGATGAGGATGGGGGGTTGAGGAGGGAGGATGAGGGTGGGGGTTTGAGGAGGGAGGTTGAGGATGAGGAGGGAGGTTGAGGAGGGAGGTTGAGGAGGGGGGTTGAGGAGGGGGTTAAGGATAGGGGGGTTGAGGAGGGAGGATGAGGATGGGCGGTTGAGGAGTGGGGTTGAGGAGGGGGTTGAGGATGGGGGGTTGAGGAGGGAGGAAGAGGAGGGAGGTTGAGGATGAGGAGGGAGGTTGAGGATGAGGAGGGGGGTTGAGGATGAGGAGGGGGGTTGAGGAGGGGGGTTGAGGAGGGGGGTTGAGGAGGGAGGTTGAGGATGGGGGGTTGAGGAGGGAGGATGGGGGGGTTGAGGAGGGAGGATGAGGAGGGAGGTTGAGGATGAGGAGGGAGGTTGAGGAGGGGGTTGAGGAGGGAGGTTGAGGAGGGGGTTGAGGAGGGAGGTTGAGGAGGGAGGTTGAGGATGAGGAGGGAGGTTGAGGAGGGGGTTGAGGATGAGGAGGGAGGATGAGGAGGGAGGTTGAGGAGGGGGTTGAGGATGAGGAGGGAGGTTGAGGATGAGGAGGGGGTTGAGGATGAGGAGGGGGTTGAGGATGAGGAGGGGGTTGAGGATGAGGAGGGAGGTTGAGGATGAGGAGGGGGTTGAGGAGGGGGTTGAGGATGAGGAGGGAGGATGAGGAGTGGGGTTGAGGGGGGAGGTTGAGAATGAGGAGGGGGGTTGAGGAGGGTGATAAGGAAGGGGGGAGAGACACAGGGAAGGGAGAGGGGAGAAGAGACATAGGAGAGAGAGGGGGACACAGAGGGCACAAGAGGGACACAGGGGGCAGCACATTTCCCACCCTCGCCTTATACTCGAGTCACTCATTTTACCCAGTATTTTGTGGTAAAATAGGTGCCTCGGCTTATACTCGGATCGGCTTATACTCGAGTATATACAGTATATATATAAATATATATATAAATATATATACACACATAACATAGGCATCATATAAAGTGCTTATGTTTAATAAACGAGTATCCTTAAAGATTTTTTTTTAGTATGAGTACACATAAGTAGTTATTAATAAATATGTACAGAGATACTAAACACAAGAAATATGTAAATCTTTGAATATGACATATAGGACACTAAGCAATTAATATTTCATCATTTCAATGCACAGACATACATTCAGCCAGGTGAAGTTACTTAGTGGTGAGAGGAAATTTCTGTAATTCCTCTAATATTCTAGGAAGCTCAGTTTTTAAGTTGAAGACTTAAATGACCAAGTTTTTATTCACTTTTAGTAAATATGCTCTGTAAAATAACATAGAAACTGAAGAGATCTCATCTCGCTAGCAAGAAAATTCTCATCTTAGTTAATATATATTTGTGATTTTAAAAAAGTATGTTAAAATGCCAGATAACAAGGGATCTATAAACTAATCTAAAAAATATGAAACAATAATTATAATTGTATATAAAAAATACACTATTATAGAAATTATAAAATGAATCCCTAAAAGACACTGAAATTGAAAATATTTTATAGATGTAATTTAATCTTTCTAAATGTTTCTATTTATTTATTTTTACAGCAATTGTGATTCCTACAACCTACCAAGCAGCCAGCCTCACTTATACACTTTTACTGGTGAAGAGTTGTATGTATTCCCTGATCCTGCTGTTCTTGATGTACAGGACCACATTGGGATTCTGTTTTTCCAAAAGGAAGAATATTGAGTGATACATTATCTTTAATTTCAAGCAACGCTTGTGAGAACCATAACGCCGCTTGCAATTTTTAATAAAGGAATAATGCTTATAAGAAAAATGTTATCTATTCTTGCACAATTTTAAATGCATAAAATATTATGGCAATTAAAATGTTATTGTATTTTTTATAACAAAAGTAAAGGCGCTCCTATTAACATAACTTTTTTTTATTCAGTTTTTATCAATGCAGTTGGTAATATGTAGTGTTCATCTGTTTATTATAATGAGCACTGCAGTATGGAAAAAATAATACCTGAAAAAGTCTGTCATGTATTATACTGTGGATTACAGTACAAATAACATGTTCTATTTATTCAATGTTAAATCTGCAATAAGTAAAGTCACAGCTTCTATTATGATTATTTTTAAAGGGACAACGTTTTCTCTAGCACTATACACCATGGTTCAGTGAAGAAAAATAGTTACCTTAAATATGAGAGAACAAAATAGAAAATATATAGAAAATATAAAAAACAATAAAATAAAATACAACCCCTGCTCCCCACTGATGGAATGAAGTTGAGGTATTGACATGGGGGGGTATGACTCGCATGGTATCATGATTTCTCTTAAAGGCAGACATCTGATGGCATGTTTAACTGCACTGATAAAAACTGTATAAGAACATTTATATATATAATAAACATAACTGATGTAGAATGACTTTTTAATTAGCTTTTTTGAAACATTAAATATTTTAAGACTAAAGAAAATACAAAACAAGTTTTGATAATTGGTAAATGTTTGAATATGCATATTTGCTATAGATTTGAATTGTTACTATAGAAAATTATAATATACTGTTTTATGTTTGAAATGATATGATTCATACTTTAAATATAAACTGCTTTGCTGTCCCTTAGATAAATATTTGTTTTTAAATTGCAATTGTACTTTTAAATATTACAATAAATTCTACTATTTCATTTTGTTGCAGATTTTTTATATATGGGGTAAATCACATTTGCAATGGTAAATAGCTGTTATGTTTATCTTGCCCTGTCGGCAGATTCTTATTTGTAATACTATCACATGCTAATGTCTTCTAAGCTGTTCTCCTTATGGGAAATGAACATTTACAGTCATTAGATACTGGCATCATATTAGGAAGAACTACACCAAATAATAGTTAACACTTTTGTCTCATGGAAAAAATTACATTATTTTATTGACCGAAAAAATGATTTCTTCCCATCTTAGCTTCCTCCCTTTTCTATGTAGTTCTAAGATTGGCGTGTTTAGCGATACTACATTTTTTCTGTATGAGATACTTTAGTCTACATTAATCAAATGTTGTTATTTAATTATTTTACATAAAATTTCAACATTTTATTTTCTATACCTGAATAAAAATGCAATGCATAAGTAGGCTAATTTAAAATTTCCAAATAATATAAAATTAATAAATAATACATTTGCAGCTTGCTAAAAATATTTGTAAGTGCCGGCAGGAATATTAAATATGGTGAGTATTGTGGGTAGGTTATTTCAACCTGCTATCAGTTTTCTGGGAATGAGAGGACGGTTTTACCGCAACATACATGTGTTTACTGTATGGTCTAGCCTTGGCGCATTTGTTCTCAGAACCTTAGTTATTATTAAAAATAAATTAAGGGTTTACAGAATTGAAAAACCAGCAACTGATATCATTCATACATCAATACATAATGTTACCACAAGCAACACCCTTTTATTAAATGACACTTTATATAACCACAAATGAGTGTTCATAACACAATGCAAGCATTGAATGGTTTGCTCAGAGCGTGTGTGGGCGTATGAGGTCTATTAGCTGTTGTATGACACAGGAAACCCCTGAACAGTGACATTTCCCCCAATAAACTTTAACTGTTTCTATCCAATGCAAGAAACAGAACGTCTGTCCTTGGTGACATTTACTTTACTGTAGCTATGACCATAGTTTAACCATATTAAAAAGTAGTTATTATATGACTTGGTGTTTCACTTGGTTGTATGAAACGTATTTGCCAAAATATGTGCTACTCCTTTAAAAGAGCACTGTAGTCAATTTTTATCTATATTTTTTTTTGGGATAACTACACAATAATGAAAAAATGCTTTTAGAAAACAAAAACAAACACAACCTTTTACATTTGACAATTTTATATACAATTATTCTTTATTACAAGGTTCCATCTTGTGTTTTTTTACTGTCTATTACTTTGTGAGGTGCATATGTCCTTGTAAAATAATGAGCTTCTTGTGCAGAGACAGTTGTAATTGCCACAATCCTATTGTGTAGACAGTCACTTTCTGTGTATTCCTAGGAAGTTTCATCCCACCTCCAGAAGCTGATCTGCTGATTCTAAAGTGGTAGATTCCAAGACAACATATTTATATATTTTTACATTCTAAGGGCCTCATTCTATTATCGGCCGTAAATCGGCCGTAAGGCTGCGATTCCTTGCGGGGGTTCAGTTTACTCGCGATTCTATTATACGGCCCCGCAAGGATCTCCTTTTACGGCCGGCCGCATATCTTGGAACCGGCCGTAATCTGTGAAATATAAAAAGTCAAAAATAAATTCAAGCCTGCACTGTACAGCTCTGTAAATGCTAGGGATCATATTGGGGGACATGAGGATTAAAAGGAACCCACTCTCAAGCTTGCACATCTGCCCAAACCCGAGTTCAAATTAACTGTTTATTTGCCGGCTGCGGCGTGGGCGTGTCTGAGGTGCTCCAAGCACTCTGGACTTTTTACATGGATATTTTACGGATATTAAAAATTAAATATTTTACGGATTTGAGTACAGGATAATTATGTGCTATTTTTTCTAACACCTAAAATCCCTTTATAGTCTTCTCAAAGTGCAGGATGGCTTTATTTGAGCTATTTTATGTGCTTAATTGGTGCTAGCGAGACCTTTTTCCTGCAAGTAACTGCGGCTCGTTTTTAGCCTTGCAGAGAGGTTTCCCGGAGCAATTGAATTGCAAATCTCTTGCGGCCGTTTTAGATCAAAGGCTTTCCTCCGGCGCGAGCGGCCGCAAGAGATAGCAAGGCACCGGCCGCAAGCCTGCCGGAGCCTACGGCCGTAAGGGAATAGAATAGCAGAATAGCTTGCGGCCGGTCCTTGCGGCCCCGCAGCGGCTGCGGCCGTTAATAGAATGAGGGCCTAAATATGTGTATTTATTCAAAACAGTAGATTTTAATATTATGACCACAGTGGTCTTTTAGAGGAAAACATTTTTTACTTCCTTGCTGCAAATGGAAAATATTTTTATAAAGTTACCAAAAGTAAATTTTTCTCATGGAGGTCTCATGGGTATGGTTAGAAGCCACATAGGGGTCAATAAGTGCCTCCATGGGGTAAATGGACCCCCCAAAGCAAAAGGTAAGGGGCCCCAATTGTGTTTCTAACTATAACCATGCCATGGGAAGGAAGATAGATAGCTAGATGGGAGGATGTTCAGACTAGTGTAGTGTATTCACGGTAGTCGATACCATTCCATTCTAGTGAGATTCAGAGTTGGGAGTCTCTTCTGGATATACAAAGCTACAGGTCAAACCCTCTGGTAAAAGTCAGTAACTTTTACGGGATTATTTTTCGTGAGAGCCAAGTGACAGCTTTACAATTTTTCTAGTAAAAGTTACCATAGCTAAGAAAAAGCCTTAAGGGACCCATAGAATAGAGCTCCAGGCCAGTATGGATATCCTTGAGGAAAGGTGTGCAGTGTTGGATCAATACTACCAGGCGTGTATACAGGTTCTATGATGTACTAGATCCTTTAACTTTTGTATGCCCTAATTATGGCTACTCATTTCCTCTTATTATTACCCCATCCTTAGATTACAACAGACATACAGTATATTTAAAAGTCTAAATGTATGTATTTTGGGTATAATTATAGTATGTCATAAATTACTAGGTACACCTACAGACAGAAATGTGTATATCAGCATTTCTATGCATATGCTCAACATTCTGGCTAATTGAGGTAGTCTACTGCTCCATGACAATCTGAAAAATTATCAAACCAATAATAAACATAAGAGTCCATTTTCTACCATTCCACTGTCCAGTGGCTTGCATGAACTTAAACTTATAAGGAGATGGGCAGAGAGAAAAAAAAACAGACAGCAACTGCTAGATTGTGATACAAATGTTTCAGTCTTTAATTCCTCCTGTTTGGCCAAAACTATTTTTAAAATTGTATACCAATTTAGCCTGGGTTTGGAGGGTGTTAACCCAAAGTTTCAACTTACAAAAATTAACATATATTTTGCTAACTTCAAGGTAAGTGTTTAAAGGCTTATTTTGTATTTTTTTCATGAAAAAAATGTTTTTATACACTACTAATTCTCCTCTATCAGATGCACTCAAAAATTGAAATTACAGCCTTTCAGAAGCTCACAGACATGACATGACCTCAGATGGCAAAAGGGCTTTCCATGGTGGTATATAGTAGTTATATTGCTGTTTGCCTCTAACAGTTACAATTATTTCTGCTAGCGTTATAGTAGACTCTTATTTACCTTTAATATACCAGACATTGCTAGATTTGATGCTGATAAAACATTACATGTGCTAATAAAGGAAATTAATTAATTAATTAATACAGCACTACATTTTTCAAAATACCTTTACATGGTCTTACTTGTTACATTTATTATGCTTGTTGTAATTAAATGTACATTTCAGTGACATGTTAATGATAAATTGAAGTAAGCACAACTTTTAACCTGGTAGATTTTTTTACAAGGGTATTTAAACAGTACTTATGTAATCCGGAAAGTTTGCAAGCAGTTGATTTTACGAGTGAACACCCCTGGAAATCCCTGCTAAAATTAGCATACAATTCATAATTCGTATGGCCAATCAGAGGCAGCTAATACATTGTTTCAATCTGTAATGGCAGTTTGTGCAGCAAGGCATCATAGAATGTGTAGTCAACTGCACAAGGACGTTGCTCTGTGGATCTCTGCATTGTGCTGCTGTTGGTTTGGAGGTTAGTATAGGGTTAAAAACTGTACCCAATGCAGTGTTTCTATTGGTAGGTACACTGTGCCTATGTAAGCAGCTCTGAAGATGTGGAAAACACATTTTGTTTTTAAATAAAATAAATCTGTATGTGTACAGAATGACTCCATGTAATGTGTGTTTCTGATATAAGCAGCATCTGTTAGATTAGAAAAAAGGTAAAAACAGGGAAACTTAGATATACCTTTAAAATGTAAAAGGGTTAGATTTTCAAAGATTCAGTTAACCATACACAGACAAGCAGATTTTACAACCAATTTGATTTATTTATGCATTTGTTTTTGTAATTTACCCTGATAATGTATATACACATTTTAGCAATCATAATCATAGTAAATATTTGGAAATGTAAATGAATTACATAAATTAACATTTGCAGAAAAAGCTAAATATCAGTGTTTGCCTATGTGTTTCATGTGATTAACAAATGTATATCCCAGCAGTAACTGATATACTGAGCGTACAGTTTTCAGTGTTATTTAGAAGCAGCAAGTTATTACCCAACAAATATACAATGACCTGAACTAGACATATAATAAAGTGTCTTGGTGTGTGATAAAATGGTATTATGGATATAGTAACGTTGGGGGTCTACTTATTATATATCACCAACATCAGTATATGAAATGAGAATTCGTTTTTTAAATTATGCACTTTTATAAATATGGCCCTGTGCTGTTCAACTAAACCTCCATATGAACCCCAAAAATGTCTGCCAAGGGACAGAGCAAAGGTTCCAAATATACTATGATTTAAACCTATAGGTAGTAACATGTATGTTTGTCTGTCAACCAGCCTTTCTGATCTTCCCTCCTAGGTTAAGATTTAAGTTACAGACTAAACATCACTATTCTTATGTTTGTGTTACTAATCATTGCTAATTACTCCCTGGAGGTTTGCACATGTTCACACAGAGTATAGGACATTGATGAAAAATGAAATCAATGCCCAGAATTTCAATAGCCACGTATTAAAAATCCTATGAGCAAGGGCAAAACCCCAAGGAGTAATTAGCAATAATTACTAACACAAAGATAGTGGAATATAATTTTTTTACATTTTCCTTTTCTTGCAGTCAAATTATAGTTTAAATTATACAGTAAATGATACAGTATCTGTATCTAACAACTAATGCTTCCCTTTAAATATTGTAGTTTCTGTAAATTTATGCCAACAATTGTTGAAGCATTGCCATACATTCTGGTATACAATTTGACACACCACTGTATATACTGTAAACCATTTTAATGGAGCACAGAAGTTCTATTTTTACATTAAAATATTTATTCAATTGACGTGTTTTTTTTATAAAATAAATTACAATCGCAATCTTCGAAACCTAACAAAAACAAAACACAAATTGTACTTTTTCTATTTTCAAATTTTTTAACGTACTACTGCGTTAAGGAGAAAGAGTACTTTTATTTATTTTTCTATTGAAGGATTACTTAAGTTATATTTTTGCATTATGTTATTTTGAAGAATTTGATAATGTATAAACAAACAAACTTATATGTGCAACTGTTCTTTGCATTGGTTTAATACAGAATTTAAGATTGGCTTGTTTTACCACCTTTGGTTTAGATTACATGAGAATCGCTAAAATCCTAAGGCAAATTTGCTTAAGGAACATTAATTCCTGCTACTTACCAACCCTATTACATTGCAACCTGATTATTAAGTTTAACAACTGTTCACTAATCCTAACCAGCCAATCAGAACCCTCTAAAACATTTGAACACTTGAAATTAACATAAACACCCTCAACTAACAAAGCACTTGTCCTAACTTACTTTCACCTCGCCTTTTCTGCAGCTCCTCATGGGAGGAGCTCCTGCTAGTTTAGATTCAGCTATTAGTTTTTGGGTTTAGATCAGTAGCCACCCCTGTTTGTGGTCACTTGTGTTAGGTTATTGGATCTCACGTCACGTGATATTGTCAAACATTTCATACAATTCCCTAGATTACCTAAGCATCACAACAGCTGCAATTGTTTATGGCAAAAAAATTACCACTGTGGCCTTTTACAGTACATTGTGGCCCCTTTAAATACACTTTTGCCACAATGACCACTGTAATTCTATATTTAACATTTACTCATTTGTAAAACTGTACATGACCATGGTTTTAGAAAGTAAACAAACTAACAATTTATATCTACTTTGCTGATCTGATTTCTGAGATGGGACAAATCTTTGCATGTAGAGAAAGCTTCTATATGCACAATAAAAAAAAGTGTCATCTACAATGGCCAGTTCTTTTTTAACAGGTCTAATGGAAAGCACATTAGTTTAAACGGACAGCAGCAGAATAAGTAGACAATGGAAGATAAGTAAAGAGAAGTAAAGAAGATAAGTAAAGAAAATGGAACCCTCTAATACAGAATAATTGCACATAAAAATTAAATAAGTGAACATAAAAGTGAAACTATAATATTTATAATAATAATAATTTAATAATATTAATAATTGTTATTTTTTGCTTTTTAAAAACATTTGCCCATTATCAAATGTAGTTATTCAAATGACCACACAAAAGCAAATTGGCTTCAGTGGTTCTTTAAAAACGTCTCATTTTAATGTATAACGTCTGCAGTCAGTAAATTTAACTCAAAAGTGAATGCTGGAATTAAAATATATTCAGTAATTATTTGTATACAAACCTGCATTTAATCCATCCAGATATTATTGTGACACTTTCCCTTTAAAATCACACTAAAATTGCCTCTCAAGTAAGGCATGTCCAAAGTCTGCTCCCCCCCCCCATTTCAGTTCCCATATTATAATAAGTATCGCCATGTTGACTTAGCTAATCACTCGTAATAACAAAGAAAAATCATCCCAGCATATGACCTGTGATTGGGGGAGAAGCCAACATGGGATTCTCAGACTTAAAGGTATATACTTGTAAGCTGGCTATGAATGCATCTGATAGAAGGGAATTTGTAATGTATGATTACATTTATTTGCATGCACTATGTTTTTTTAGCATTGCATTAAAAAAACTGTTGCTGGTGATGTTTACACCCCCAGGATTGAGCTAGATCTCTCTAGGGTTTGATTTTGTAAAAATGAACCCTGTATGTGAGCATGCCCAGCTTTGCAGCCAATCAGCAATGCTGTATGCAGCCACCTAGATAATGCTGCTACACTCCATAGAACTAAAGATCTTTAAAGGACCATAAATCGACATTCAAGTAAAAATGCTTAAACGGTTAGATGGTTGTTCTTTAGACATACACCCTCTCCTTGCTAAATTCTGAAAAATTATAATTGTACTGAAACCAAACATTTCAGCTTATTCTTCCTGAAATGCACGTGTCTCTGTGTGAGTGCATGTGTGTGTCTGTGTGAGTGCATGCAATTCACTGGGGCTGGGAGAGATCTCAGGGGCAATTCACTGGGGCAGAGAAAGATCACAGGTGCAATTCACTAGGCTGGGGAGGTAATGGAGCAATTCACTGGGGCTGGGGGAAATTTCACCTTGTATGTAGATAAAGCAATCATTGACTGAAGGGATACAGACCTTATTCTGGTTATTACAGAGACCTAAAGCAAAGCTGTAGCTCAATTCACAGATCAAAAAGATACAATGTATTATGTATGCTAATTTTTCCTGTGTATGTCAGGGGGTGTCAACATTGATAGAAAACAGTTTGCAAATGCAAGAAATTCAGCAAACGTTAGGGTAACTGTTTAAATGTTTATTTTGGTATTTTTTCATGCAAACAATTTTTTCATACACTACTAATTCTCCTCTATCAGATGCATTCATAATCCAGCTCCCTTGCATATACCTTTATGGATTACTTTTGGGTCACCTCTAGGTGTGTATATATCATCTTAAAAAAATATCTTGGTACAATCGTTTCTCTATTTTAGATGTGATTTGAAAGACGAAAAAATGCATTACATAGATCCTCTTTCCAGTTCATTAGAGCACGCATATTCATGTGGGTATACAGTATAACTGTTAATATGATTATGCCAACTTGAGTATAAAATGTTTCCTACAATAATTTCCTTATACATGGTCCGCAGTGTGTTACATGAAAAGCATAACCGGTTATGTATATGAAAGACAAACATGTAAATATTACAATATTAAAATAAAAATCCTGCAACTTCACATTTCTTTGTCACACAAGACAGGTAGCACTTGCAACAATGCTCCCTGGGATCTCCTGACACTGAGCAGAAAGGCACTGGACTTCCAACATAATGATAAGACTTTCACAGTCTGAAAAACAGAATCCAAGTAAGTCTCTGTAAGCTGGTTTCCAGTGTCCCAAAAAGTTTTACTCTACATCTTGACATGGCTCCACCAAATATGAAAACTGGTTTTAGTCATCGCTACCACCGTTTAAGCAGCCATATTGCATTTTCCTTTGTTATGGCAATATAGCAGTATTGGTGATATGTATTCATAGGAAAGGCTTCAGTTGGCTTTGCTTCCTGTAAACAGCCACCAGTAAAATATGATCCGTTGCAACCGTAAGACATCTCTTCCTGGTTGACTCCATCTTGAGCAATGCCTGTGTGTTTAAAAAAGAAATAGTTTTTAGAATTTAAATTGTCCTGTCCTCTGAAGACAATATTTTTGTTTGATAGAAATTATTTAACTAGAATACTTACTTAATTTTATCCTTCTCAATGCAACTACTTTATGAAATTTACACTTCACTAAGTTTTAAGAAAGCATCAGAGTAACAGTTTCTCACCTCCTCTAGTTCTCTCTCATGCAGGGTGCCATGCTTCACTGCTGTGTCTTAAGGCCACATCTACAGGGAGAGTGCTTCATATGGCCCCCACATGAGAGAGAACCGGAAGATGGGAGAGATTCAATAAGGTGAGAAATGGTTACTCTAGAGAAACTGTAGAGAAAGTTTTATATGACAATTATGTTGAGGAGGACATACATCACTTATAAAGGAACCCCATCTAATTTAGATCATTGTGATTTCTAAATTTGCTGCATGAATCTTATTCAGTCACACCGATTCCGCTATCATTATTATATTTTATTTTTATACCGTCAACAGTCATATTTTATGGCAGAAACTTTGAAGGCACATTTCTGATCCAAAAGTCAGTACCATATTTTTTTTTTGCATGTAGAATATTTTTAAATTGGATAGAAAACATCTAGTTTAAGGTACTGTGATTTGATTTGAAGAAAAGCTACAACAAAATACTGTGTGGGTACAATATCTTATTTTACACTGTGTAAAAAAAAAAGTTTGGAATAATATAAGTAAACAATTATGGACTTTACAGTCTAACTTGTGTAAGCAGTTTCTACAAAACAATCTCTATAATTATTTCTGAAAGGACCACTGTGGTCAAATGTATTCTATATAGTTTTTGATAAAAGGCAAAATGTTTTTTAGAAAGCAAAAATAAATAAACACAGTATTTTATATGTAATTTTCTTTACTGCATGACTTTACTGCCTGTTACTTTGTCAGGTGTGTTTGCCCATGTAAACCAACAAGCTTTGTCAGTTTACATTGGTAAACCAACCAGAGAAAGTAACAGGCAGATTCCCTTTCGTTCTGCGAAGAGCACTGGCAGATATAACTGCAACATTCTGTGTACTTCCTGTGTATTCAAAGTCTCCTCCTACCCCAGGAAGTTGATTTGCTGAAAACAAAATGGTAGACTCTACACAGCAGCACAACTGCATACAAATATAATACTTACAGGCTAAAAATATGTTGCCTATTTTTCAAGTGCAATATTACCACTGTAATCTTTTAAATTAAAAAATGTACAAGTTCAAATTGAATTATCCTTTTGTAAATTAATTATTTATTTAGCATTCACTTGTAAGGAAGACACAGATGATTACAAAATGTTGAATTTGAACATGTTCACTAACATACAATATTTTTCTGTGTTACATAGAACTCCTAGGGATTGGAGAACAAGTTTTGAATTTACTTCTTTATGACACGTTTATGCTGAGATTACATATTAAGAAATGTTATCTTTAATATACTTTTTACTCCCCTTTTTAACATGCCTTAGCAGATTAAGTGGAATGGATGCTGTGTCACTGAATATCATATAAAGTCTGGAGGTTGTTGCGAAATCAGCACAGATGCTGTTTTCCACCATTTTTATTAAAAATGTACAAAAATCCCTGGAGATAGAACTATAATATTTTATAGAAAAATAAAACAAACCTGAATTATATTCAAACTCGCCTTTGGTTTCACATTGGACTATACAAGTAGCTTTTCACTATCCTGTTTCTCTTCATATTCCTCATCAGAGTCTGTAAAGAAAAAAAAAAAAGGAGAAATGCGTTTAGATTTTTTTATCTTTTACGTACCGAAAGCTTCTTAATTATTTTGCAACCATTTTTTATCTAGCAACAAAATATATCATTTTCATTAAAAAATAAGGTGGTGTATGGCATATTTCAACAAATAGACATTGGTATACCAATAAAAAACATCCAAAAACAACATGCTATGTTAGGATTTTACAACATTTCTGAGGTCAGGTCTTTTCCTCTTTCTTTAATGTCTCCAAAATATATTTGTGATCATTGATGGAAAGCATGTGGCCCTCTGAGAATTGCCATTTGGCCCTCTGAGAATTGCCATGTGGCCCTCTGAGAATTGCCATGTGGCCCTCATTTTAATTATATTCCACTTCCACAGAACACATTCCACTTTTTTCTAGCTCGTAACTAACAACTTTTAGCATTTTTGGCATAGAGACCATATTTATCTACATACAGCTATTGAAATCTAAGGGCACGCTACACCATTTTGATATTGCTATATTTAACCCCTAGTTTTATTTATTTCAAGGGCCACTATAGTCCCAAACTTTCTGTCATGTGTCTGAAAGATAAATATTCCATTTGCACTAGGGTAACCAATTTGACCCCTTCTGGGTCGCTATCTTGTCGTGGTGAAGGGGCTTGTGTACTTCAATGAAGCTGTGAGATATACCATGTAGGGTCACACAAGATGGGCAGGTCATAGTAGAGGGTTCAGACAGATCATAGTCCACTGGAGAAGGAACTGTAACCCAATCCAGTACCTTTATGGATGAGCACAACCAGACACAAGTTGTGCCTGCGTGATGTGGTCCACAGCGTCGCGTAGAGTAGACACATACATATAATGTACATTTTTTAAAATAAGCCATTTTAATTATGTAAGTATAATTAGTTTTTATCAATAGGACTGTTGTACAATAATATATATTACACTTTATTTGATATTAAAATGGTTCTTTACTGCTCGGGCAATGAATCACATTACCAGCTCACCCTCTGAAGCCTGCCCAGCTGTGTGAGTGGCTCACATCGGCAACATCAGTGACATCCTCTCTTCAGGTAAACAAAATGGAGGAACATAACAATGTTCAAAAAAAGTCAAAAATTTAAGCAACATGAGTGAAAAAATAAAACAACTAAACACAATATATTCGCTAAAATGTTTAAAAAAGTACTAAATAGATTCATTTTTATTCAAAGTAAAACCCAGTGCAGTGGTCCTTTAACAAGAAATTTGAATATTTTGGGTGGTTCATAAAGGCTGCTCCGAGGTAATTTTTTTTAACAACATTCGAGTACTAATAAAAAGTACTTTTTATTACCTATAGTTTTTAAATGATACTATATTTGCAACCTCTGTTGTGCCACCTTAACCAGTGAAAAAAAATATGGTGGTAAAATAAATCCATATCTCATTAACACCTCTTCCTTCCTACAAACTGTAACTCAGACTGGAATTTTTGGTGTCTTGGCAGTTATATTCTCTTTCGGGTTTAACTCCACACACAACACAAACAACAATGCTCTGTGGACCACACTCCAGCTGCCGACACCACAATGGTTTCCATGAGATTCCCACAAGAGACAGGTGTTTATACCTAATACTTAGGGAAACGCTTAGTAACCATCATGGAGACACAAAACCCTAGAATTCTGTTCTTAAACAACAAAACCACTACAATTCTTTCTCATAAACTCTGGCTTTTCAGGCATAACTCAAAACTGACATAATTGACATCTGATTATTTTCCTTTGCTGCTAAATTAGGCTATTCTGCACTATAAAGTCTTTTGGTCCATGTGTCTATTGGTCAATGTGTCTACTGGTTTCCAAATGGCTATACCAACTGTACAAAACATAAAGAAAATCGTTTTCAGTGTGTCTGGGCATCATATCTGATCAAATTAGTTTTAAAAGTGTGTGGCACTTTTTGCTCAATTTCTAAGTATTTTTAAACACTTAAATATTTTAAAAAACATACTTTTAGTGTTAGTGTTTAGCAGTTTTTTGTAAGAAGTTCTTTATAAATAATAAAAATAATCAGTAACATACTTTTATACATTTATGTAATGCCAGCAAAGCAATTAATGTTATGCTCTATATTTTATATTTTGCATAATAATAATAATAATATGCATTAACTTGGAAAATGGTTGCCAAAATGTTTTTGTGAAATAAGTAAAAAAAAAAACTGAATCTGAAATAATCTGCTAGAAAACACATTACTCATTTCAATTTTTATTATTTATTTATGATACTTTAACTATGTAATAAATAAAACACTATGCAATACCGTTAAAGGACAAATGCGGATTAGGAAAACATTATATTTGTGATGTATGCCACAAGCTGTGTAAGCCACACACATAAAGGGCAATTTCAGAGGAAATCTTCATTGTAGCAGACTCTGCTAGAGCATGGAAGCTGCCATGATCACTTTTCCTTTTAAAGACAAAAGAAAACAGGTACTGAGCAGAGGGAAAAAAACTTAAAAGCTGCTTACTACTAAACACGTGTAGTGGAATATTAAATGCCGAAATCTTATCTGAATATGCCTAAGAGTCAACAAACCTCACTCCTTCCACCCTTTAAAATTGTATTATATATATATCTATTCTGGAATAAAGGGCCATTTACATCACTATAAGTGATCATCCTGGTGTAAAATAGCACACTTTTTAATTTTATTTTATTACACTGATAACAGCTACAAATCTACAGTCTTATGTCTGTTTACAAACTCACTGCTGACTGTTCCACGATTAAAACCATCTGCCAACATGACTCGTGAAAATAAGATTTATAGTTTTTCCCTGAACCTCAGGAATGCAGCAGGACATGTTAATCCCCAACTGTCGTATTTAGTAGATTCCAGCAGTCCTTTATCTGCACAGATGAATTTGTGAAGGGTTAACTCTATTTCTGCTCAGAGCTGCTGTTGTGGGTCTGTCTGGGGGATTATCAGAGTCTCATGTAAATAGACATTTCATTAATAAAAATAATGCATTTAACAAATTCAAAAACTATTTCAACATTGTTTTATGAGAATTTTACAGTGGTGTGCTCCAAGTTGTATTGAATTAACTGGTCCTTTAAGACCAACATAAGTATAAGAATTATCAGATCATACCCACTCATACCCAATGCAGCACAAAGTGCTTCAGGCACAATTGGTGTCTACTATAACAAAGATCTTACTTAGTAATGTTTTATGCCCATGGCTTCCACAGCTGATAACAAACATAATATGTTTTTCCCAACTAGCAGTGGTTGTCTAAACGATTTCACTGTTAATGAAGATTTTGTCCGTACACTTGGGGGTGCTCCAGTTACACACATGGTACACAGCACACGCTATGTAATACTGAACTCTGAGCCAGTGCATTTACATTGGCTCTGTAAAATTTTGATTGGCATTTTGGTTCACACAATACTTTAAAGGAAAAAGACACTCATAGGCATACTGACTTCACAGTGAGGCCTGCATGCTATTGAACACACATAAAAAAATCATCCTTTTAGGGTGCCTGGATGTACTTGGCCGCCACCTTTTAGAAACAGCTACATGCATGTTTCATTCCAAATTATTCTTTACTACAGACATCCATTTTCTTTTATTAACTAGTTCTGTCTTTTACTCTTTCCAGACAAATGTGACTCTGTAATCTAATGAGCTTCCTGTTACTGCTATTGAAAGCTTGGGCAGCTGTAGATGCCAAATTAGCATTGTGACAGACAGAAACGTCACCACTGGAGACAGAATGTATCAGAAACTAAAATGGTAGATTCCACAACAGCATAATTGCATATACAAGTTATTATTTCATTTCATTTTAAATCTAAAACATTTTCATGTGTTTTTTAAAACCGTATATCTTAAATAATTGATAATAGTGTCCCTTCATTTTGCTTTGGGAACCCTTCTTGAATAACTTAAAAATAGTGTTTACTCTGAAGCCATAATGTTTTTAGTGTCAGATTCGCTCTATGAATAGATGTAGACATGCTTGTGTTGTAATATATGTGATGTAAAATTATAACTTTAATCTGAGACTGAACAGATTAGGAACATTCATGTAGCATCATGGGTTGGTTAAAGCTTTCTTCTTGTGCTTTTTACAGTTGTAAAGTTATTATTCTAACTAATATCTTGCCTGTCATAAATTATGGTATTATACAGTACCTTGCAAAACTACCCCCCCCCCCCCCCCCCTTGGCATTTTTCATGTTTTGTTGCCTCACAACCTGGAATTAACATGGATTGTTTGAGGATTTGCATCATTTAATTTACAGAACATGCCCACAACTTTGAAGATTATTTTTTTTTATTGTGAAGCAAACAACAAATAGGACAAAATAACAGAAAATGTCAATGTGCATAACTATTCACCCCCTAAAGTCAATACTTTGTAGAGCCACCTTTTGCAGCAATCACAGATCCAAGTCGCTTTGGATAAGTCTCTGTGAGTTTGCCACATCTTACCACTGGGATTTTTGCCCATTCCTTCTTGCAAAACTGCTCCAGCTCCTTTAAGTTGGAAGGTTTGTGCTTGTGAACAGCAATCTTTAAGTCTGACCACAGATTTTCTATTGGATTGAAGTCTGGGCTTTGACTAGGCCATTCCAACACATTTACATGTTTCCCCTTAAACCACTCAAGTGTTGCTTTAGCAGTGTGTTTGGGGTCATTGTCCTGCTGGAAGGTAAACCTCCATCCTAACCTCACATCACGCACAGAGTGGTACAAGTTTTGCTCAAGAATATCCCTGTATTTAGCAACATCCATCTTTCCCTCAACTCTGACCAGTTTCCCAGTCCCGGCTGCTGAAAAAAATGGGATGGTGTTCTTTGGGTGATGTGATGTGTTGGGTTTGTGCCAGACATAGTGTTTTCTTTGATGGACTAAAAGTTAAATTTTAGTCTCATCAGACCAGAGCACCTTCCTCCATACATTTTGGGAGTCTCCCACATAACTTTTCGCAAATCTCAAAACGTGCCATTTTGTTTCTTGCTTAAAGTAACGGCTTTCTTCTGGCCACTCTGCCATAAAGCCCAACTCTATGGAGCATACGGCTTATTGTTGTCCTATGTACAGATACTCCAGTCTCTGCTGTGGAACTCTGCAGCTCCTCCAGGGTTACCTTAGATCTCTGTGCTGCCTCTCTGATTAATGCCCTCCTTGCCTGGTCTGTAAATTTTGGTGGGCGGCCTTCTCTTGGCAGGTTTGCTGTTGTGCCATGTTCTTTCCATTTGGTTATGATAGATTTGATGGTGCTCCTGGGATCATCAAATATTTGGATATTTTTTTATAACCTAACCTGACTTGTATTTCTCAACAACATTGTCCCTTACTTGTTTGGAGAGTTCCTTGGTCTTCATGGCAGTGTTTTGTTAGTGGTGTCTCTTGCTTAGGTGTTGCAGCCTCTGGGGCCTTTCAAAAAATGTGTGAAGAATAGTTTTGCAAGGCACTGTATATTATGTTCAATTGTCTGTTCTGTCTCTCTATGAGCCCTCTCTCTCTGCGCTGTCTCTCTTTCTCTGTGCCCTTTTTCTGCACTGTGCGCTCTCTGCCTCCCTCCGTCTCTCTCCCTTTCTCCATCCCTCTCTCTCCCTCCCTGTCTCCCTCCCTACCACTCTCTCTGCCTCCCTCCCCACGGTGCAAATTAGCCGCAAATGAACATGCGCGTCGGCACAAGAGGATGCATACGCATTTGCGAGATTTGACGCTATATATTGGAAACAGTTGTGAGTAACGCACTGCGCAGGCATTACTCTCAAGCTACTAACAATTGTAGTGGATTCGCCAGTATAAGGAGCTGTGAAAGTACATAAATACTAAATAATGTCCATGTAACATTCAATAAATACAAAAACATTTTTTTTACTACTTTTGTTGAAGTGCAAAAACATAGACAGAAGATTTGCTAAATAACAAGTAAGAGCAGTGTCTCACTCCTTCCCACATAAGGGAATAAAAAATAAACAGGACATATAACAATTTAGCAGCAGACAAAAGTCCCAGGAACTGCTGAGACAGTTTATTTAAAGAAATCAACAGCTGAAATAGAGGCTGCCTGATATATATCTATAAATACGTTTATTTACTTGCTCCCTTTACATATATATTAAACTTATATATATTTCAATTATTGTTCTTCCTTTCCTATAAATAAAATATTTCTACTTCCCTCTTGATTACTAAATACAAGCAATACTTTAAGGAAGCCACCAGGGGGAGGTGTTGCTCTAATTCAGGATTCCTGAACTACAAACATTTGACCATTGCTAAAACATATCACATATACAGATGTGAGCAATTCAGTTGCTGGCAAGGAGCGCCAAAGGAGCTCCTTGCGCTGATGGAGATGAACGCTGTAGGTGTTCATCCCTACGACCCGCGGAACTAAATTTCAATGACACCATTGTGAGACCCGTAGCCGTTTGAAGAAAAAAAAAGTGCAAAGTTAGGGCCCGTAACACCTGCAAAAAGCGAAGCGGCACTTAACCAAAAAAAATACAACCCGCAGCACAAAATTACGAAGTTAACGGCCGAACAGCGCACATGCAAAAACAACAATAACACCACCAAAATTAACAAAAATACAAAACAAACGCCACTCACAGCACGGGGGACAGGTACGACGTCTGGTTGCACCACAATTTAATTACAATTTGGCGAGTTTCCACACACAAAATTGCGGACAAAAAAAACAAAAACGAGGCTAGACGACCCCTAAACACGCAAAACAACGCCAAGCACATAAGACTTTTACAGAGGCACGTACGAGGTATAAAATACACTATTAGGGACAACGGAAAATGCTCCACATCTGCGTAATACATAGACCATCGCTGCCATTTTACAACACTAACTTACAACTAATAACATTACTGTTACAAAATGCCCAATTACACAGCTAAACAAATGGTTTGCCCTCACACACGCAGCCTATTTACACTGCACACTTCACACATTGCTGACACTTACACCTCAGGTCAGTAACAGTGCCAATGTACATTTTCTGCTGCAGGAAAATAAAAACAGATTGTTAGCTCTTCAGGATATTGAATGCTGCATATATTAATTACAAATAGGTAAAGTATATTAATTTATTATTTCATTAATTAATTTATTAGCATTAAAAAATATATATATATAAAAAAAAAAAAGGACCAGGGGAGAGGATCACAATGAGCCACAAAGGCGGTCAGCGCGGGGCTCACAATGAGCGCAAAGGGTGCTCAGAGGAGCAAAAGTACACCAGGGCTTGCAATTCTATAGGCTGTATTTTCACTTTCTGATCGGCTACGTATTCAAAGGAACACTGAAAAAAAAAAAATCTATTTTGCATTTAATAAAGCTTGCTTTAAGTAATTCATTTAATATGAAACAGTTTATATATATATATATATATAAAAAAAAAAAAATATATATATATATATATATATATATATATATATATATATATATAAATATATATATAGGCAGTGCCCGGATTAAGGGCGAGATATGTTTCTGAGAACATCCTTAAACATCCTGTATGTAACCTGCATAATACCCCTGTACTGTAATAATAAGTTGCAGAAACTATTGTAACTGTTCAAACAAACTCATACAAAAAGCATTGGGAGCCTGTTCATAAGTATATATATGTATATATATATATATATATATATATATATATATATATATATATATAAAATGAAGAGTGAGGTAGCCGTGAGTGTCCAGTAATCCAGAAGTATTGCAGTATATAGTGATACCTTTTTTATTGGACAAACATATTTATAATATGTATATATTTATACTTATATTTATGAATTTGTCCAATAAAAAAGGTATCACTATATATGTATTTTGTCCGTGCACTTGGGGGCGCTCCAGTTACACACATGGTACACAGCACACACTATGTAATACTGAACTCTGAGGCCGCGCATTAACATTGGCTCTGTAATATTGGACTGGTATTGATTGGTATTTTATTTATTTATGGTGGGACCAAACTACCTCTTTTTGGCTTGGTTTATTTTCTAGATTTCCAATCATTCAATTTTCATTCAGAAACAACTTTTACAAAATTGAATAAAACATTGAGTCTCTTTTAGACTAGATTAATAGGGAGAAAACAGAACTTGAAGCCATGATTCAGTTTAGTCTAGTGGAGGAACGGAGTGATGATTATGGGCTATAACTGGTACGTTCCATGAAAAACTGACAGTTATATATTTACAGATGAAAAATAATTTGTATCCTTTATTGTAAAAGAAGGCATGCAATTTGCTGTGGTCATTGCTTAAACAATTGTGAGAAACTTTTTAGCCGGGACATCAGCATCTTGTAGCTGACACTATGGATCTCTATTAGGACCAAACAACCACTTTGCTTCCATGGGCCATGCATTTTTTACTAGACACTGTGGCCCCTATTTAATTGCAAGCACGCAGATTGCGTTGTACCGGCCATATGCCTGCTGGCTTGAAATCTGCTACAGTTACATAGCGATTCAATTGATCAAGCCTGCAGCTTCCTGGCCGAAAGCCTAAACCGAAAGCCACGTAACCGTAAGTAGCATTTCAGAGCGTGATCATGATCAATTAAGCAAGGCTGTAGCTACCGATTTAGAAACAGCAAATAGTAAATGAGACCGTCATCATGATGTCAGTAAAGCATGGAGGTTAGACGTCAATCAATTAGCGCTTAGAAGTCCGATATGCGATCAGACTCGCAATCCTGCAATGTACAAAAAAATAAAAATGAATGACGATAATTTTCTGGTCCATGTGGGTGGCCTGATATGTATTAACTCACTGACTCCACAGATTGATATGACACCTAAATGAAACATAAAACAAAATGTTTATTGCAGATTTGCAAGCTTGTGACGATCGTGCAATGAATTCTACTGTCTTTCATTGCTTTCCCCGCCTTTTAAAGTCCAGTATTGTGTTTTTATTTGCATTTACAGTGCTACGAACCCCCTTGCGAGTCCTATCTGGTACCCGTAGGATTTTCTTCTACATTTGCCATTTACGGGTGTGAATACAATTGCGGGCTTGAGGAACTGTAGCAATTGAATAGTGATTTGCGATTGTAACATTTACGGGCTTGAAAGATCAAAGGCTTAGATGGGGCGGAGTTACGATTTTGACAACCGCAGGGATTTTGAGCTTCTAACCCGCAAATCATTTGTTGGTAGCTAAAAGACGCCAATTGAATAGCAAATTATTTTAAGGGTTACAGTAAGTACAATTTGCTCAATTGAATGGAGGCCTTAGATTAGCGTAGGTACAATACACAAAACCAACACAGACTTCTCAGGAGCATCAACTTGTATGAAAGTCTTTTTTTTAAGTGACACAGAAAGGATTCCAAACGTGTTTGTGTCTCTCAGTCGTGTCCGACTCTATGTGACCTCACCATGCTGAATCACTTGGTATTCATGGCAGATATACTGGAGTGGGTTGCCAGTTCCTTCTCCAGTAGGCCACAGCACACAGCTCCTGGTATTCCTAGATGGTCTCCCATCCCTGCATGGCTTCAGGGTGGTGTGACCTCTTGGTTCCAAACATAGTATAATTTAAAAATATAGGTCATGACAAGTACGTTATCAGTACAATGTTATTAAACAAAATGCAATTTCCTACAATAAACTTACTCTGAAGTCTGTAGTTTTTAGTTTTCAGTTAACCTTTCTGATACACCCACAATTGATCGTCTGTTTCTTCTATTAATGACATATCACATCCAGTAGTTGATGTTACTCTAAACCTTGTGTCTTCATTGTAAGTCGGGGCTAAGCAACCTTTCAGAAGAGTGTTCCATGTTTTCATTCAATTACTCTAATTTGCAGTACCAAGTGCCGATAATACATTTTAATATTTAGACAATCTTTTCCTGTATGAATAACCTGCTAATAATAAATTAATACAACTGAGTGCCTAATAACCTTAAGTAAACTGAGACTCCAATATAGATATTACCATCTAGTTGGTGTTGCACTTGATTTTTCCCATAGACATCATGTGTTTGGATACTTAATGTGCACACACAACTCCATCATCCCATAGACATTTAGTAGCTCTGGCCTTTTAGTATAATGCCAACCAAAATCCGCTCAGAGGCCGCTTCCGAATCTAGTGGCATGGGTTGCTGACCCCAGGTATAAGCAACATGCTGCTAAAATACATCACTCCCTGGGGTCTATGCATGCCCAGTCTTTTGTTTTCAAATGACTTATACTGAAGACAATAGGATCAGATCCATACTTATTGGCTATGATCTGTCAGGAGAAGATATAGAGTCTTTGGTGGGTGGATCAGAAAGACTGACTCAGAAGTAAAAAATGCAAACCTCAATGTAGTTTTCGTGCAGGAAAATGCATTTTTACAGCATGTAATTAATAAAGCGTGTGCTATTATCTATAGTTTTAAATTAAACCACATTTGGAACCTCCAATGTGTCATGTTAAGGAAGAAGCAAGAAAATCACAACAAAATATGTCTTTAATTACCTGCTATAGACTCTGGTGGGGAATAAAACTGTCCCTCCGACATAGGTGGTGGAGGTAAGAGTGAAGCACGTTCAGATACACTTCGTATCATCAAAAGTCCTGGAAAATAAATAAAGTTATTAACAGGTTTTGTCAATCCAAGCCAAACAGTTCAACAATTTACATTACACGGAGTTGTAAATAATTTATTATCTGTAAATTATCTGAATATCTGCATAACAATATGTCTCATTTCACATTCACTTAGTGCAATGTAGTGGTCAGTAACTAAGATGTTACATTCTCATAATATTCTGTTCTCCACATATAAAGCACCACTATTATATACCAAAATGTTTTGAGAGTTGTTTAAAGAGCATATACATGCTTCATCCCAATTTACTCAACACTTCCACAGAAAACTAGGCTGGGAACCATGCCTGCTGAACTCACTAATGCCTCAAAATGCATATATTAGTAAAAAAAGCAAGTAGTCTGACACACATCTTGGTATGAGGTTACCGGACAGCTTATGAAAGTTCTCAGGAACAGAAGACCCTCCAAGGGAATGTCCAGAAAACTAATTAGATAAGTGACATCAACAGATCAGCCCAGTTCTTGACTGAGCTGAAGTATGACAGTGTTATAATGAATATAAATATAGCTGCACCAATTCAATTATTTTATGCTGAAATTAAGTTACCATAAAAACCTGAATACTGATAGGAAATAATACAATGAATTAAAAAGTAAATGATAAAAAAAAAAATTGCAATGTGTAACCAATTGCTATTTGTGTAACCAAGGCTTCCATGAAAAGGTTACCCGAACTGGCTTTCTGGGGCAACAATTATTGCACCCTTGAGAGGCTTTCAGGAGGCCTGTGAGCCATTGTGGGAGTATTTTTGGACCCTAGGTAACAATTGTGAGGTACTGACAAAAGTGTAATGGCGTCCAATAGTTTTTAAGCTCCGAAAGATTTTCCATGGCTCTGTTGATTGAGAAATACTGTTTTACAGTATAAAGTACGTTAATAATAAATAACAGGAAATGATAAGACCAAACGTGTATTTCTAAGAGTTGAAATCTATTTATTAGAATTAAAATTAGATGTACAGTATTTGCTGCATGTACTATGGAACTGATTTTGTTCTGTTTACCGTCTCTAGAGAAGGTCACACTCACGTACCAAGTGCCTCAGTAATAAATAAAGCACATTTTTTAGCATGGTGATGATGTACAATGTCAAAACTCACTATGTTTTTCAGTGGCTGCTATCTCTATTTCCTGATAGTAAATAGTCATTGGAGCTTTAGGCTATCCTATATGTTATTTCTGTCAAAACAAAATTGCTATTTTTATTTAAATACTGTATAGTCAAAATTAAAATGAGGCAAAAGTGAGGTTTTCTAAATAAAGGAGCAGTACATATTTACTTCTGCTTCATAGACTATTCTAAAGCCTTTGACTGTGTGGATCACAACAAAACGTAGCATGTCCTTCAAAGAGATGGGAGTACCAGACCTTCTTATCGGCCTCCTGAGGAGTCTGTATGTGGACCAAGAAGCCATGGTCAGAACCGAACATGGAACAACAGAATGGTTCAAGATCGGAAAAGGATTGCGACGAGGTTATATATTGTCACCTTATTTATTCAACTTATATGTAGGCTGGACTGGATGAATTCAAAGCCGGAATCAATATTGCTTGACGGAATATCAACAACCTCAGAAACGCTGATGATACTGCTCTGATAACTGAAAGTGAGGAGCAACTAAAGGACTTATTGATGAGGGTAAAAGAAGAGAGTGCAAAAGCTGGCCTGCTGCTCAAAGTTAAGAAGATGAAGATCATGGCAAACAGCAGTCTCACTTCCTGACAAATAGACGGGGAAGAAGTGGAGGCAGTGACAGATTTTATTTTTCTGGGATCCAAAATCTCTTCGGATGGTGACTGTAGCGATGACATTAGAAGATGTTTGCTTCTGGGGAAGAAAGCAATGGCAAGCTTAGACAAGCTATTAAAAAATAAAGATATTAAACTGTCAACAAAGGTCCACATAGTTAGAACTATGGTAGTAATTTACAGATGTGAGAGCTGGGCCATAAAGAAGTTTGAGCGCCATAGACTTGAAGCTTTTAGCATTGGCGAAAACTACTTAAGAGTCCCTTGGACTACAAGAAGATCCAATAAATCAGTACTTCAGGAAATCAATATAAACTGTTCAGTAGAAGTTGTGATTATGAGGCTGAAGCTCAAATATTTTGGCCATATCATGAGAAGACAGGATTCCATAGAGAAAACTCGGATGCTGGGAAAGATTGAAAGCACAAGAAAAAGGCGACGGCAGTGGTGGTGATGGATAGATGACGTCACTGAAGCAATGAACATGAACTTGATGGAGCTCAGAGGGGTAGTGACTTGGAGATGTACCTGGCGTGCTGCGGTCCACAACAACAAAACACATTTAATGAGTGATCATTCACCATTGCATCAATTCCACTGAGTTGATAGTCATATAGAGGATAAAATGTCAGTGCAAGATGACTCAATGAACATTAGCTTTAGTACAGTTATGGAGTGTGCTGCTGCACTTTCCTTTATATGTGTACACCATTGGAAATCTCAATTTTGCCTAATTCAAACTATCTTTAATAAAAGAGCCAGCATAATTGTGTCAGAACTTGACATTTCTCACAATGCTGTGTTTCTATTTAGGAATAAATAGTTGACTATTGTATTCAAAAGTCAAATCTGCTACAACAATATAATATTTGATATAAATCGATTGGTTTTATATTAACTTACTATTTTCTTCTTCTGCTTCTTGTGGCAATACTTTGAAATCAAGGAACCAAGCTTCTATCCAGGCCAGGATAAAGGACATTATAGGGAGTACATAGCCAAAAGCTCCTTGAGAAAACAGCTAGGACACAAGAGCAAACGATTGCATTGGTTAAGGAGAGTTGACACTCTTTTTAACTTAAATCTTCACTTTTTAAACTTTTCAGCAGCTTTTTTTAAATATATCAATATTGTAATAAAAAACTAATAGAAAAGAGAATATAATGGGGGAACAAATACTTTAATATAAATTATATAAGTTAAAGGATCTATTTAACAATTATCAAATTATCAATATCTATAAATAAAACAGTATTTAAAAAGGACAATATGGCATAAACAGTATAATAATAACAAAATATAAAGAGTATACATAACATTAATAATGTTTGACACAATGTTTTAAATGTTTAGTAAAATTGTTATAAATATTACGGTAAATAAATATTAAATATAGTGCAATTTAAATATTGATAATAATATTAAAACGAGCATAGTAATAATGGGAATTTGTATTTGAAATCATCAAATGTGAGTTGTTAAGATAAAAAATAATCTAAATCCCAATCATATGTAAGAGAAGTAAGCAAAGCTAAGCATACCCCCAAAATATACATAACAGAGTTCATCCATTAGGGTCAGGGTACCATTGGAGCTTGTGTAGGGGGTCATGACAGCCAGATAATCTCGGAAGGGGACAAAGCTGGATGGCAAAAATATACATGTGTCTTTGGGAAGGTGGGGATCTGGATGATCAAGGAACCAAACTTCTATCCAGGATAAAGGACATTATAGGGAGTACATAGCCAAAAGCACCTTGAGAAAACCGCTAAGAGACCAGCTATGTACAGGGTCTAAAAGCATTACTAGGCTGAGTGCTCTAGTATTTGGTTGTTATAGTATTGTTATAACTTGCTTAATTTTGGAACATGGTTCCCGAGATTCTGGCTGAGAGACTTAATGTGCTCTAATTAATGGAGAGGTGCATCAGATATGGTGGACTTCTCCAGTAATACAATCATATGGCAAAATATTTAACTAATCCAAGTTATTTAAAGGGCATGGCCATATTCCCATCTTCAGGCTTAGCTTCACTTCATATGTTTCTAAACAATTCAGGAACACTTGGGGAATATCCTGTTAAAAATCTTTCCAAAGCTCAGAAACAGCTTATAGTTAATATGGTTACAGTTTTTACGTTAATTCTGGCAAAACTATGGACACCATTATTTATTCCTAACTCAATGGAATTATTTAATTTTATTAACTCTATATATATTGAGAAAAAGGTGTTGCAAATTTTATGAACATAATGGGCAATGTTTAAAGGTTTGGAAGCCATGGATGGATTATTTTGATGATTATTCTAATATATAAACTCTTAATTTTCAATGAGTTGAGGTGAATTTGGAATACTGTTTGTATGATTGTTTTTTATATTTTTTTTTTATTGTCAATGGAGCTCCCTGGTGCAAAATAATTTGGTGGTCTATAAAGGTACCTTTAGGGGACAATAAAAAGTCCAAATATTGTAAAGGTGGACAGATCACCTTTCTATAATACATTAATACCATACCTCTCCCCTAATAAATTAGAAGTCCCCCATTATACCAGACTGCTGCAGGTAGCACTGGGTCCCTACCCTGCTGTGGGCCCCATCCCTTTGTATCTGTCACACCAGCAGTAGATCTGCCACGGGTTAAACATTAATTTAAAAAAGTATGTACAAAGACTCAAGATTTCTGAGGAGGGCCCTGGCCAGGGCAGATGATCTGCTATATACTATATATGTTTATCTAGCTCTGGTATTATGCCTGGACATCTTAACCCCATGTGAGTGTCAGAAACATGTTTAATTACAATGTCCCTGCTTTCAGAGGTCACATGACTATTAAGCCGGGTAAATTTAGTAAATAACATTTTACTGAAACTAGATGGAATTAATGTTTTTCCTCATATTCTTTTCTAACAGATCTTCACATTATACAGACAGAGGAGAAAATACTCCAGGAATGAAAGAGAGCAGATGTGCATACCTTAGATAGAATTACTTTTACTAACAAGAAGGCACAGGTTATTGCTGTTGTCACCTGAAAAATAAACAACAAAAAAAATGTTTTCAGATTTTGTTCTTAGTTTAAAATTAAAAAGGCATATAATTAAAGTATATAGGAGATGTATTCCCTCCTTCCATTTGAGCCTGACACATAAAATAAACTGTTTTTATAAAAACTATGCAATTTAGTGTTTTCTATAAATAAATAACAAATGTATTTGCCTTAACAGAATATCAGAAAATATATTTTAAATAATAAATTACAACATTTGATGATCTTTAGATATAAGTATACAATTGTACACTTGATAGAAGTATAAAACACATCAGATATGTATATTATTTCCATGTTAAAGTTCTATTCCCCTCTAAAGTTCTAAAAAATTATATTAAATGGGTATATTGCATAAAAGAGTTGTAAAAATGCCTTCCTTGAGAAATCAATAAACATAATTCTAAATGATTCGGTAAGATTTTCAAACATGATGTAAAATATATATATGTAAAGTACCGTATATACTCGAGTATAAGCCGACCCGATTATAAGCAGAGGCACCTATTTTACCACAAAATACTGGGAAAACTTAGTGACTTGAGTATAAGCCGAGGGTGGGAAATGTGCTGCCCCTGTGTCCCTCGTGTGCCCTCTGTGTTCCTTTCTTGTGTCCCCCCTCTCCCTTCCCTGCATCTCTCCCCCCTTCCCTTATCACCCTCCTTAAACCCCCTCCTTAACCTTAAACACCCCTCCTCAACCTCCATCCTCATCCTCAACCCCCCATCCTAACCCCCCTCCTCATCCTCAACCCCCCCATCCTCAACCCCCTCCTCATCCCCTCCATCCTCAACTCCCCCATCCTCATCCCCTCCATCCGCATCCCCTCCATCCTCATTCTCAACCCCCCCCATCCTTATTCTCAACCCCCCATCCTGATCCTCAACCCCCCCATCCTGATCCTCAACCCCCCCATCCTGATCCTTAACCCCCCTCCTCATCCTCATCCTATCAATCCTAAACCCCCATCCTCACTTTACCCCTCTAATTACCTCCCCCGCTTCCTTTCCCCTCACTTACCTTCCACCTGCAGCTGCTCCTCCGCGCTCCTTCCGGCTCTGTCTTGACCCGGCCAATTCTAATGACGTGGCGCACATGTGACGTCACGTCATTAGCATATGCTGGGTCCCGTCGCAGACGGAAGCAGCGCGGAGGAGCAGCTGCAGATGGAAGGTAAGTGAGGCGAAAGGGAGAGGGGGAGGTAATTAGAGAGGTAAAGTGAGGAGGGGGGTTTAGGATGAGGAGGGGGGTTGAGGATGGGGGGGTTGTGGATGGAGGGGTTGAGGATGAGGAGGGGGGTTGAGGGTGATAAGGGAGGGGGAGGGGAAAGAGCCACGGGGGGAAAGAGAGACACGGGGGGAAAGAGGGGGGGAAAGAGAGACACAGGAGGAAAGAGAGACACAGGAGGAAAGAGAGACACAGGGGGTGGTGACTCGAGTATAAGCCGAGGGGGGCCCTTTTCAGCCTTAGAAAAAGGGCTTAAAAACGGGGCTTATACTCAAGTATATACAGTAAATTACTTGTTGTTGTTGGTAACGCAATGTTAAAAGTCACGGGTTGAGCATGCTGAAGGCGCTCATAGCAAGGCCCGAAAGTTATGGTTTGACGGGGGATGAAATGAGCGCCTTTGCGATAAGAAGGGACTTGTCGCGAGGCCTGCAATACTTTGAAAAAGGTGCGACCGTTGCTCCTCGACTTGAAGAGGGAGGCGAAAGACTCAGGGGAAGGAGAGGGTGCAAAGAGACACAGGCGTGAGAGGGAGGAAACAAAGAGACAGCCGGAGGGAGAGAGGGGGAAACAGACACATGGAAGGGAGAGGGGGAATCAGACACAGGGGCAAAGAGTAGGGAGAGGTTCGCAATGAGTGCTGAAGGCGCTCATTGCTGAGCTCCCGATTGGACGACGCCGGCAATGAGCGCTCATTGCGGGGCTCGCGATGAGTGCCAAAGGCGCTCATTGCGAGGCCCGTAAAGTAGCTGGTGAGAGAGGCTTGCATTGTGTGGCAAATAGCATTGCCAGCCTTCAAAGTTTATTACCGTCATTTTTGAAGTCGCTAGTAATAAAATAAATTCTGATTAAACACTGAGATTCAATTTACTGTATATACTTGAGTATAAGCCGACCCGAGTATAAGCCGAGGCACCTATTTTACCACAAAATACTGGGAAAACTTAGTGACTCGAGTATAAGCCGAGGGTGGGAAATGTGCTGCCCCCTCTCCCTGCCCTGTGTCTTTCCCCCTCTCCCTCCCCTGTGTCTCTTCCCCCTCTCCCTTCCCTGTGTCTCTTTCCCCCTCTCCCTCGTGTCTCTTTCCCTCCCCCTTCCTTGTGTCTCTTTCCCTCCCCCTTCCTTATCACCCTTACTCAACCTTCCTTCTCATCCTCTCTTAACCCCCCTACTCGTACTCAACCCCCCTCCTCATCCTCAACCCCCGTCCTCATCCTCAACCCCCGTCCTCATCCTCAACCCCCGTCCTCATCCTCAACCCCCGTCCTCATCCTCAACCCCCTTCCTCATCCTCCCTCCTCAACCCCCCTCCTCATCTTCCATTCTCAACCTCCGTCCTCATCTTCCCTCCTCATCCACCCTCCTCAACCTCTCCTCAACCCCCTCCTCATCCTCCACCCCCCTCCTCAACTTCTCTCCTCAACCCCCCTCCTCATCCTCAACCCCCCTCCTCAACCTCAACCACCCTCCTCAACCCCCCTCCTCATCCTTAACCCCCCTCCTCAACCCCTCTCCTCACTTTACCCCTCTCTAATTACCTCCCACTCTCCCTTTCCCCTCACTTACCTTCCATCAGCAGCTGCTCTTACGCTCCTCCGCTTGTCTTCCGTCTGCGTCGGGACCCGGCCAATGCTAATCACGTGACGCGCATGTGACGTCACGTCATTAGCATATGCCTGGTCCCAATGAAGCGGGAAGACGCGCGGAGGAGCAGCTGCTGATGGAAGGTAAGTGAGAGGAAAGGGAGAGGGGGAGGTAATTAGAGAAGGGTAAAGTGAGGAGGGAGGATAAGGAGGGGGGTTGAGGATGAGGAGGGGGATTGAGGATGAGGAGGGGGGTTGAGGAGGGAGGGTGATGAGGATGATAAGGGAGGGGGAGGGAAAGAGACACGAGGTAGAGGGGGAAAGTGACACAGGAGAGGGAGAGGGGGGAAGAGACACGGGGTGACTCGATTATAAGCCGAGGGGGCCCTTTTTAGCCTTAAAAAGGGCTGAAAATCTCGGCTTATACTCATCCTCAATTAAAGCTTTTTGGTAATGTCTGACAAGTATTACATCAGACAGAAAATGGCTAATGAAATATATTACAGCATTGATAAGTAATAAAGAAAACTCACCGCTACTGGCCACCAGTGGCGCAGTCTGAATATTGCATAAGCAAGAATTAACACATTAAACCGAAAAAAAGCTAGCACCTTTAAAAAAAAAAAAAAAAAGAGAGAGAGAAGAGTGTGTTAATATCAGATTACACATTTTTAAAGCGAAATAACATGAACATTTTTTTACAGTTGAAGATTTTAAACAGTTTTCTATGTAGTACGTGACAACAATGTTCATATGCATAAGTCAAGCTGTTCTACTGCATTCTTTTCCAACTCACGTCCTTGAAGGTTGGTATTAAACGAAACCGAATTACTTGAATGACCATAACAATGTTCCAACTTTCATAACTGTTAAGTAATAGACTATAAACAACTTTCCAATCTATTGTGAATAAATATAGTTGATCTTTTGTGAGAAAATTAACACTGATATTGGCTAGTTTTCCTAACATATTTAGGCTGGAACTCCTCCCCCCTTTCATAACCTGTGGCAATAGTGGTGTAGCTAGGGGGGGGGGGGGGGTCTCCACCTGGCGGCACTTTTTTGAGGGCAGCACTTGTTGTTTGGGTCCCCTTCTATTCCCCTCAGACTAACCAGGCCCCTTCTCTTGTTGCATGCTTCTTTTCCCCTGCGGTGCGTCATTGGGCTCAGGCAGGGAATCCCAAATGACATCACACACACACACACGTGATGTCATTTGGGATTCCCTGTCCATGGGGGAAAGAAGAAGCATGATCCCCCATCGATTCCCCTATACAGGCAACAAGTGAGGGGGGATGAATCAGCAAAGGTCCCAATACTAGGGAAGAGGTAGATAGCCCCGGCCAGAAATGGCTCTAGCTACGCCACTGTTTGGAAAATATTATAGCTGAATGCTGCTGTAGCTATCTACTTACTGCACAGCTTTAATGGCAAAGAAAATGTGCACTTCCTACTACAGACTGAAAAAGTTGGGAGCAGGTCAAGTCTGAAGATCCGAGAACACCAGCAGCTTTCAATGTAAGTGTTCTGACAAAATACCAAGTTTTTTTAAACACAATAAATAAAACATTTTTTTTTATTCTGAACCTTACTTAAAAGAAGTCGTGAAATTGACCTGAAAATGGTACTCAACCCTGATCCTCGAGTACTAGACATGCCTGCTTTATAGAAATAAAATCTTGGAATTTAATGCATATAAAGTATAAATATTTGCATGCAAATGTAAACTGTTTATAACAGATTTCTAGAATTAATTTAAATTGTGGCAGAAACTAGTGTGACAGAAACTACCAACTTATTTTTGCTTTTGGTAATTCTAGTAACTTTCACCCAGCAGGACTTGGTTTCAGTTTATGAAAGAGTAAGAGAAAATAAAACACGTGCTTACTTCCTTTTCCACTGTTGCATATGATACAGATTTAGTTTACAGAGTAATTTGTCATAAACCTTTTAGATGTTATATAAATCTACTTTAATTTATACTTTTCTTATGAAACAAGACATTTTCCAATATTATAATTTCTAACATAGTTAGGTAAAGAAACTACAATTAAAAGCAGAGCTTGAAACATCAGCTTGGTCTATTAATAAAACTATAAGTGGTATTATTCGGCCGTAACATTAACCACTTCCTCAGAGAAAAATACAATTACAACTAACAGGATTCCTTTCATATACATTCTGCAATTGTCGAAACAGATTTGCACAACTTCTGCTTTAATAAATATTGCAAATAAAGTGGGGTAGAATTTAATGGTGAAATAAGAGGGATTACCCCCTTCTGTGTCGCTACCTTGTTGTGGGGAAGGGGCTAGTGTGCTTAAATGAAGCTATGACCTATACTATGTAGGGTTATCCAAGATGGGCAGGTCATAGCAGAGAGATCAGACAAGTTGTGGTCCACTGGAGAAGGAACTGGCAACCCACTCCAGTATCTTTGCCAAGAAAACCTTATGGATAAGCACAACCAGACACAAGATGTGCCTGTCATGCTGCGGTCCATAGGGCCACAGAGTCGGACACGACTGCATTACTAAACAAGAGGGATTACAGTGTGAGCTGAATTTTATACCTTGCTGAACATAGGGATTGTGAGATGCCGAAAGCTTGCACTTTAATTCCTCTTAGTTAGCCATTAACGGTAACACATTCTGCCACTTCATTACCCACTTAATAAACAGGATTATAATACCTCATACGGACTTACATCAACTGTTGTTTTGTATACTCAGACACAATAGCACTGTTTGCAAAGATAGGTAACCTGTATCACTCTCAAAGCTACACAAAAAATGTTACTTAAAGGAACACTGAAGTCGCTATCAAAAGCTAGTTGATGGAGATAAAAGCACCTATATTACTAGCTGGGTCCACCCCTATAACTTGCATACAAACTGAGCTGCATCAGTCAGTGCCATAATAAACCTGCTGTAAAGGCTGAGTGAGAAAGTGTTGCATGTACTATTCAGTAGCATACTAGCTACAAAGATTTTTTTTTCATTCAAGCTTAGTAATATAAAGAGACTAGCGACTTGCCCGTCAAAAAATGACGGCAATGAGATGTGTATGTTTGGAAAGTTGTTTAGTTATTAATATACATATGGAATTGTAAGGTAGCTAATGTTGTTTTGTGTGTACTACTGAAATATATAATAATAATTAATAAATGAATATATTTGACTTATTTTGACGCATTGTGTTGAAGATCTGTGAGCCTTGTTTGATGTTGCTGCAGCATTAGTGGTGTGGAGGTGCTGTGTGAGCGTGATGAACGTGTGAAGTGTAATAGTGTGCGTGCGCGAGCCAAAACCGTTAGCATAGTTGTGTACTTCCGCATTCGCGTAAAATGGCGGGTAATGTGTGGTATGCGTGTTCTCGGATTATCCGTAAGTGTTTTCCGTGGTTATAGTGCTGTAGCCTCGTTTTCGTTTTGTTCAGCCGCCATTTTTTCTCTCGCTTTTTGTAGTGTCTAAACTCTTTTATTTTTAGTTAAGTGAAGCTGTAAGTAGTTTTTTTGAGGTGCTGGATGCTTCGTCTTGCTGTAGGTAAGCTTTTTCTGTATTTGTTGTGTGTATTTATTGTGTTTTTGCTTTTTTCCTGTCCGTGGCTTGCGTTTGATTTTTGCGATGTCGTAATGTGTGGTATGCGTCTTAGCGGATTATCCGTAAGTGTTTTTCGTGGTTAGAGTGCTGTAGCCTCGTTTTCGTTTTGTTCGGCCGCCATTTTTTCTCTCGCTTTGACTATCTTTTAGTGTCTAAACTCTTTTATTTTGAGGTAAATGAAGGTGTAACTTGTTTTTTTGAGGTCGTGGATGCTCCCTCTTGCTGTCGGTAAGATTTTTATGTATGTGGTGTGTGTATTTATTGTGTTTTTTTTTTTTTTCATGTTCTCGAGTTGCGGCCGTATTTTTTGGCTACAGTTTAACGGCTCGCCTCTGCGGCGCTCATTGCCAAAGTGCTCCGTATTAACGTTAATTTTGCGAGGGCCTCAGTTGCTGTCATGGAGCGCCGCCAGCAACCGAGGCCCTTGGCCGCGTCCCTCACTACGCCCAGGCCCTTGGACGCGACCCTCGCTATGCGCTACGCCTGCCCGCAAGCGCGAGCAACGGGCCGTACGCTCACAACTATATATGTGATACTAGCGACTTGCCCGTCAACAAAATGACGGCAATAGAATTGTAAGGCAGGTAATGCTGTTTGGTACACAAAGTAAGTATTTTGGTTGTGTGAGTACCTTCGGCGCTCATTGCGAGCCTCTTGGTTGGTGTATGTTTGGTTATTAGAGCTCCTTTGGCGCTCATTGCAAGTTTAGCGCTGAAGGGCTTTTGGCTCACATTGTGAGCCTCTCCCCAGGTGCAGTTGTGGTCCTGTAAACACTGTTGGCGCTCCTTGTGAAGCGTGTGCTGAGCGCCTTTAGCAGTTATTGCTATTTTTCTTTATTTATGTGTATGTATTTTGTAATGCTAATTAATTCATTTGTTAAGTTATAAAGTAATATACTTTACCTATTTGTAATTAATATATGCAGGTAGCAATATGCTGAAGAGCTAACAATCTGTTTTGATGTTCCTGCAGCATACAATGTAGGTTTGCACTGTTGTATTTAAATTGGCGTGTAGCCTTATTCCCAGATGTCCTGGTTGTCCCCCCTTGCTGTGTGTGTATTTTTGTTTTTATATTATTTTGTGTTTTTTTCATGCTTTTCACTGTGAGTGTTGCGCCCGTTAAGTTCATATTTTTATGGCTCATATTTTTTTTTTCTTCAGTGGGCCGTAATTTTTTTAGACGATTTTTTCGAAGTGCTACGGGTCTCGCACTTTGAATTGTGTATTTGAGTTTTGTGTTGATGTGTAGTTCTGTGGGTTGTAGGTATGATGCGCAAGGTGTGCGGGGTCGTAGGGAGGGCCTACGGCGCTCATCTCGACCAGCGCAGTGAGCGCCTTTGGCGCTCCCTGCCTAAGTCGTACAGGGTCGTAGGGATGAGAGCGAGCCCGCAGTTTTAACGCCAGTTTTAACGCTGCGCTACCAACGGATTTTGGCAAGGTCGCGCTGCTGAGAACTATATATGTGATTGCTCAGAGGTAAAGTACTGCCTTTCAAATGGACAGTTGTGCGTTCAATTCCGACAATTCTTTTTAACAATATACTTTATTAAGACAATAGTATAAATCAGTGAACATATATAAACTGTGAGAGTGGGTTGGAGAAATTTGTTTCCAAACCCGCTTATTTTGTAAACTATAAAACTTTTGAATGAACCAAAAAGCATCTCAAAGTAATCAGGACTACAGTGGAGTGAATGTAAGTAGTGGCAGCAGCTAGTTTCAATGTGTTGGGTGAGTTCAATATGTTTGCCACGTTGTTACATGCAAGAGGGGATTGTTACATTATGATTTGATTTTAAATATTTTTCCTCCGACATGTTTGCATAGTATATAGTTTACCTTAACTGAGCAATTATTAATAAGCCTCCTTTGTGTGTTCAATTAATGTGAAGTACAAAAAGTATAAGCCATTTTGCCAAAATGGTACTAGAATCAAAGTGTCTCATACAGAAAGCAAACAGTAGCATGCTGTGTGTCTGATTATCATGAGACACTGATAAGGTGAAGCCCTCCCTATATGGGCATGGCTTTGGGTCCCAGCTGTGAAACATGGCGTCCTACAAGAGAGAGAACAGGAGGGAGGTTCCAAAGGGTGAGAAACTGTTACTTCAAGGGCTCATTAGAAGTAAGTGAAGTGCAAATTGTATGTGTCCATAACATTGAGGAGGGTAAACCATTCAATAAGTCACCTAGTTAAAACATTTACATAAAACAAAAAAATGCCCAAAGTCCCTTTAATTGCTAGAGTTTACTATAACAGATAACCATTCATTAACAAATGCTGAACTGCACATTTCCCAGATGACATAAAACATATCACTTACAAATATGTCAAAAAAGGAATAGTAGTAGTCATATTGCAATACTTCATTTTGTAGACGAGTCATGATGCCGCCATTTACCTAAAAAAAACAATAAGCAAATGATGTTTCAGTATAGTTCTTCAAATTGTATTAAGAAACGGTCACAGTGTTTAAAGCTCCCTAAAGCATTTGTAGGCTATGACGTTTACTCCAAAGATGTCAGCATTTCAGAAGTACTCAACTAAAGTTTCAGAACAAATTGCATAACTTAATAGGGCAACAAAAAGTTCAAACGCTGATATTATTGAATTTAAAGTGACTGTGTAAGGGCCATTAATCTTTAGAGTTCATCCTCACTATCAATGACTAAGTATTAACATTTCATGGATGCTGAAGAGGTAGCACATACTCATTGTGATTCAGATATTTGGCTATGAATCTAAGAATGCAGGTATGGAAGATGGGCACATAAAAGCAATTTAGAGAAAATCTAATATTTAGAAAACTCTTATTATATCACTAGCGACTTGCCCGTCAACAATGACGGCAATAACATTTGAAGGCTGGCAATGCTGTTTGCCACACAATGCAAGGCTCTCCCCCCTCTAACTTGCAGGCCTCGCGATGAGCGTCGTCGCTGCTCATCTCGGGACTCTCCCCCCTTCTACTTTACGGGCCTTGCGATGAGCGGCTTTGCCGATCATTGTAGGCTTTGTGCAACCAGCAACTTCCGGGCCTCGCCTAGCCGTTCTGAGATTAGCTTGCAACCTCACTTACAGGCTCCCTGCCCCTCTCACTTTGGTGTGTGAGGTTGTAAGCTAATTTTCTAATCGTTTTTTTTGTCGGCCCCTGAACGGCATTCGAGTTACGTGCTTGAAAAAAATGGCGATCGTTAAAGCCCCGTCAAACGAATCACATACGGCCTCGTGATGAGCGTCTTCGGACTCCTCGCGAGCAGCGCAATGCACGTCCTTTGGCGCTCATTGCAGCCCTTGTCAAAACCGCAACTTTCGGGCCTTGCAATGAGCACCTTCGGCGCTAATTGTGCATGCGCAAGCCCGTAACTTTTAACATAGTGTTACCAATAAACTAAAGAATATAAAATTCCTTCCTGACCCCAGATACTGCTGATCGGATTCATCCCTGGATCAAAACTCCCTCTCTATTTATCCAGGATTGCCCTTAATGCCCTTTTTTATTTAAAATTATATCCAATCCCTTTTTGAAGTTACCTAACAAATCCGCTGTCACCACCTCCTTTGGTAAAGAATTTCACAGATTAACCCCCCTTACTGTGAAGAACCCTTTTATTTCTGTAAGGTGAAATCTTTTTACTCGTAATCTCAAAGGATGTCCCCTTGTCAGTTGAAAACCTCTTGGCACAAAAAGTTCCCTTGACAAAGACTTGTATTGACCCTGGATATACTGCATTTATACAGTGGATATAAAAAGTCTACACACCCCTGTAAAAATGTCAGGTTTCTGTGCTGTAAAAAAATGAGACAAAGATAAATCATTTCAGAACTTTTTCCACCTTTAATGTGACCTATAAACTGTACAACTACATTGAAAAACAAACTGAAATCTTTTAGGTGGAGGGAAGAAAATAAATAAATAAATAAATAATGTGGTTGCATAAGTCTGCACACCCTCCTATAACTGGGGATGTAGCTGTGTTCAGAATTAAGCAATCCCATTCCAAATCGTGTTAAATAGGAGTCAGCATACACCTGCCATCATTTAAAGTGCCTCTGATTAACTCCAAATAAAGTTCAGCTGCTCTAGTTGGTCTTTCCTGAAATTTTCTTAGTCGCATCCCACAGCAAAAGTCATGGTCCACAGAGAGCTTCCAAAGCATCAGAGAGATCTCATTGTTAAAAGGTATCAGTCAGGAGAAGGGTACAAAATAATTTCCAAGGCATTAGATATACCATGGAACACAGTGAAGACAGTCATCATCATGTGGAGAAAATATGGCACAACAGTGACATTACCAAGAACTGGAGCTCCCTCCAAAATTGATAAAAAGACGAGAAGAAAACTGGTCTGGGAGGCTACCAAGAGGCCTACAGCAACATTAAAGGAGCTGCAAGAATATCTGGCAAGTACTGGCTGTGTGGTATATGTGACAACAATCTCCCATATTCTTCATATGTCTGGGCTATGGGGTAGAGTGGCAAGACGAAAGCCTTTTCTTATGAAGAAAAACATCCAAGCCAGGCTACATTTTGCAAAAACACATCTAAAGTCTCCCAAAAGCATGTGGGAAAAGGTGTTGATGAAACCAAGGTTGAACTTTTTGGCCATAATTTCAAAAGATATGTTTGGCGCAAAAACAACACTGCACATCAACAAAAGAACACCATACCCACAGTGAAGCATGGTGGTGGCAGCATCATGCTTTGGGCTGTTTTTCTTTAGCTGGAACTGGGGCCTTAGTTAAGATAGAGGGAATTAGGAATAGTTCCAAATACCAGTCAATATTGGCACAAAACCTTAAGGCTTCTGCTAGAAAGCTGAACATGAAGAAGAACTTCATCTTTCAGCATGACAACGACCCAAAGCATACATCCAAATCAACAAAGGAATGGCTTCACCAGAAGAAGATTAAAGTTTTGGAATGGCCCAGCCAGACCCCAGACCTGAATCCGATTGAAAATCTGTGGGGTGATCTGAAGAGGGCTGTGCACAGGAGATGCCCTCGCAATCTGACAGATTTGGAGTGTTTTTGCAAAGAAGAGTGGGCAAATCTTGCCAATTCAAAATGTGCCATGCTGATAGACTCATACCCAAAAAGACTGAGTGCTGTAATAAAATCAAAAGGTGCTTCAACAAAGTATTAGTTTAAGGGTGTGCATACTTATGCGACCATATTATTTTATTTTTATATTTTTTCTTCCCTCTACCTAAAAGATTTCAGTTTGTTTTTCAATTGAGTTGTAAAGTTTATAGGTCACATTAAAGGTAAAAAAAAGTTCTGAAATAATTTATCTTTGTCTAATTTTTTTACAGCACAGAAACCTTACATTTTTACAGGGGTGTGTAGACTTTTTATATCCACTGTATAAGGTAATCATATCCACTCTTAGACGCCTTTTTTCTAGAGTAAATAAGTTTAATTTTGTTAGTCTTACTTCATAAGCCCCTCCACTTCCTTTATTAGCTTTGTTGCCCTTCTCTGTACTTTTCCAGCTCTAAAATGTCATTTTTATGAAGTGGTGCCCAAAATTGTACTCCATATTCCAAAGGAGGGCGTACTTTGGATTTGTATAGTGGCAGAATTATATTTGCTTCCCTTGATTCTATACCCTTCTTAATACATGCTAATATTTTATTTGCCTTTGAAGCTGCTGCTTCGCATTGAACACTGTTACCTAGGTGGTTGTCCACAAGCACTCCCAAATACCTTTCAATATATGATACCCCTGGATTTGCTCCATTAAGAATATAAATTGCATGGCTATTTTTCCTTCCCAGATGCATAACTTTCCATTTATTCGCATTAAATCTCATCTGCCACTTAGATGCCCATTCCTCTAATTTATGCAAATCCCTTTGGAGGGAAAGTATATCATTTTCTGATTTAATTACCTTGCACCACACTCCAATCCCACTTCCAAGTCATTAATAAATATGTTAAAAAGGAGGGGACCTAATACTGAACGCTAAGGAACCCCACTTACCACATTAGACAATCCGAGTATGTCCTATTTATCACAACCCTTTGCTTCCTGTCTTTTAGCCAGCTCTCAATCCATAAGCAAATATTTATGTCAATTCCTGTATCCCTTAGTTTGCTCAATAGTCTCCCATGTGGCACTGTATCAAAAGCCTTTGCAAAATCCAAATAGACTACATCCACTGAGTTGCCATGATCCAAGTTCCTACTAACCTCCTCATAGATACTAATTAGGTTTGTTTGATATGACCTATCATTCATAAATCCATGTTGGCTCCTACTTATAATCCTATTTGAAAAGGTATTTTTACCTGTCAGTTCTCTGTCCCAGTCTATACTTTGTATTGCTGCCATTAGACCGTTAAAATATGCCCTTTTAAACTTAAGAGTTTTAGTTAGCCCCTTAACAGTTATGTTTTTTTAATTTAATCTCAAATGAGACTGTGTTGTGATCATTGTTTCCCAAAGGTTGCCCTATTCCAACATTTGATACTATATCAATATTATTTGTGATGACTAAATCTAAGATAGCTTCATTTCTAGTAGGCTCTTGTATAACCTGGGCCAGATAATGATCCGAGTGTACTCAAGAACCTGTTCCCCTTAGATGAACTGCTGGTTTCATTTATCCAGTTTATTTCAGGGTAATTAAAATTTCCCATTATTAGAACTTGCCCATGCTTAGCTGCATTTCCAATCTGTAATAATTATTGCATTTCCTCACTTCCAATTATATTTGGGGGTTTATAGCATACTCCAATTAATATTAGAATTTGCAGCTCCGCTATTTCACTCTGCCCACAAACATTCAACTTTATCACTAGGACCACCATAAATATATTCTCTGACTATAGGCTTAAATTCTGGCTTAACATACAGACAAATCTCTCCACCTCTTTTACCATTGTCCCTATCTTTCCTAAATAGGTTATAACCATCCAGATTAACATGAGATTCCTCTCACCACGTTTCGGTATTGCCTATTAAATCCCATTTCTCATTAACTGCTAATAATTCTAACTCTCCCATTTTTCCTGGCAAGCTTCTGGCATTAGCAAACATACACCTTATGTTATGATTCTGCAGTTCTGAAGTGCCTGCCACTGTACTTGAGTAATTTAACAATACCTCCATATTGACTATACTAACCCTCCCCCCCATCTCCTGCCCCATGACTAGTTAATGCGTCCCTTATACCCTCTACACTTTCTACCCCATTACTTCTATCTCGTGCCTCCCCCCCACCTAATAGTTAAAAAACTCCCCCAGCTGTTCTACCATCCTATCCCATAGAACAACAGCTCCCTCATCATTAAGGTGCAATCTATTCCTGCTATAGAGATTGTACCCAAGAGAGAAGTCAGCCAAGTGCTCTAAAAACCCAAACCCCTCCTTAATGCACCACATTTGTAGCCACACCTTAATCTCCCTAAGCGCCTTCTGCCTCCCTGGGCTAGCACTTGTCACTGGTAGTATCTCAGAAAATACTACGTTGGAGGTCCTTGCCTTCAGCTTACTACCTAGTTCTATAAAATAATTCTTTAGGACACTCTATCTTCCACTAACTTTGTCATTGGTACCAATATGTACCGGGACCGCCGGTACATTTCCAGCCCCTCCCAATGATTTATCTACCCGATCCATAACATGCAAAACCCGGGAGACAGCAAACTGTTCGATTGCTGGGATCTGGGTGACAAATCACCCTGTCTACCTTCCTAATAATAGAGTCCCCTACCACCAAAACCTGTCTGTTGCTCTGTCTATTCTGCCCTCCCTCTCCTCCAGTAGAGCTGTTCTCCCAGCAGTTAGAGGGAACAGCTCTATCTGGCATTGCCATTCCAGAATGGACATCCCCAACAGGTTCACTCAATCTGGTAAATCTGTTGGTGTGTGCAAACTCAGAACTGGCCTGCCTCCTCCTCCTGATCCCCCTGCTTTCCCTTGTAACTGTAACCCAGCTACCTCCCTGAACATCCTCACCAGCCCCAGCTCCACCCTCCATGCCTGCTAAACTGTGCTCAGTGAGCAACAACCCTCTTTCCAGTGGAGCAATACCACTAAGTGCTGCAACTCTCCTCTCCAGTTGTCAAATGTTTCCCTCACAGGCCCAGAAGTCTCAGCTTGCATAAATCTATGCAACTATAATTCTCTAGAAATGTAAATGCCTTTCTCACAAACCGAAATATCATGGGTGACTTCAAGGTCCAACAAAAGGTATTAATATTTGTTTTCTAATTAAAAACTAGCTTTATTACTTTTTTACCTGATTACTTACTGCTCTTAGTCAGATACAAACTTTTTCAAACAGATACACTTTTTTCATTGTACTATGGTCTTTTAAACTTATTTTTATGTTATTAAAGTTTACAATAAAGCTGATTTAGCTTCCATAAACCCCTTGCATTACATTGATTGCTCTTCTGCAAGTTAAAGGGTTGTAATTAGATAATGTAACATGCAAGTCACTTCACTGAGCTGCGTTCATGTCATCAAATTTCTAGGATACTGTAAACACTGTATAAAAGAACGACTTCCTGGCCTGTAATCTGCAGTACATCACTTATGACCAAATAAACCATAGTAAGTCGTTCTTCTATTACTATCAATGATCAGAAACATTGATAAAATATAACACATTTCCTTTTACTTAGCCATTTAAAAACAGCATATGGTAAATCGACGCTAGTCACCCCAGCATAAGGTTGGTTGCATCTGTCTATACATTGTACTCGCCTTTTTTCTCTACTATTAATCATTCCCGAGACCAACATTGTTTTTCCAGCTAATTCACAGCTCAAATTACTTTAAAATGGTGAAGGAAGGCATCTAATCTGAATGTGTGTCTTTAAAATGTACAGTCACACAGTGTATTCTGTGTAAAAGTTTTTGTAGACAAATGCTGGTTTCCATGTAATCAAAAGAGCATAATAGGAAGCCAAAATACACGGCACTCCCTTGTATGATGTTACCCGCACAAACAATAGAATGGAAAGGAGATGACTCCTTATTTACCCTAAGTGCTCAAAACAAGTATGGTTTAAATAAAATTTCAGTTTATAGCTTTTATTGCTTGTTATGTGTAATGCATGTATCACAATCAGTTGCATTGCAAACTCTTAGTATCTCTTTCTGATACAGAGACTACAAGAATGGAACAGTTTGTTGGTCAGCTCACTAACCGTTTCAATGCCACGGAGAACTCTGAAACAGTAGCGTAGGAAGGGGGTGCGCGGGGGTGCGAGGGGGGCGGAGCGTCCAGGGTGTCACCTCTTTGGAATTGACAAAAATGCCCCCTCCTACCTTCCACCGCACATTCCCCTCCCCGGTCCCCTGCTCTCTGCTTGTGTTTGCTGGCAGGGGGAGGAGCCAGCAGAGGGAAGAGCCAGCAGACCGGCAGCATGGAGCAGAAGGTAAGAGACAAGGGAGAAGGGGAGAGGGAGGCATGGGGAAGAGAGGCAAAGGGAAAAAAGGAGACACATGGAGGGAGAAAGAAAAGGGGTAGACATGTAGGGAGAGGGGAAAACATGGGGGGAGAGGGAAACATGGGGGGAGAGGGAAGCATGGGGCGAGAGGGGGAGACATGGAGGGAGAGAAGGAGACTTGGAGGTAGGGAGAGGCATGGGGGGGAGAAAAGGAGCCTTGGAGGTAGGGAGAGGCATGGGGAAGAGAGGCAAAGGGAAAAGGGAGACACATGGAGGGAGAAAGGGAAGACATGGAGGAAAAGGGGGAAACATGGGGGAGAGGGAATCATGGGGGTGAGAAGGAGACATGGAGGGAGAGAAGGAGACATGGAGGGAGAGAAGGAGACATGGAGGGAGAGAAGGAGACATGAGGGGGAGAAGGAGACATGAGGGAGAGAAGGAGACATGAGGGAGAGAAGGAGACATGAGGGAGAGAAGGAGACATGAGGGAGAGAAGGAGACATGAGGGGGAGAAGGAGACATGAGGGGGAGAAGGAGACATGAGGGGGGGAAGGAGACATGGGGAGAAAATGAGACATGGAGGGAGAGAGAGGCATGGGGAAGAGAGGCAAAGGGGAAAAAAGGGAGACACATGGAGGGAGAAAGGGAAGGGGGAGACAGAGGGAGAGGGGTAAACATGGGGGGGGACGGAGTGACATTGGGCTGTGAGAAGTATGGGGGAGACATGGGGGAGAGAAGGAGACATGGAGGGAGTTAGAGGCATGGGGAAAGAGGCAAAGGGGAAAAGGAAGACACATGGAGGGAGAAAGGGAAGGGGGGACATGGGGGGAGAGGGAAGCATGGGGGACAAGGGGGAGACATAGGGAAGAGAGAGACATGGATGTAAAAGGAGAAGCATAGGAGAGAGAGGCAAGGGGAAAGAGGGAGACACATAGAGGGAGAGAGAGGTAAGGGGGAGACATTGAGGGAGAGGGGGGACATTGGGGGAGAGGGAGAAAGGAAAGGGGGAGAGAGATGGGGGACACATGGAAGAGAGGGAGGCATGGGAGAGAAAGGGAGACATGGGGGAGAAGGAGAGGCATTGGGGGGGGGGGGGGTGGCAAACTCAGGGATAGCCCCGGGCAGCAAAGCTCTAGCTACGCTACTGCTCTGAAAGACATTTTAATAAAACAGTACAACATAATAAATGTACACCATGGAAGGTTTTGGGATTTCACTTGTAATATAATATACCTCTCTGCTTTTTTGTACTTTAATTTACAAATAGTTCCTAACTTGCTTCTCCTCTCTGCAGCCCAGAGACAGTGTATTTCTAAGTACAGGGGTTGCATTGTCTAATCAGTGGCAAAAATCTGTTAAATGCTACTTGAGAGAGGTTACTGACAGGCTAATTTGAAACACTGCACTTCACACACTGTGTATTCATGAGCTGCAGAGGGCAGCGGGTAAAAATTGTATGATTATAGTTTGATTATAGGCACAAAAAGCAGAGCGTATAAACACATCTTGATAGAATATTAAAGTAAATTGATACATTGGCGGAGTTACCACTGGTGCACCACCCGGGCCATGGAGACACACAGGGTCAGACTGACAGAGACACACACCTGGAAAAACTGGGAGACAGGGACATACTGACAGAGAGACAGTAAAAGATGGAGACACACAGTGACAGACTGACAGAGACACACATGGACAAACTGAGAGACAGGGACATACTGACAGAGAGACAGTGATAGATGGAGACACACTGGGACAGACTGACAGACAGACACAAAGAAACACTGAGAGACAGTCTATCACTGTCTCTCTGTCTATATATCCATGATATATATGGGGAGAGATTGAGAGAGAAACAGAGACAGACTGACAGAGACACACGGGGGTGGATTGACAGAGACACACAGGGGACAGAGTAACAGATACATAGAGAGAGACATTGGAACAGACAGACATGGGGACGGACTGACAGGACAGAGACACATAGAATAGAATAACAGAGACATAGGGAAAGACTAACAGTGTCACAATGACAGCCCGAGAAAAAGACACAGATGACAGACTGGCATACACACTCACAGGAACAGACTGAGAGACAAAGTGATAGACACAGGAACTGAAATATACACAAAGACAGACTGAAAGACATATAGGGACAGACTACCAAAGAGAGTTCCAAAAAAACATTTACTTCTGCTTCATAGACTATTCTAAAGTATTTGACTGTGTGGCTCACAACAAAATGTGGCATGTCCTTATGGACCAACCCTACCAGATCAACCCCTCCTCCTCCTAAAGAATCTGTATGTCGAACAAGAAAGCATGGTCAGAACCGAACATGGGACCGCAGAATGGTTCAAGATTGCAAAAGGAGTGCGACAAGGTTGTATAGTGTTACCTTTTTTATTCAACTTATATGCAGAGTACATCATGTATAAGGCTGGACTGGATGAATCCAAAGCCGGAATCAATATTGCTTGCCGGAATATCACCAACCTCAGATACGCGGATGATACTATTCTGATGGCTAAAAGTGAGGAGGAACTAAAGGACTTTTTGCGGAGGGTAAAAGAAGAAAGTGCAAAAGTAGGGCTACTGCTCAACGTTAAAAAGACGAAGATCATGGCAAACGGAAATCTCACTTCCTGTCAAATAGACGGAGAAGTGGAGGCAGTGACAGATTTTATTTTCCTTGGATCCAAGATCTCTGCAGATGGTGAATGTAGTCATAAAATTAAAAAACATTTGCTTCTGGGGAGGAAAGCTATAGAAAGCTAGTAAAAACTAAAGATATTAAACTATCAACAAAGGTCAGCATAGTAAAAAGTATGGTATTCCAAGTAGTAACATAAGGATGTGAGAGCTGTACCATAAAGAAGGCTGAGTGTCGTAGAATTGACGCCTCTGAATTATGGTGTTGGAGAAGACTGCTTAGAGTCCCTTGGACTACAAGAAGATCCAATAAATCATTACTTAACTAAACCAAGACAAACTGTTCACTAGAAGGTATGAACATGAGGCTGAAGCTCAAATATTTTGGCCATATCATGACACTGCAAGATACCCTAGAAAAGACTTTGATGCTGGGACAGATTGAAGGCACAGGAAGAATGGGACAACAAAGGCAGAGATGGATAGATGAAGTCACTGAAGCAATGAACATGAACTTGATGGAGCTCAGAGGGGCAGTGACTGAGAGATGCACCTGGCGTGCTGTGGTACATAGTCACGGAGAGTAGGATGCGAATGACTAAACAACAACAACAACGAGTCAGAGTGAGAGAGTCACAGGAACAGACAGAAATATATACAGGGACAGAGTGAAATATATATAGGGACAGACTAACAAATGTGTCAGAATGAGAGAGACACAGGGACAGACAAAAATATAAACTAAAGACTAAGGGCCTCATTCTATTAGCGGCCGCAGCCGTTGCGGGGCAGCAAGCTATTCGGCTATTCTATTCCCTTACGGCCGGCGATTCCGGCAGGCTTGCGGCCGCTAACGCCAGTGGAAAGCCTTTGATCTAAAACGGCCGCAAGAGTTTCGGCCATAAGAAATTCCTATTTGCAATTCAATTGCTCCGGGAACCCTCTCTGCAAGGCTAAAAGCGAGCCGCAGCTTACTTGCAGGAAAAAGGTCCCGCTAGCACCAATTAAGCACATAAAATAGCTCAAATAAAGCCATCCTGCACTTTGAGAAGACTATAAAGGGATTTTAGGTGTTAGAAAAAATAGCACATAATTATCCTATACTCAAATCCGTAAACTATTTTATTTTAAAATCCGTAAAATATCCATGTAAAAAGTCCAGAGTGCTTGGAGCACTTCAGACCCGCCCACGCCGCAGCCGGAAAATAAACAGTTAATTTGAACTCGGGTTTGGGCTGATGTGCAAGCTTGAGAGTGGGTTATTTTTAATCCTCATGTCCCCCAATATGATCCCTAGCATTTACAGAGCTGTACAGTGCAGGCTTGAATTTATTTTTGCGTTTTTAGATTTCAGAGCTTACGGCCGGTTTCAAGATATGCGGCCGGCCGTAAGAGGAGATCCTTGCGGGGCCGTATAATAGAATCGCGAGTTAACAGAACCCCCGCAAGGAATCGCAGCCTTACGGCCGATTTACAGCCGATAATTGAATGAGGCCCTAAGACATTTACACACATAGGGCAGATATATGTTTGATCCACGTTGTCCCAACTAGTGAGTTGAAACACACTTGAGGACATATGTACCAGTGAGCCTTTTACCTTAATGTGCTAATTTTGCACTGGGGCCCTCCATTCACTAGCTCTGCAACTGGATGCATAGTTATATTACATTCCTAGTGAAATCCAGAAATCTTCCATGTCCCATCAAACGTTCACAGTAACCCCAAACTTCCCATCATTAATTTAAAAGAACATGTTTAAAATACAATCTTTTTTTGTGTAATGAAAATTTAATTAAGTAAATCAACACACCAAAAGAAATAATAGACGGTAACTTGAGACATACTGTAAACAAAAACTCACAGAGAGCCTGTGATCCGTGTTATTTTAATCAGTTTAACATTCAAAAGAATGGAGAAAAATGCCCAAGGTTGTTGCAATCCAGAGATTTACAAGATCCCATGCTCATCTGTTTCCTTTTACATTTCAGGACAAAAGAGGAGAAAACAATACATCCCTGTCTCACTTTAAATCTACAGTAAAAACACTTATCTTTTATACAAAAACATATTTTTCATACAAAAATGTTTGTAGTGTTTGAAACATGACAGCTTAAATGAACAATAAAACAGATAGTGAATACATAATTGGGTAGAATCTGGTAGCAAATCATTTCTAGATAGAATACGGAGCTATAGGCAGACTAAACAGATTTGCATTGTTTGGCTCTAACCCGAAAATTAGATTTCTTCATCTCTGATCACTTCATTTTCATGCAGTAAAAAATGTTTTATTGAAAAGATTCTAATGTTTCATGCAAGTTCTTTTCAAAACATGACAGAAAATATTGGTCCATTTAAAAGGTCCTGAAACAAAACAGCTAATTTAAATTAGAAATAGACAAATTAAGAAATCTGTTTACTCACATTCAATTCTATTATCCACAGTAAAGTGACAAACAAAAGGTCAAAGGTGGTAAAAAGGCAGAATGTTCTTCTGACATCTGAAATTCCCTTTTTTGTGGAGCCCTCATAAGATTCAAGTCTGGCAACCAGTTCGGCACTGTTGATTGACTGGACATCATGAACTGAACTGTGAGAGCCCAAGAGACTACTCCGAGAATACTCTGTGTCACCTTGTAGATGGCTCATCATGATGGTGTATGGAGCAGCTTCTTCGCTCCTTTACCATCACTTGAGGCTGAGTCCATATGGGAACACCATATCTGTAAATAAATGAAACAGATGTCAGATTACATGCTACATCTGACGTTTCATTGATTACACTGATTTTGCGTTTTAGCGATATGATTATGTTATCTAATCTTGTAAAGGAACATAGTAATCATACTTTTAAAACATACTCTTTGGAAAATAACCGAAAACAGGTAACGGCCCATAATTATTATTATTACCTCTAATTTATATAGCATAAACACAGTCCGTAGAGCTGGGGTACAGTAAAACATGGGTATGGTTTGACAGACTGATACAAAAGGAGTTGGGGACTCTGCTTTTGTGCTGACAATCATATAAAAACACCTTTATACAAAAGAACTAAAGGATTACGGAAACAAAAAGTGAAGGAATTAAAATTGAGAAATGAAGGCTTAGCAAGTAATTGAAAAGAAAGTAGAGGGTTAGTTAGTGATTTAGTCTGTGGGTGTAGCAGCTGTATGAGATGGAGGTGATAGTGCAGAAACCTAAACTAGAATTTAACACAGATCACAGGTGGGTGGGTGTTTGTTCTGGGTATGTGGGAGGGTATATTATACAGGTTCAGAGATAGAAGCGAGGGTTGGTGGAGTGTGTAGGTCTAGAGGTAAAATAATCTAGGTGAATTGAACTGGAGATGTGTCAGTTTGAGAGTGCTTCTGCTGATATAAGGCCCAGTCCTGATGGTAAATGGAACTAGAAATATGTAATTGGGTTAGTGCTTCTGCTTAGGTGGTTAGTATAGGCCCCAGTGTCACTGGCTGAGCCCCTGAAAAAATGGCTGCCTCAGTCCTGATGATGAAGAAAACCAGAAAGACTCCAGTTGGGGAGTGTTCATGGCATGGGTACCAGAGTCACTGTCTGGGTCCCTGCAGAAGTGGACGCCTCATATTAATACATTTATTATCTTTCATTTGCAATTTGTTGCAGATTGATCTACTATTTTGGTTTATGGGGATGTACTTCAGGAGATTGTAGGAGACTTGAATACAGAGAATGCTTCTATCTGTTCAATGAGAAAGTGGCAGCTAAAACTACCAGAGCTTTTAATGGGACTGAAGGAAAGCTCATTAGCTAACAACAACAACAAACTCCACTGAGGAGACAGCTCAGAAATCGAAACGAACCACCACAGTAAAAAAATAATTGCATATAAAAGTAAAAAAATTAAAATGTGTTTTATTTTTTTCACTCTTTAAAAACATTTTGCCTATTATTAAATACAGTAAATAAAAAAATGTCCACAGTGGTCATAAGAGGGCTTGTTTTTGTTTTATTTTCCTGAGCACCTATTTTATTATTTTAAATGTGTTTCTACCATGTATCTTTCATTTAAGAAAGGAAAACCATTTAAAATGTACTTGAAAGAAATGTTAGCTTGGCAAGCTGCTGCCGACTTCCTGTCTGTGCATGTCTCTATATTTCAGATCTGGGATCAGACACAGTTTCATTTTCTTCTAAACTACTGTTGTTTTTCTACATGGTATTTTATTTCTGTATTAATTCATGTTTAATTCATGTTTATATAGTGTTTTTATCTAGAGACTAAGGTTAAAAAAACAGTATATCATAAGCTAGCACAGAAGAACATTTTCAAAGAAGAACAGAGACTAGAGTTATATTTTTGTGAGTAATGTTGTAAAAGTAATACAGCTGACTAGAAGACAGGGAAGTAAGTGACAAATGGTAAATGGAGGCGCAGAGAAGAGTGAAGTGATCAATATTCAATCTATATTTTCATGAATCTACAATTGAAGTGATCATTAGGGTCAAAGGTTGGGCATGGCGGCAGGAAGAAATGTCCTTCAGAAATATAGGTTTTCAGAGAGGAGAAGTGTGTATGGCCATAGACCGTGTGCTGAAAGATAGGAGGAATGGGAGGGAAGGTTAGTGGTAAGGAGAGATATGGGATACATTGGTATGAGTAGGTGGGGAACAAACCCCCAAAGATTAAATGAACAAGGGACACAAAAATTACAAAATTAAAATTAATCATGCATTACCATATTTGGCCACCTTGGAGCAGTATATCTTTCCCATGAAAGCTCGGACCCATAATGACAGCAATCCAATTTTAAGGCTGTGAATGCTGTAATTTTAAGGCTGGGAATGCGGCACTTTTCGCGAACCTCTCACCAGTCTTTGTTTCCCCCTCTCTCCATGCTTTGTGTCTTTTGTTTTTCCTTATTTCACCCCCCTGTGTCTCTTTTCATCTGTCTCTCAGCCCTGTGTCTCTTTCCACCCTCTCCCTCCCCTGTATCTTTCTCCTCTGTGTCTGTGCTGCAGTTTTGAGTGCCGCTACTTGCGTTGTTTGGCTAAGTGTCACTGGCTTTGTGAACGTGTTTACTTTCTTGAGCTAATTGTTACCTCCTTCGGGGTCGTTTTTACTGCCTTCTGCCTCGTTTTCATCCGTTTACGTTTTTTCATCCGCCATTTTTTTTTCCGCTTAGCCAATTTTCGATCAGCGAAAAACGGCAAATATGGTTCAAATTAACTTGCAACCTCACTCACAGGCTCCCCCTGTGCTGTATGTGAGTGTGTAAGTTATTTTTGTTTAAGTATTTGGTCTTTTTTGGTGGTCTTTCGAGTTCTGTGGTTTGGCCGTTGAAGTCGTAATGTATTGAGTGCCCTAAAGTATTGTGTGCCTTAAAACTGCTATGCGCTGAGTTCTGCTGACTCTCGGTCCCTGCAATGAGCGCCTTCGGCACCCATTGCAGCTAAGTCCCACGTGCCTTGCGATTAGCGCCTGCGGCGCTGATCGTGAGCCCATAAATGAACGCCATCGGCGCTCAATGTAGCAAAGTCGCGCAGGCCTCATGATAAGCGCCTCTGGCGCTCATTTCCACTCCTGCAATGAATGCTTTTGGCGCTCATTGCTGGTAAGTCGCGGGTACCGCACCATGAGCTCATCCAGAGCTGATCTCCACTCGCAACTGCGTCCCTCGCTTTGCGAGGCCCGCAAAGTGTGATGACAACTCGCAGTACGACAGCTATATACTTAAATATATACTTATATATATATACTTATACATAATAAGTTGGCATGAATAGGTGGTATAGGTGGTACATTAAGCATTTCTATATGTAATGTAGCAAATACTAATGGTGACTCGATAGACTGAATGTAAAAATGAGAGTGAATATTAGCAGGTGCAGCTATTTTGTAGGTGACTGTTTGTGTCTCTAAACAGGGGTGGAGGAAAGGGACACTGCCACCCCGACAACAAGTTGATTTCATTTTAAAGAACATTAAAAACTGGCTATCATTGCACTAGTCTTTATCTACAGTAAATCATTCCTTGGATATTTAGAATTGATTTTGTGGCTACTCTAAGAACTTGATAAGGTTGGGAGAGGAGTCTGCCAGATAATACTGCAGGTCTTTATTTTGGACACCACAGAGACAGACAAGCAGGCTGTAATCCTAATTAACACATCAAAGCAGCTAGTTAATATGCCTGAGCAGATAATTTGCATATACATTTCCCTGTGAAAATTCAAAAACTTACAATCTAATCTTGCACAGTGCTTTGGAGAAAGCACTTCAGACACTAAATTCCAAGCTCAAAAACAGGGCCTCCATCCTTTGCAATGTGTTAATACTAATATTGTTTTTGCCTTGTTTGCAATGCGTGTATAGTGCTATGGAATATGTTGGCGCGTTACAAATAAATGATAATAATAATAATAATAATAAATGCACCGATAACAAAATGGAATTTCCTAGGATTTATTCACTTGAGAGAAAAAATGGATAACACAATATATAGGCAGTTTTTCATTGTCTTTTCATGACAGAGATCCCTTTAACTTCTAAAGCTTCAGGGCCCAACGTGGTGGTGAGATGTATGTCTGTGAAGAAATAATGAGTCCACAGGCATTTATAACTTAAACGGACAGGGGAAATATTTTTTTTATTCATTGCTCTTTTTTCAATTGATCATTTTTCAAATGATGCACTCCGACCTAAAAAAACTCAATGAAATGTTTAACTACTTGGGTCCCCTTTATTTGTCAGCCAATGAGCAGTAATATAAATGTGTGAATCATACTAGTCAGTCAATGACATCTACAGACTAAAATATGTTTTATCCATTTCCTGTTTGTTTCAGTGAAATTTAAAACAGGTTTTACTTAAAATCTTTTGTAATGTTTAAAAGCATTGCTAAGTTTCCTGGATTATGAATGCATCTGATAGAGGAGATGCAATAATATAAACATTACAAACTCACACTGATGCTTGATAAATCTCTTGAGTTTGCAAGCAACAGCTTTTGTAGGGTTTTTTTCAGACACCCCTGAAAATCCCTGCTAAAATTAGGCCAATTACAGGCAGCTAATATATTTTAATACAATGTAACAAACAATGATGGCAGTTTGTACAGAAAGGAATCATGGGATGTGTAGTCCCGCCTAGAAGGAAGTAGGAGGAGTAAGACACTGATCTGTAGATCTCTGCATTGAGCTGCTGCTGCCTTGAAGGTTGGTAAAGGGTTAAAATCCATATTTAAATGCAGTGTTGGTAGGGACACTGTGCCTATGTAAGCAGCTCTGGGTTGTGAAAAACAAGTTTTATTTTTAAATAAAATAAATCTGTTTGTGTATAGAATTAATCAATGTAATGTGTGTTTCTGATATAAGCAGCATGTGTTAGATTAGAAAAAGGGAAGAACAGGCCAATTTAGATATACCTTTAAAATATCATCTTTTAAATGCATGAAGCCAACCAAGTCATGTAGGATGTACGGGAAAAGAGATGTACCAGACACCAATAGGTTTTGTCTAGATGATTTATAAGGAGACAAACATTCATCTAAATTGTAGCCAAGTAAAAGTAGCGCCAGTCTAAATACGAAGCATGAATATGGAAAGAAAGTTAGATAGAAGATAGTTATACATACATAAGCATAGGCAGTCACAATAATTAGAACAATTATGAGTTTTTGTCTAGGGTTATAGATGGTATTACTTCAATTTTCTTTATGTTCCAAAGCTTCAGGGCCTAATGTGACAGTGAGGTGTATTTTTTTAATTTTCCCTATGTGCCAATAACTAAGCCTGAAAATAGGAAATTTTTTATTAGAAAGTAAAAAAATTAAAATAAATAACGTCTGGAAATGTTTTACTTATTTACATATTTTTTTCTTTACAGCAAGCTACCATTTTCTTTACTGAGCCTGCTTCTGACAAGTTCTGTCTCAACCGGGTGTATCCTTGGAAACTGAGGGAGCTTAGCAATATAGCAATAGTGCTAATAACTGCACTGACTGATATGGCTTCCTCTCGACATTCATAGTCTTTGCTCATCTCAGGAAATAGGTCATTGGAAATCAAGGGCCCTATGTAAATCAGGTGCTCTAAGTTAAAGCACTTACGTAAATTGGCGGCGGGAGCACTAAAGTATATCTTTCACTCCCCCAGGTTAGAGCACTCAGTGCACAGCCGTAAATCTGCTCTGTAGCCGCAACAGCTTTCTGTGCAGGGAGCAGCCAAACTAAGGTTTACGGATGAGACATGGCTCTAGGAGCCAATAGGAGATGTGAATGTCATAAATCTAATAATGAGTGAGAAGTGCAGGAACAAATGCTGTAACTTCCGCTACAAGAAAACAGATATATACATATAAGCAATTATGTTTTAATTAAAAAATATATTTTGATTCTAAAAAAGTGACAACTGTATTTATAGCTTCAATTATTTATTTATTTTGTGTTAAAAAATTATGTAGTTATAGACAATGCATTAGAGCATTTGTTCCTAGGCAATATGTTTTTGTAATGTGTATTAACCCCTTGAGTTCTGGGTTGTTTGTTACCATGGATTTTATATCATAAAACTGGCTTAATACCAGCATATCATATTTTTATTTACACATATGTTGAGATTGGATGGTTAAGTGTCAAATAATGTTGAAATTGCATTATTTTGTAGTGCTTTGTGTGCTATACTGCCACTTTAAATACTTCTGAGGGATTTAGCCAGGGTTTCAAAACTACTTGCGGGTGGTATTTGGTACTGGTAAATCTTTCTTCTGTTTTTTTGCATTAACGGCAGTGCCCTGATTTGCGAGTGAAAATCTTATTAGCAAAGGGTTTGGGTGTCAAAGTCTAACAGAGTAACTCGTAATTTATTGTCAGTGCAAAACTCAGTGGAAATTTATGCCTTGCTTTTCTGCTGTATTGTGAAGTTCACTCGTAGCAATGACCGTAGGAGTTCTCTCGCAATGTTTTGGCGATGGGGGATTAACAAAGCTAGGTAGGATTTACTATGCTGCTATGGCACTCGTAATTGCCATTTGGGCCTCTATGCTAATCCCTGAAAAAGCAGACTCTTCAGCAGCATATTTACTTTTTTTAGCAATATTATAATTTTTTACATTAAAAAAACATGCTGCCTATTTTAAACTGAAGTTCTTCAAAAAAGTGTATTATACATATTTAAGAGAAAAAAAAGAAAGTTTGAACTATTAATATATTGCAATATCCGCTTAGAAAATAAAATATATATACCTTTTCCAAGTGTACAACCCAAAAATTTGAATAGTCTGAAATTATAGAGAAAAAGGGCACTCTAGTCACAAAGGCTATCACACACATTTCCTTTTTTTAGATCCTTCTGGGATAGCCTCACTAATGCCGCAATTATTTGTAGATTCAGAGATAAGTAATGAGTAATGTCTACTGATATTAATGTATAAAGAAATATGCAATAAAATGAATGTGTGGGAACTTTCAGTTCATGAACTATGACAACATGGTAACCAGACCTCAAAACTAAATGGTTTTAATTTGAAGCTTACCTGACTTTAACTAGACCTATATCTAGACCCCTCCTAATGATCTCTAGTCATTCCTTTAAATGATTCTGAGCTACTACGTTGGTCTTTCTCCTTGGTCCTATCCTTCAGAGCATGTTACTGTATGAGGTGGTAAGGGAGCTAGATGTTAATCTCCATATATGATCTTAATATATCACAAGATTACAAGTAAAGTGCCTGGTAAAAGTGTTCACCCCCCTTGACTTTTTACCTATTTTGTTACATTACAGCCTTAAATTCAATGTTTTGTTAATCTGAATTTGATGTGATGGATCAGAACACAATAGTCTAAGTTGGTGGAGTGAAATGAGAAAAATATATACATAAACTATTTTTTAGAAATAGAAAACAGAAAATGGGCATGTGCGTATATATTCACCCCCTTTCTTATGAAGCCCATAAAAAGCTCTGGTGCAACCAATTACCTTCAGAAGTTACATAATTAGTGGAATGATGTCCACCTGTGTGCAATCTAAGTCACATGATCTGTCATTACATATATACACCTTTTTTGAAAGGCCACAAACACTGCCATGAAGACCAAGGAACTCTCCAAACAAGTAAGGGACAATGTTGTTGAGAAGTACAAGTCAGGGTTAGGTTATAAAAAATTATCCAAATCTTTGATGATCCCCAGGAGCACCATCAAATCTATCATAATTAAATGGAAAGAACATGGCACAACAGCAAGCTTGCCAAGAGACGGCCGCCTACCAAAACTCACGGACCGGGCAAGGAGGGCATTAATCAGAGAGGCAGGACAGAGAGTTAACCCTGGAGGAGCTACAGAGTTCCACAGCAGAGACTGGAGTATCTGTACATAGGACAACAATAAGCTGTACGATCCATTGAGTTGGGCTTTATGGCAGAGTGGCCAGAAGAAAGTCATTACTTTCAGCAAAAAACAAAATGGCACATTTTGCATTTACAAAAAGGCATGTGAGAGACTGCCAAAATGTCTGGTGGAAGGTGCTCTGGTCTGATGAGACTAAAATTTTACTTTTCTGCCATCAAAGAAAACACTATGTCTGGCGCAAACCCAACACATCATATCACCCAAAGAACACCATCCCCACAGTGAAACATGGTGGTGGCAGCACATGCTGTGGGGATGTATATGAACCGGGAACTACCATATATTGGGCTCCAGCGGGTTCTGCAGAGGAAGAGGCACAAGAGATCAAATTGCCAGTGTCTGATAGATGATAGAGAAAGCAAGAGAGTTCCAGAAAAGTATTTACTTCTGCTTCATAGACTATTCTAAAGCCTTTGACTGTGAGGATCACAAAAAATGTTCTTAAAGTTCTTAAAAAGATGGGAGTGCCAAATCATCTCATCTGCTTCCTGAAGAATGTGGACCAAGAAGCCACGGTCAGAACCGAACATGGAACAACAGAATGTTTCAAGATCGGAAAAGGAGTGCGACAAGGATGTATATTGTCACCTTTTTTATTCAACTTATATACGCAGTACATCATGCATAAGGCTGGACGGGATGAAACCAAAGCCAGAATTAATATTGCTGGAAGAAATAGCAACAACCTCAGATATGACGATGATACTACTCTGATTGGCTGAAAGTGAGGAGGAACTAAAGGACTTATTGATGAGGGTAAAAGTAAAAGGTGCAAAAGTTGGCCTGCTACTCAATGTTAAAAAGACGAAGATCATGGCAAACGGCAATCTCAGTTCCTGGCAGATAGATAGGGAAATAGATAGGGGATAGGGGAAGTGACAGATTTTATTTTCCTAGGCTCCAAGATCTCTTCAGACGGTGACTGCAGCCATGACATCAAAAGACATTTGCTTTTTGGGAGGAAAGTTATGGCAAGCTTTGACAAGCTATTAACAAGTAAAGATATTACACTATCAATAAAGGTCCACATAGTAAAAAATATATTACCTATAACATATCGATGCGAGAGCTGGACCATAAAGAAGTCTGAGTGCCGTAGAATTGACACCTTTGAACTGTGGTTCGGAGAAAAGTACTTAGAGTCCCTTGGACTGCAAGAAGATCCAATAAATCAGTACTTCAGGAAATCAAAACAAACTGTTCACTAGAAGGTATGATCATGAGGCTGGAGCTCAAATATTTTGGCCATATCATGAGAAGGCTGGAGTCCCTAGAAAAGATTCTGATGCTGGGAAAGGCATACGAAGAAGGGAAGGCAGAGGCGGAGATAAATAGATGAGATCATTGGAGCAATAAACATGAGATTGATGGAGCTCAGAGGGCCAGTGGCTGAAGATGTTTCTAGCGTGTTGCGGTCCATAGGGTCATAGAGAGTTTGCCACGACTGAACAATTAAACAATGCAAACACAGACAGCTAGTCAGTTGTGGTCCACACTCTTTGGTAAAAGAGCCGACACCACAAGATAGCAAGCAGAGGAAAATAAATAAAATAAAAAGGTAATAATAATTCATACCACTTAGATTGTGCAACTGATAATTTTAATGTTAAAAAATGTACATTTATACAGTTTACCAGCTGCCTATATGTGCCTAAAGGGACATTGAAAGCATTTATTTTCTTTGTTGCTTTGGAAAGAGGGTATTTGATAAAGTGCAACTGAGTGTTTTCTTTTTATATAAATAAGAGTATTTATATTTAAGACTGAGACACATTGGGTAAAAATATACTTAGGGTGTTTATAAACTATTAATAGGCTGATTTATATTCAGTCCAAACAAAGCTGTGTTAATGTCATAAATGTACATTGGAATTACTCATAGAATCATATTTTTATTACAGTTTTTATAAAATTATATTCAAACAATAGGAACAGACAAAGAAAATAATATTGTAATTGCTATTTAGTGAAGTTAACATGATGAGACTGCAGGTTTACACACCCTGGCTAAAGTGCAGCAGTCATAAGATGTGAGGTTTATATGAGTATAATAACATACTTGCAGTGATTATAACATGTATTAAAATATAATTGTATTAGTGGGTAAACTAAATAAATGTTATAATGATATAAAAATACAAATGTTTCACTATTTCTACATTATCAGAGCAGTGGGGTTAAAATACTGACTGCATTAACTGAATAGTACTATAGACGAAGAATGAATATTTTTTTTTAAGTACCTGGGTAAAGTCCCACATTCCAGAGAAGGTGCCGTAGGTCAGCAATGTGGGGGATTAGCTTAATGGTCCCCCGCTATCCCACTACACTACAGGATAGAGGTCCTAGTTTGATCACATTTATAGTTGTGAGCATACGAGTTGTTGCTAACGCTTCCGAAGGCGCTCCTTGCCAGCAACTGCGGACCTCGCCACATTTACGTAGTTACAAAAGCAAAATACGAGACACGTTACAACCCATTACGACCTCGCAAAAATCGCCCGAAACCCATGCACATGAAAACATGGAAAACACAATAAATACACACAACAAATACATAAAAAGCTTACCTACAGCAAGGGGGGGCACCCAGGACCTTGAAAACTGAAGTTACACCTCAATTTAACTGCAAATAAAAGAGTTTAGACACTCAAAAATCCCCTAAGCGAGAGAAAAAATGGCCGCCGAAAAAAACGAAAACAAGGCTACAGCAGTCTAAAGACGCAAAACACCACCAAACACCTACGGATTTCCCGAAAAAGACGTACGAGATCCGAAAACAAGGACGCAACCCGCACGACCCCAAAAACATTACAAACACAATAAATACACACAACAAACACATAAAAAGGTTACCCACAGCAAGGGGGGGGCACCCAGGACCTCTGCAAGTGAAGTTACACCTCCATTTAACTCAAAATTTCGGAGTTTAGACACCTAAGCGAGGGAAAAAATGGCCGCCGAACAAAACGAAAACGAGGCTAAAGGCCACGAAACACGCAAAACACCACCGAACAGCTACGGATATTCCGAAAAAGTCGGACGACAACCGAAACGAAGGATGCTAAATCAGCCACAGCCGCATACCTCACATTAGGCGCCATTTTAGAACAATAACTTATACAAGCCGGAAGTACACAGCTACCCTAACGGATTTGCCTCGCGCACGCACACTATTACACTACACACTGCACACATTCATGGCGCTTACACAGCAGCTCCACAGCACTAATGATGCAGCAACATAAAAAAACAGATTGCCAGCTCTTCAACACAATGCTTCCTGCATATATTACTTAAAAATAGGTAAAGTATATTAATTTCTTATTTTATTAATTATTCATTGCCATAACAAAAAAAAACACCAACGCTGCTCATAGCAGACCAACAACCAAGAGCCTCGCAATGAGCGCTGAAGGATAATAAAACACCAACAAAATTAATTTTGCACCCGAACAACATTACCTGCCTTACAATCTTATTGCCGTAATTTTTTGACGGGCAAGTCGCTAGTATATTATATTATTGGTTGTGTGGTCCTCTATTTAATGTAATAGCTAATAGAGCAAATCCATGCTAAATTTAGATTTTTAGTGTGATCTTTTTTGTAAGACTTATAATAACGAGCCCATAATGGTCCCACCAACTATACAGAGAAGTGATTCCATATAATCACTATACTGAGCTAGTGACATTTCTGCTTTCTCAGAGAAGGAAACAAAAGAGTCAGCTGATGGCAGGAGCTGGAAGGGAAAGTCCTAACAGGGTGTGTATCTAGCAATAAAAAACTCCCATTGCAGGTTTATCATCGTGCATGTAATGGGTGTGTTTCTGTATATATAAATATGCGACCTGCATAAGGATTCAAGCCCCTGTGCTCCGGGAACACTAAGATTACACATTGCTCTAAGGATAATATGTCTTTCTTAACATTGGTCACTGCCTGTTCAACATTTACTGGATAAAATTCCTTCTTTGTGTTCATTCTACAGGAGCTTAATCTGAACAAAAATAAAAACTAACAGGAAGTTAGATATAATGTAATAAAAATACATAGATTAGGAAAAATGTACAAAAATATGAATGTGTTTGCATATCCCAGAGAGCACTGTTGGCAAAACAATTAAAAGGTTAAAGAATCCCTCACAATCATAATCAAACAGGTTGCACATAATTCCCTTGCAAGAAAGCTAAATGACCATCATCAATGTATCATATTTATAGTATGCTCTTTTGAAGAACAAGGCCTGATAATGGGAAAATGTTGTAGAAAAATATAAACACATCCGTTAGTGCTTTTTCTTTACTACGTGTGTCCTTTGTTTTATTTGCTTCCCGGAATTGTGATCTTGAAAAGTGATTCTATTGTCTATTACATTGCTATTTATTCCTATTATAAATTTCACATTGTTGCAACATTTTAATATAACTTAAATGGCCTTTACCTCACTGTAAGGTTCATGGTGTGATAGAACACAAGATTATATGTTAAAATTATCTATTTGTTTAGTTACACTAATAACAGCAACAAAATCTAAAGTTTTAAGTCTGTTTACAAACACAGTATCCTGCCTACTGACTGTTGCATGATTAATAACAGACAGCCAAGCAGTGATTGAAAGTTGTTTTTCCCTGAATTCAGGCCTGCACTGAAAAGTTAACCCATAACTGGCCTGCTTAGGTAATTCCAACATTCCATGCTCTGCACAGATTGATTTGTTGACGATTAACTTTTTTTTCCTTTTGCTCACTACACAAAGCTGGGAGTCTGGCAGAGGGCATGTCAGTGACGAATAAAAAACACAGATTCTAGTGAAAAATTTACATATTTCGATAATTCAAAAAGTATTTCCACATGATTTTAGAAGACATTTGCTTTAATGTGGTTCAAGTTGTGCTGAATTAAGTGGCCCTTTAATAGAGTCTTTATGTGCACCTTAGGTCCATCCCAGGCAACTAATCTAGTTAGAAAAATGTCTGCCTTTAGTTAATCAAAATTAAATTAAATAGTTAAAAATTAAAGATTCCGGTTATTTACTTTTCTTTCTGCCTAAAACATTTTACACACTATAAATCAAATTCTTCAAATAGCATGCTATAATTATGAGCATACAGCAAGTTTAAGGCTATTAACTGCAACGAGTTGCAACATCAGAAAGGTGCCACATGTGAATTACCAGTACACATCCAGCAAGAAGTTTATATTGAACCAGTATGTGTTTTACACACATCATGGGTTCTGAATTAGCACCCAGGTTTTCTAATCCTCTGGAAAAGTGTGTTACACCCTAGTACCTTGTAATGATTTCACTTTTTACCGGATTCCTTATGCTAGAATTCCCAGATTTGAATAATTTTGCTAATTATATTCTGCTACAGACCCGAACAGTCCTCAAGCAGTGTTCGCCCCAGACCTATTTTTGCAGGTCCTCCACCCACCTAATTTGAAGTGCCACATGGCTTAAGAAGAAAATAACACAGATGCACACATTGTAGAACTATATACCCACCTGACTACACCTTTATGCCACCCGGCTGGTAACAAAATGCTGATTCAAGCACATTATAACGGTAATATGTTCCTGGGTCTCTCTTATCTGTCTTGAAGTTCTTATAATACACTTTAAGTCTACCCTCAGCCATTCTTGATTTCTGTTCCTGTACTAGGTTACTGTCCAAGAACTATGGCCTGTCCCTGAGCTCTTTCTGTCTGTTTCCAGTGCTGTCCTGTACTGTAATACCTGAACGCTCCCAATCTGTCTACTATCAGATATCATAACATATACAGGATCCTGATATTGAGAGCTTGGCTCCAGGACACAGACCTGTCATATCATCCCATGTTATTTGTAATTACCCTAGTGTGTTGCAACCAGACAACCAAAGGTAGAACCTAACAATATGTAAACATATAAGTCACGTTCATTGCAAAGTGCAATGTTATAAAACAATACTCACATGATACTCCTCCCTGTAACTTTTAACACACTTCTTCTTCCTTCCCTCTGTGAGTTTTCGTTTTTACAATCTGCAGCGTACAGTCACAGCAACTTGGTATTCTTCCAAATCCTTTCAACTTCCTCTTAAGATAGCATTGACATTGTGACCAACCGTCTTACTGACCTCCAGTGAGCTACAGAAAAAGAAAAACAGACAGAAAGGCTTTATATACTGGCTGAAAATCCCCAATGTGTTTGTTTTTAGGCTGACTGCGCCTTGGCTCTGGGTGAATTAGCACATGGGTGGGTGCATATTTAGGCTCTGATCACGATGTTTCATTACACTTTGTTTACTAAGCAACTTTAAACACCCTAAGGGTGCAAATTCTGTTAAAAAAAACACTTAAAATAATTATAGGGGAGCGAATAAGTAGCATCTCATGGTTTGTGACGTCAACTGGTGAAAATAATTAGTTGTTTATAGTTAGGCCTAATATTTATCCAATAGTAGACCACTGCTGAACTCTGTAATGTAGTAATGTAAAAGTGAATAAGCAGCAACTTCCATTAGTTAGGACCAATATATATATATATATATATATATATATATATATATATATATATATATATATATATATATATATATATATATGCTCTTTTGAAAAACTTAATGTGAAAAAAGTTTTTATCAAAAAACGAATAAATACCACCTTTTTCATTTTTATCATTTGCATTAAATGTTGCATTGATGTCAGAATTCATCATGCCTTTATTCCTAACAGAATTAGATATCTGGGAGTAATGGTAGGTACTGTGGATTCAGATAAGGTCTCTTTTCTGCTGAAAGAATGTCCCTTTACATAGTCACTTGACAATATAAGTAAATGGAAGGGTAAACCCAATAGCATAACCTTCCCTACAAGCTAAAAAGGCAGACTAGCAGTCACCAATGACATAAGCAGAGTTTGTGAAATAATAGCTTCTCTCTAAGATGCTTTTATGCTCCTGATTTACATATAGCTGCTAATGTTATTACTTTGCAAACAAGTGATTTTTTTCTCAAACTATGCTGGTTATATACAACTCGTTAGCAATAAACCCAGACATTTTAAGAAATATATTCAATATAGCTTTTATGACTTACAACTGAACTTCAGTGTTTTAAGGTCTAGCAGAGTTGCTTATCTCCATTCCCAATTAAGTATCCAGGGGGTGGGAGCTGATCTGCCTTGGTAGCTGTCCTATTCTGTCAAGTCTAGTAGGACTGTCTTTATGCCAGACCCTCACCACCCCTATACACCTAATGCAAGGTAGAAGAAGAGGATATGATAAAGTCTGAAACACTAAGTTTAAATGTATGTTATACAATTCTATATTGAATATTTACTCTGCAAATATTTACTTTATTTTTAATAAAATTAAAATATATTGTATGTTTAAAACATTAGAAACTTTATTTTACTGCATGAAAAATCAAATCAGAAATCATCCAGAAACTTTTTTTTATTGCTGGCCCTGTAGTTGCTGAATGCTAAAGGTCCACTGTAGTTAAAAAAAAAAAAATATTCTTGTTTGTCTAGTATGTACCATCTAACAATATTAGCAGCCTTGTAAGACATCAACATAAAACATGTTTTGGGAAAATCTAAATTATTTAAAAACTCTTCATTTATGAGTACAGGAATTAATGTTGTGTTTGTTACATCACTTCCTCAGAGGTAAGTTATGAAGATGGGGACCGAGGGAACAGACAGCCTTTGTTAAGATAATTAGATACATTGTTGCATTTTTTAAAGCAGGCTCCTTGCTTCAGGAAATGCAACAATACATCTCTCACATACCCAACTGCCACCAATGTATCACCGATTCCCCCAGGACCCAGCAACATGTATTATTTCTAATTATAAACTAGCTGTATTAATTTATGCTCTTTTTTTCATTGTGCAGTAGTCTTTGTTTTGAGCGTCAAAGACAGATAAAGGAAATTTGATCCAAGTGAAAACATTATCAACATGACAGATCTCGGAAAACTCAATCCTCTTGAGATAAGAGAGTGCATGAACTGTTTCTTTACTGCAAGTGAAAAGTAATTACTGCAGTAGAAAGTGACAAGCACTACACCGAGTCATTGATCCTGCAGGAAGATAAGAACTAAATGGCCAATCTAATCTAGATTCCACATAGCACTAAAGAGTTTATGGGCTCATATTCAATACGGTCTTATGAAGAAGGAGCATTTTTAATAGGCACGCTATTTTTGGAACTCTAGAAAAATAACTAAGATCATTTACCTGTAAAATGTCTCATTTGGGGCAACCATTGCTTTGGTATTTAAATGGACTCTATCACACACATAGAATAGATTATTCTTAAACAGCATAAACAAGTGGTTATATGTTGTGAATCAGTTCCAGGAAATTCCATGTTGTTGTTGGTGCATTTAAATGCAAATAAGCGACTCATGCATATTAATTAGCTGGTTTGATGTGCTAGTTAGGATTAGTTTGTTTGTCTGACTCTGAAGTGCACATAATAAAAACCTGCAATGTTAGCTGGCAGTTAGACCACTCTCTCACCCTTATCAAGTCCTCTGAACTGCCTTTTAGTATACAGGAGCCACAAAAAAATTTCTAAATATTTCATAAATTGTTTTCTGTACAGAAAAACTGTACAATGTATAGCCAGTAAGTAATGCTTTTTTTAAATTAAATATACTTCCTGTAGCGGTAATACAGTCCCTTTAAAGCAGGGGTGTCCAAACTCGGTCCTACTGGGTGCACACAGGTCTGGATTTGTGGATATCCTTGCTGCAAGCAGGTGAGACTATTGCTTCTTCACTTATCCCGATTGACTCACCTGTGCACAAAAAGGAAATCCTCAAATCCAGGCCTGTGTGCGGCTCAGCAGGAGAGAGTTTGGACATCACTGATTTAAGGAATATCAAGAATTTGAAAAAGCATGTTTTAAACATTACAAAAATTATTTTTCATGAAAAACATATCGCGTAAAACCTGTTTAATCTTCATTTAAACTAAAATTAAATACAGAGAGCATAGTCTGTATATCTTATTGGATGACAAGCCCTCAAGAGCAGTTAAACGTCGGAATATGTTTTTTGTTCTCTGATACCTTTATATAAAAAAAGAAAACTCACTGTGACACATTATCAAATCTCCTCTTCTGATGCAACAGAGAAAAACAATTATTTCCATATCTCTTTAACCAAATTTGTCCCCTGAGTGGGGACCTTGGGTACAGATAAGATAGTCATTCCGTTTATAGTGAAATAGACTTACATTCTGGGGCATATGCCTCCTTAAACAATTGAAAGCCAATCAGCATCCTAGTTCTCCTTCCAAAAGCAAGCATTAGAAAGTGCAATGGTGGCTGCACAATTCAACTGCATATACAACAATATTTAATAAATTAAAGGATGGATTTTTGTTTTACTTTCTAAATACATGTTGCGGATTATGAAGGCTAGTTCTTCAAAAGCACACACTGCAAATATAAGAAAAACACTGGTCCTTTAAGTGAAAAAAAACAACTTTAGTTAGTTATTAACCTGCAGTTGTAGGGATTTATATTTTTATTTTTCTAAAAATATATTGCCCATTACATATGTTAAATTCTTCAAAAGAGCATATAGTAAACATGGGATGTCAGAACAGCTTCTTGAATTCCTCTTTTGGAGCAGGTTAACTCTTTGTCGTCAGTGGTAGAACCTCTCCAAAGCTATTCTAATTCACCTTACTAAAGAGAAAGCCTTTACTTATATGGATTTAACACTGCTTACTTGAACAATATTACACCAATCTTTTGGAAATTTAGCCTGGAGTATTGTCATCTCCAACTCGAAGGCAGAAATCTTAGTACATCCGTTTCATAAGATATCTAAAGGCACCTCCAACACTTCACTCTTTAGTATATACAGTACGTCCCTACTCATTTACTGGGATTCTTCTTTTTAATGAAAAATGCTTCCTTATACTATATGACTGCAATTCCACCAAAGCAATACTAAGCCTAAAGATTTGTAATTCTTTTAAATGGTTCATTTTACTTTACTTCAACACGTGCTAATACAAAAAAGTGAAGCTGAGAAAAAAATATATATAAAAAAAAAAAGCTTATTCAGCAGAAAAGCCAGCATAATGATAAATTACCACTGCATGCTTAAGATATATACAAATGTAATAGCAAAATGTGTGTTGAATAAAAAACTAGAACAGCAGGAGCCTAGTATATCACAGTCATGTTATCTATATGGGTTCACATATACAGGGAGGGGAGACCTTTTGCAAAAAAAATATACTTGTCTGGGAAATATTTCTATTCAAAATAAAGTCACATATTTCTAAGATATTATTTAAAATACTGTCCAATTAATTTGTATGTCACTTACACAAAAAAACATATGTCTAGTTGTCTAGCTTTTAGCAGTGATAGATCAGGCAATCATATAGTAAAATCTGGTGCACTCTCCATATCTGGGGCTGGTGGATATTTAAATGGACAATCCACCAGTTAAGTTACAGGCAATGACAAGTTCAAGATTCACACATTGCAAAGAGTGGATGGTCCTGTCTTTGAGCTTGGAATCCGGTGTCCATAGCGCTTTCCCTAAAGCACCGCGCAGGATTGAAACTCGCAGACTTACAATCTAAAGGTTATAAAAAGATATTGAAAACCAAGTGATCAAATGTTCACCTACAGAGACCCAAATAAGTAGTAACTATATAAAATATATTCTATAAAGAATCATTGTGAGTCAGACTAGTGGACAGCAGAGCCACAGGTCAAATACTTGGAATCTGGCACAAGCGTACTAAAGGAGAAGTAGTATACATGTTCTGGGGGATATGAAAGGAATAGGGATGTCTCATCCTTTACCCTCTAGTACACACACACACACACTAATATATATATATATATATATATATATAGAACAAGAACAATATACTGTAATAGGTATTCATAAAATGTATATAAATTTAAATCTGCAGCTACAACTAGCTACAACAAAACTTACATTCAAATTGAAATACATTTTTCACTAAGTGCTCACACTGTCACTTCAGATATTTTTTTATCCTTGCTTAACCTGCTGACAAACTCAAACTCCTGCCCAGAATTTGTATTAAAGAGTGTTTCACATTAAAGGCCCTGCCATACTGTATCGTGTAACAGTTTAGACAAGAGCAAAAAAAAACTGTTCTGGTCTCAGTATAATGTAAGCCCCTCAACGCCACCTGTTTCCAAAGCTGGCTTAGATGTGGGGGATCTGGGAGGATCTAATGATCAACCATATACTGCTTTTTGTATATAACCCTTCCCTGTTGCGATCATGTCAGGGAAGGAGAATGCAGGTCTGATGCCACCAACTATTCAACCCTCTGCCCGCTTCTTAATATATGTATATATATATATATATATATATATCATTTATATGACACTATATCAGTGGGTGCTAGTGTTTTTATTTTAACTTGAAAGGAAGGGATTTAGTGAGTGTAGGGTAGCAGTTTTTTGAGTGCTTCGAGTGCTTTTAGTGATATATTATGGTTAAGCTCCTGTAGCCTGAGTTTGGCTGGTTAAGGGGGGGCATTTTTGTGAGAACAGTTTTAATGGCAGATGCATGTACATTTATCACATGTTGGAAGAAATATCACCAACCTCAGATACGCAGATTATACTACTCTGATGGCTGAAAGTGAGGAGGAACTAAATGACCTATTGTTGAAGGTAAAAGAAGAGACTGTAAAAGCTGGCCTGCTGCTCAATGTTAAAAAGACCAAGATCATGGCAAACAGCAATCTCACTTCCTGGCAAATAGACAGGGAAGAAGTGGAGGCAGTGACAGATTTTCTTTTCCAAGATCTCTTCAGATGGTGACTATAAGCTAAAAGAGGTTGCTCTCAGACTGGCGTATCATGGCCATAGAACTCACCTATTAAGGTTGGTTCGTTCTCTGATGAGCACCTCTGACTTAGTTTTTCTGTTTATGCAAATTACCCTTAGGGTTTAGTCTCCCTAACGGTAATAGGGGACTCCAGACGTGGACCCCTTGCTCACTGTGCCATAGGGAGTTCAGCTGCACCTCACTGACGAGGCCCATAAAGGCCGAAACGCGTCTGGGGTTTGCTGTTTCTCCTGTTCAGGGTAGAATTGCCTGGTATTTGGGGGCTGGCTCACTCTTTTGAGTGGGACCAGACTGATATACTACAGGATATTTCTCCCTGTGAAGGGCACAAGTGACCTAAAAGAGGTTGCTCTCAGAGTGGCGTATCATGGCCATAGAACTCACCTATTAAGGTTGGTTCGTTCTCTGATGAGCACCTCCGACTTAGTTTTTCTGATGGTGACTATAACCATGAAATAAAAAGACATTTACTTCTGGAGAGTAAAGCTATGGTAAGATTGAACAAGCTAGTAAAAAGCAAAGATATTATACTATTACTAAAGGTCCACATAGAACTGTGAAGGGGAGCCGGAGGCCTCAAGTTAATTTTCTGCCATGTAAGACCAATGTAGAATGTTTCTGTGGCTCTTACAGCCAGACAGTTCGCAAGGTCCAAGCATCCAAAATGTAAGCCCATCTTTTATAATTTACATCAAGCTCCGCTAATTGATCTAATAAATATACTTATTTGACCAGAAACAACATTATATGGGAAAAAAACAACATTATATGTTTTGTTTCTAATAACAGTTTTATTGTTTCTCCTTATTGGAGTGAGCCATGGGATGTGTGAGCGACTACCAAGACTAAAGATGGGCCTGCATGTTTATACATTCTATTCAAAGTATCATGAAATCCAATGACTAGGCTGAAACTAAGGGATTTCTTCTTGATGGAGGTGTATTATGAGGTAGCGTGCTTTTGTTAAACAGGAAAGAAGATGCAGGGAAATGCCAGTTGCCAAAGTGTGATACGTCTATATAGAAAACAGTAATTCAGTAGAGAATCTAAACTACTGTTCAAACAACTTTCCCACATGATTTTCAGTTCTCTACCTGATGGCACATTGGCATTTTGGTAACTTCCACATCCTTTTAAGTGATTATGTTTGGGAAATGAAACATATTTATGGTATGCAAATGAGTGGATCCTGAATACTAATTACTTCATTATTGGGCTCATTAGGTTTGCAGTCTGCTTCCTTGTCTCTTTGGTGGCAAAACAATGTCCTATAAGGTTATCATGTGGTTAGGTTCCCTCCTCCACTCTGCTCAAGCACTCTTGAGTCACAAATTAGCATATTAAGCTGTATATTAGCATACAGGGCCTGCACTTTCAGTGCTTGATATGTCAGGAATGATTTACCTTGGAGAAAATTTCTAGTACAATTTATTTTGTTGTTTAGTTTTTCAGTTGTGTCCAACTCTCTGACACCTATGGACCGCACATATGTGAGCTACTGAGTCCCAGATAATACAATGTGATTTATTGGGATCATATGTCCCATATGCAGATTCATACAAATTCAGGTTATACAGTATTACTTACGGACATGTTACTAATTAAACATTCATCAGAGAAAGAGGGCACTGTCTATAAACAGATTGTTTCTACACTAAAAGCTGTGATATATGCACAGGACCATAGTTTAGCAAAAACTTCACGTTTGTAAAGTGTGCAACAAACTAACAACATTAGCATTTAAGTCATCGGCATACATGCAATTTCAGAGAAAATCTTCATTTTAGCAAATTCTGGAGGTATATTGATGCTGCCAGGATTGTCATACTTCTTTTTCAAGGCATGAAAGGATAATAGCAGAACATAACAAGCAAGGCTTATAAATATACTTGCAGGCTGCCTCTGAGCCTAGGCCAGGAAGAGAGAAGGTGTCCAATGCTGAAATATTATGCACTCACCCCTCCCACCTCATTACACTCATGAATAGATATTAAATATTAGCAGACAACACCACAGAGCCTCCAAGCCAACAGAAAGTGTGGAAGACACACATATGGCAATCTTCAATCACAAGCAGTGTCTACTAAAATAAAGATTGTATATAAAAATATATTTATATCCTTGTATTACACAGCAGTTGATGTGCTAATGTATCACAAAAATATAAAATGCTGCCCCAGCTACGGTGGTCATTTAAAGCTCACAGTATTAATCCAGAAATCTGAATTTTTAAATAGTTTTATTTCTGAATTTGAGACTACTTTATATCAAAGAAATTATTTATAAGGAAATTGCAAATTTAGTCAGCACCCTGTAACTGCCTAGTTACAGGAGCATTTTGACCGGGCTGGGTGCTGGGTAGCCATTGGTTAGGTTAAATTTGGGGGAGGGGTTTGTCAGTTTATATAGGGGGGTAATTTCCCGCCTGGGAGCACTTAACTGATAATCAGAGCAGAGCTTGCATCTGATTAAGCAATGTCTACACCAAGCGTGGAGTCCTGCATAGCCCAACTCAGGAGCCAAGCAGAGGAATATGGCCATGAATGGCTACAGGAGCTGATGGCTAGGCTAACAGAGAGTGGCCCCGCCAGTGGCCCAGAAAGTAATGCAGCAATGGACACCAGGACTCATGCTGGAAGAGAAGGGCGTCCAGCAAGGTCAGCAAAGCCTCCCAATAGGCTTAGCCCTGAAATAATTACCCCCAAGAAGAAAGGAAGAACTGGACCCACAAAAAGGACGGTTGCAGTGACAAGAGGGGCGCAGCTTTCTGTGAAGAGCCCAGGGAAGAAGAGAAAAGGAAGAGCTACTCACCGGAGTCCTGCCGGCGCGTCAACGGGATCTGGTGAGCAGCTGCAGCAGCAGGAGGCGTCCGAAGGACCTGCGTCGGCGGAGGAGGCGGAAGAACACGCCACAGGAGGTGAAGAGGCAGCGGAGATCAACGCGCCGACGAGGAGCCGGCGTGACGTCATCGGGAGGAGGCGGCCAGCCGGTAGGGAGCTGGCGCAGCTGTCTGACGGGAGGTCTGAGCAAGGAGCAGGCACAAGCACAAGGTCGGCGTCGCTGAGGTCTGCAGGGCGATTAATAAGCCCAAGGGGGTACCAAACAGGTGAGGAGGAGAGGCAAGCTAGTAGTAGCAGACAGGGGACAGGGAATGGGAGGAGGACAGCAGGATGCAGGGTTCTAGGAAAGGGAAGCACAGACAGTAGACAGACAGTTCAGCAAGGGAGGGTGCAGAAAAATGTGCAGGGCAGCTTGTGCAGAGATGGGCTGTCAGCCTCAAAAGATCTTGCAGTGGTGGATTTTATGGAGGAAGTAGGAGGAGTAGAATTGTGGGATTCCAACAAGGAAGGGGTGGAAGTCAGCAGTTTTCCAGGTAGCTTAGATTTAGGATATAATATGGAGGAAGTGTCAAGTGTGAGTGAAGAGGAAGAGGAGTTTCAGCGTGAAGTTAGGTTTGTGTCTACGGCTGCTGTTCCTGCTTTGTTGTGTCCTGTTTCCACATATGCTGATCCAGATGAAGGGACATCTGCCAGGAGCAAGTCACAACCGGGTGTGCAGAACAGACGGCAGCAGGATTTTGTAAGGTCTTCACCGGCGCATGAACAGTCCCGATCGTCCGGCTCAAGGAGGCGAGTTGAAGCAACAGGAGACAGAGTGGAAAAAGAAAGGAGTGCAAGTAGACCATCCGAATGCAGAGAGAGGAGGTCGCCGGCGGGTGCATATCGGCAGAGCAGAGGGTATAATTCACCGAGCCGCAGGAGCAGAAGAACGCCCTCCCCCAGGTGGAGGTCAAGGTCCAGGCAGCGGTCGCCACTGCATGTTCGAAGTGGAGGTGAGCATGAAAGGGATGAAAGAGGGAGGCGATCTGTTTATCCTCGTTCCAGGTGCAATAAGGACACAAGAGAACGAAAGGACCAGAGACTGCCTTCCGGGGAAGACCGGAGGGTAAAACAGAGCACAAGAAAGGAGGCGACGCCAGACAGGAGAAAGCAACTTCCCTTCTCCGGACAAGCAGGAGAACGGAATGAGGCGACCATCCCAGCGGCCCCGACAGCTTTCGCGCCAGCAAATGCCTGGAGTCGTACCACAGGTGAATTTCTAGACACGCTACATACACATCCTGACAACACACAAGTTAGTTTAGTCAAGGCGGTAGCTCAATTAAAAAATTTATTGTCACAGATGGAAAAGGGAAAAAGCTTGGGACCCGCTTTAGCATGGGTGGGGCATGAGAGGGCTATCAATCCAGGGTTAGGGGCGGTTCCATTAATAGATATTACTGAAAGGGGTACAGGCATGGAGGCAGAGGTTACTGGAGGTGGGGAAGTGCAGGAAAAAGAGGTTTCTCCAGCAGCTATTAGGGTAGCCGACACAGTCATGAATAAATCAGCACTGTGTTCAATTGGTCCTATCGGAGAACACGTAGCGAAAGAATTGAAGGAAAGGATTTGGAAGCGGGAGTTCATAGAGATATTCTCGCTTCTCCCGCTGGATAATTTCATAGAAGTCAAGGCAGATGATAAGAAGGATGAGGGAAAGAAAGAGGAGGATGAGCGTAAGCGCAGATACAGGAAGATTCCCAAGACTTTTAGTAACTGGTTGCAGGCCTATGTTATATTTGCCAGTATAGTGGGGGAGCGTAATCCGGAATGTTGTTCAGCATTGTTTTGTTACCTGGATGAAATTGAAGGCATCCATAGGACTTACGGCGGCTTAGCTTGGTGGGCGTACGATGAAAAATTCCGTCAGAAGTTGGCTGTTAGGCCATCCATGCAGTGGGATGATAGGGATATGGGTAGTTGGTTAAAAATAGTAACACCTTTGCGGCCGGCGGTTGGGGCGGCCCCAAAACCGGCGGTAGCTGCTAGTGGTAAAAAAGGGTATTGTTTCGCTTATAATGAAGGATCTTGCAGTTGGGGTGGTTCTTGTAAGTTTAGACATGAGTGTTCTGAATGTGGCACGGGTCATCCTCTTTTTCGCTGCTTTAAGAGATCAAAAGGTCAAAAGGCGGGTGAGTTTGGACAAAAAGAGGGAGAGCCCGGTCCGGTTAGAAAGGATGGAGTGGTGGTTAAGGCGCTACGCCAGTAGGGTTGCTTCATCAGAGGACGCTAGGTTGTTGCTTAGGGGTTTTTCGGTAGGTTTTTCTATCCCATCGTTGTTTTCAGCCCCGTTGGGGTGGCCTAGGAATTTAAGATCTGCTAGGGAGAATCCTTCGTTGGTTTGGAGCAAGTTAATCAGTGAAGTTGAAAAAGGTAGAATGGCAGGTCCTTTTGATGAGGTTCCGATAAAAGATTTGAGGATATCACCGTTGGGCCTGGTTCCTAAAAAGGAGCCGGGTTCATTCCGGCTTATTCATCATTTATCATACCCCAGGGGCCTATCAGTTAACGATGGGATTGACAGGGAGTTAGCCTCGGTTTCGTACGCTTCAGTTAAACAGGCGGTTCAGTTAATTAGGAGGGCTGGTAGAGGGGCTTGGTTAGCAAAGGTTGACATAAAGTCGGCTTTTCGGTTACTCCCGGTCAACCCGGATTCCTTTCATTTGTTGGGATGCCAGATTGGGGGTAAGATTTTTGTGGACCAGTGCCTTCCGATGGGCTGTTGTATATCCTGCTCATATTTTGAGAAATTTAGTTCGTTCTTACATTGGGTCATCTGCGTTAAGACGGGTTTGTCTTCTGTCGTGCATTATTTGGACGATTTTCTTTTTATCGGTTCTGCTGAGTCCCGGGATTGCATCCGGTTAATGCAAGGTTTTCAAGAGTTGGCGGGGGACTTTGGCATTCCATTGGCAGAGGATAAGTCTGTAGGTCCGTCTCACATTTTGTGTTTCCTTGGTATCCAGCTGGACACTGTCAAACTAGAGTGTAGTCTTCCGGGAGATAAAATCGCAGACTTAAAGTTAAGTGTGTCAGTGGTGTTGGGAGCTAAGAAAGTTACGTTGAAGTCTTTGCAGTCCCTGCTCGGGAAACTTAATTTTGCCTGTAGGATTATTCCAATAGGGAGGATATTTTCCAGGAGATTATCATTGGCTACGGCGGGTGTAAATAAGTCACATCATCACATTAGGATTTCAGCAGATCATAAAGCAGACCTACGCATTTGGCTCGAGTTTTTGGAGCATTTTAATGGGCGTAATATGATTATGAAGGAACCAGTTGCCAATGAAGTGTTGAAGTTGTTTACCGACGCGTCAGGATCTCTGGGTTTTGGGGCTTACTTTAGGGGTTGTTGGTGTGCGCAGGCGTGGCCCGCTAGTTGGAGGGAGAGTGGTTTGACAAGGAATTTGACGTTACTGGAGTTGTTTCCTATTCTGGTATCAATATTGTTGTGGGGTGATGAGTTAAAAAATCATCATGTTATCTTTAATTGCGATAACATGAGCGTGGTACAGGCAATTAATTCTATTACTGCCTCTTCGCCTCCAGTAGTGAGGCTACTGAGGCAATTGGTATTGAAGTGTCTTCAGTTAAATATATTAGTTAGAGCATCGCACATACCAGGGGTTAAAAATGTGATTGCAGATTCCTTATCAAGGTTTGAATGGCAGCGGTTTAGGAAAGAAGCACCGTTAGCTAAGGTGGAGCAAACACCATTTCAAATGGAGTGGTGGAATTTGATCCTATGAGCAGGACCTGGCAGAGAAAGGGGTACGGGTCAGCTGCCCGAACAGGAAAGTTACAGTGCTGGGGGCACTGGGTAATAGGACTGCCCAGATGTCAACGAAAAGCTGTAGTGGGTATAGAGGACTGCCCCTATGGCGGTGAGTGGTATGAGTATTGTGGATGAGTTGAAGAGATCTGCCGGCAAACAAAGTTAGAATTATATTTAAAGTAGGGGCACGGAGTAGGAACTGCTTCAGTGTCCCTAACATGTTGGTTATTGTGAAAATCAAAGTTTGTGATATGTATATTATGTGTTTTATTGCAGGAAACCCCATACAGTTATGGATCGTAGGCCATTCATTCATTTATTGGGCCAGAAGGGCAGCAGGAATAACTGATCAGGGCCGTCAGCTGGGTTTCCCAGAGGAAGCAGTAGTAATTAAGTGGTTTGGGGTTAGGGGGTTGAGATGGGAACAGGTGTTATTAACGGTATCTAGTCTAGCTAGGTCATCTCCTCCGCCGGAGATACTGCTGATCCATGCAGGGGGTAATGATTTAGGTTCCATGCCCATGCGGGAGCTTATTCGGATAATGAAGAGGGATGTCCTCAGGCTTCGGGAATTGTTCCCAGATTTATTGGTTATTTGGTCCCATATAACTCCAAGGTTACGCTGGCGGGGGGCATTTGATTATGCCAGGTTGGACAAGGCCAGGAAAAGAATAAATAAGATCATGGCATCTTTTGTCAGGCGTTTGGGGGTTTTTTCCATTAGACACAAGGACCTAGAGACCCCGGAGGCTCACACGTTTTTTGGGAAAGATGGGGTTCACCTAAATGAAATTGGCCTTCAGTTATTTAATTACACTTTGAAGGAGGGTATTATACAGGCCATGGTTTCGTTTGGCGGTGCTTAGCCCGTAGGGCTTGCGGGTGGCGGGGGTGCTGCGTCACCTTAGGGCGGAGCTCATTAGCTGGGAAGGTATCCGGTATGGGCCAATGCCAGAGGTCTCTTGGGCATGGGGTTCCATAGAGCCTCTGGCTGGGTATGAGCTCTGTCCTGGGGAAGGTATGCAGCCCCAGGTTTTGGGCAGGTTATGGTACCTGCAGGTTATGTTAATAAAAGCTGTGGCCTGTATTTTACCCATACATCTGGTGTTGTGTGTTTATTGGGTTCTGGGATTTTAGTTTAGGCGGATCAAGTCACACATGCAGAGGTCAAGTCAGCACCCTGTAACTGCCTAGTTACAGGAGCATTTTGACCGGGCTGGGTGCTGGGTAGCCATTGGTTAGGTTAAATTTGGGGGAGGGGTTTGTCAGTTTATATAGGGGGGTAATTTCCCGCCTGGGAGCACTTAACTGATAATCAGAGCAGAGCTTCCCTCCCTCCCTCCCTATATATTTATATGGTTTATGTATATGTTTACATATGTGTAATGTTATATTGTCACAGCTTGGCGGGGGTGCTGCGTCACCTTAGGGCGGAGCTCATTAGCTGGGAAGGTATCCGGTATGGGCCAATGCCAGAGGTCTCTTGGGCATGGGGTTCCATAGAGCCTCTGGCTGGGTATGAGCTCTGTCCTGGGGAAGGTATGCAGCCCCAGGTTTTGGGCAGGTTATGGTACCTGCAGGTTATGTTAATAAAAGCTGTGGCCTGTATTTTACCCATACATCTGGTGTTGTGTGTTTATTGGGTTCTGGGATTTTAGTTTAGGCGGATCAAGTCACACATGCAGAGGTCAAGGAACGAACAAGGAACAAATGCTGTCTGTGTTTTGTAAGTAGGTGTCTCAGTGTAATCTCGGTCAGTTTACATAATATATAATCTCAGAAACAAAGAAAAAGCCTCATCCCACACAAATTCATATGAAGCTATCCCGTTGTTCACGCCTACTGTATGAAAAGACCAAAGCTGCACATGCACAAGTTCACAGCAGTGATTGCAAAGGAGAAATATGAGACTGAGGAATATGTAAAATAACGTTTCATTTCCCAAACACATAATCACTTAAAAGACAAGGAAGTTACCAAAACTCATATGTGTCATCAGGTAGGGAACTGAAAATCATGTGGGAAAGTGGTTTGCATTATTTTGTATTGTGATAGCTTGAGAAGTTGTACAAAATGCCAGTACAAGTGGGAAGCAGGGGCGTAGAAACCCAAATAAATCTGTGAGGGAAACAGTTCAAAGAGACGAAACACAGAAACTGAAACACAACTAAGGGTTATGGTAAATTAATTCATTTTACAGGTCTGAGTTTTTAACGGCATGTCTTTTTTTGGTAAAAGTGGATTATGTGTAATGTGTTGTATAATGTGAATGTAATTACAGGGTTTTACTATGTTCACTTTTCAAGTTATGGAATATTATATATTCTGTGTTAGCTGTTATGGATTCAGCCATCAAACTTAGATATGATGTGCATAAGAGAGGGTATTTGAATAACCCAACTAACTAACATATATTTTTATAGTTAAAGGTATATGCAAGTGAGCTAGATTATTAATGCATCTGATAGAGGAGAATTAGTAGTGTATGAAAAGAATTGTTTGCATGAAAAATACCAAAATAAACATTGAAACAGTTACCCTAAAGTTTGCTGAATTTCTTGCATTTGCAAAATGTTTTCTATCAATGTTGACACCCCCTGGAAATCCCAGTGAAAATTAGCATACATAATACATTGTATCTTTTTGGCCTGGGCATTGTGCTGGCAGCTTTCCTTTAGAATTGCCCCTCAGATCTCTCCCAGACCCAATAAATTGCATGCACTCACACAGAGACACATGCACATAGACCATGAACGCTCTCTTCCTTTACATGTCATTGCAGGACCATTAATCAAGCATAAATGCTCATTCACCGAAAAGACAGATTAGAATAGGAAGAAGAAGCTAAAATATTTGGTTTTGGTACAACTATAATGTCAGAATTTATCAAGGAGAGGGTGTATGTCTAAAGAACAACCATGCAACCGTTCAAACATTTTTACTTGAATGTCGATTTATGGTGCTTTAAGGACCCAGTATAGTAGTCATCTATGCTGGCTGCATACAGCATTGCTGATTGGCTGCTAAGCTGACATGCCCACATGGACAGGGTACACTTTTGGAAAAGCGTACCCTGAGAAGCCTAGCTCAATCGCGGGGGGTGTAAACATCACCTGCAACAGTTTTTTTTTTTTTTTTATGCAAAACTAAAAAAATATAGGGCATGCAAAAAAATGTAATCATACACTACTAATTCCCCTCTATCAGATACATTCATAACCCAGCTCACTTGCATATTTGTCACATTAAGGGGAAATAAACTACAATATATGAGGGGGCCAGCTGAGTGCCTGACCTTGTTTCATCTTACCCCTCCTTCAAATATATGTATTTTTATATCCTTGTGTCTTAGGTATAAAGTCATAAACTGTATTTTACTTTATTTAGTCCCTAATTTTATTTTACAAATAATCAATTGCACTCTAAACAATACACTATACTTATATATTCATTTAGGTCGATTCATGGTTAGTTCCAGGGATGGAACATTCCTGGGAGCTTGGTTACTAAGAAGTGTGCCGGGCTTCCATGAATTATATATATTTTGTGACACAAATGTGTTATTTGCTTGTCAGGTTCTGTAACCATCCTTGCATGCCTATGGTGGATAGCATTACGTTGGCAGTTTACCTCACTGACTTTATCCTGTCTCCTCTTCAGGAAGTGTGATCTCTGAGGAAGGAGCCTGGTTTCTCTCCTGTAAACAGCTTGTGCTAGCAGGGACAGAGGCGTTTCCCATGAGCTACATTTACCATGCGGATGCCACTAATGTCCAATAACTGAATACCACCTTCCTCCCCCAGCTGAATAGGAGTTAAGGAGAGGGCTACAACCCCTTTTACTATTTACAATTTCTGAAGCATAAGTATGTGACATACTATATATATATATATATATATATATATATTTATATTTATATATATATATTGTAATTTAGTATTATTAATCTATATATATATATATATATATATATATATATATATATATATAGGATTAATAATGAGTATTGCAATATAATTTGATACCTTTTGTATTGGACAAACGTTTTTTTTATAATGACAAGCTTTCGAGAGGCTCAACCTCTCTTTATCAAGCCTGAAGCAATACTAACATGAGATGGAACCCTCCGTTTGAATAATAAAAGCAGATGCCAAAAGAGTGGAAACAGCATCTGACATACAACACAACATAGCAAAGGAAACATATATACACATACTATATACACATACAGTGGATATAAAAAGTCTACACACCCCTGTTAAAATGTCAGGTTTCTGTGCTGTAAACAACGAGACAAAGATAAATAATTTCAGAACTTTTTCCACCTTTAATGTGACCTATAAACTGTACAACTCAATTGAAGTACAAATTGAAATCTTTTAGGTAGAGGGAAGAAAAAATATAAAAATAAAATAATATGGTTACATAAGTATGCACACCCTTAAACTAATACTTTGTTGAAGCACCTTTTGATTTTATTACAGCACTCATTTTTTTTGGGTATGAGTCTATCAGCATGGCACATTTTGACAAGATTTGCCCACTCTTCTTTGCAAAAACACTACAAATCTGTCAGATTGCGAGGGCATCTCCTGTGCACAGCCCTCTTCAGATCACCCCACAGATTTTTAATCGGATATAGGTCTGGGCTCTGGCTGGGCCATTCCAAAACTTTAATCTTCTTCTGGTGAAGCCATTCCTTTGTTGATTTGGATGTATGCTTTGGGTCGTTGCCATGCTGAAAGATGAAGTTCCTCTTCATGTTCAGCTTTCTAGAAGAAGCCTGAAGGTTTTGTGCCAATACTGACTGGTATTTGGAACTGTTCATAATTCCCTTTATCTTAACTAAGGCCCCAGTTCCAGCTGAAGAAAAACAGCCCCAAAGCATGATGCTGCCACTAACATGCTTCACTGTGGGTATGGTGTTCTTTTGGTGATGTGCAGTGTTGTTTTTGCGCCAAACATATCTTTTGGAATTATGGCCAAAAAGTTCAACCTTGGTTTCATCAGACCATAACACCTTTTCCCACATGCTTTTGGGAGACTTCAGATGTGTTTTTGCAAAATGTAGCCTGGCTTGGGTGTTTTTCTTCGTAAGAAAAGGCTTTCGTCTTGCCACTCTATCCCATAGCCCAGACATATGAAGAATACAGGAGATTGTTGTCACATGTACCACACAGCCAGTACTTGCCAGATATTTCTGCAGCTCCTTTAATGTTGCTGTAGGCCTCTTGGTAGCCCCCCAGACCAGTTTTCTTCTCGTCTTTTCATCAATTTTGGAGGGAGCTCCAGTTCTTGGTAATGTCACTGTTGTGCCATATTTTCTCCACTTGATGATGACTGTCTTCACTGTGTTCCATGGTATATCTAATGCCTTGGAAATTCTTTTCTACCCTTCTCCTGACTGATATCTTTTAACAATGAGATCCCTCTGATGCTTTGGAAGCTCTCTGTGGACCATGGCTTTTGCTGTGGGATGCGACTATTTTGCTTAATAATGAACATCATATATACAGAAATACAAAAAACACTATTACTATTGAAACAGTAAGTGCAGGAGGAATTCTGAATGTAGATGGAGGAAACAAAGGGCAAACTGTAAGTGCGGAGCCTCACACAACTAGGAATACAGCACTGACTGAGTGGAGACAGAGAAGGAACAGAGCAGAGATTACACAGACAAACCACATGTGCAAATGTCATACATCATTCTTATGTAATTCTGTAAAATGGTTACTGACCTCACATTCAAAGGCTTTGTCAGCCACATTTGTATTGTCAGTCATTTTTACCCACAACCCTATTTTTCTGATTTTTCACATAACTCACCCCTGCCACAGCCACCAGACGCCATTAAACCGTGTGAGAAAAATAAAAAAATCAATAACTGCTTAACTGATAAAACAACACAGTCATGTGAATATACATGTCATATAAGTTATATTGAAACACAGGAGCATTTTAATTATATTAGCTATTAGGGGAGAGTCAAATGTATTATTTATTATTATCCTTTATTTGTAACAAGTCAACATATTCTGTAGCGCTATACAGGGATTAAGTACAAGGAAAAATACAACATCAACATATGGGGAAAAATGGAGGGCCTTGACTTTGAAATTAAAATCTTACTGTCACAATCTGCTTCTCCAAGGGGGCTTTATAAGAACCTAGTTCAAACCTACCCCAGCAGAATCATGTAGTTCCTGTTCTCTGTGTACAAAAGATGGCTTCTGAAGAGGTACAGGTAGAGAATACTGCATACAGGTTACTAGTTGCCCATGGCAAGACCACTCCCCAAGTCAGGAAACAAAACGCAGAAATAGTCTCACACCTTGTTTATGTGGAAACTATCTCTCAGCCTTTATTGAATGATCAAAACAACATATTTATACTTTCCAATACCACACCCTTGTGTACATTTGTGTATGTGTGATGTCAGCCCATCTGGCTTGCAACCTTGGGCTATCAAAGCTCTTGAGATCAAATTCATCAGATATCTATAGCTGGCTAGTGAAAAAAACCTTTATGTTAAACTCACGTGTTTGCTTAGGACTACTTGAAATACATACATCTGTCTTGACCCAAGGTCTGTATGTGTGAGTGTGCAATGACCTGCAGCTAACTTTTATACAGAGCATTTTTAACTGTATATCAGAGAAGTGATAAAATACAAAATAACATACTTATAAAGACTGCAACAAAAATAATATAAATAAGGAATCTAAAAAAAGCAGTTCTTTTTTGTTCTGACATTTTGCAGTGGAATTAAAATATAGAATTACTTTTTCCTAAATTATAAATAATCCTAAGAATTTCACACCAGTTCTGGATCTTTACCTTGTCGAGGTGAAGGGGCTTATGTGTCTCAATGAAGCTGTGAGCTATATCATGTAGGGTCACCCAAGATGGGCAAGTCATTGCAGACAGGTCAGACAAATTGCAGTCCACTGGAGAGAGGACTTTCCAACTCACTCCAGTATTTTTTACAAGATAATCTTATGGATAAGCACAACCAGAAACATAACGATTGTGTCCGGTGTGCTGTGCTTCATAGGGTTATGGAGAGTTGAATATGACTGAACAACTAAACAACAGCAAAATAGGAATTTTACAATATATGAAATATGTTGCCACAATGCAATGCTGTATTCGTAAAGCAGAAGAATGCTAAACTACCCACGTTTAGTGTATAAAAATATATTTAAAAGTATACTAAAAATGATAATGTAAGGCACTGTGCAAATAAGCTGTGTTTTATAATTAGTATCAAGCCACAAAAGTTAAGAATTTGAGATTGGTGGTGTAAAGTAGGTCACACAACTCATGGACATATCAGTGATTCTAAGAGGTCATTATACAATGGGACAGACTGTGAAGGTAGAATGGAAAATGTAATTTTCAGATGACAGAGCCCCATTACTGCCACTGCTTCCTACAATTAATGCTACCATTTTGCTATGTATCCAACCATATCATTAAATATATCTTGTAGCCCTGTAGAGGAAAGACATCTTGGTTTTCTACTGAAATTGGTCAAAATTAAGAGACAGACAGATTAATCATGTACACATATTTATGTGGGACAACTAAAAGTTAGGAAACCATAAATACAATTTTCAGACCAATTGCTCCCTGACCATAATGGATTTTCTAAGCCCTGCTATAGCATATGTCCATGCAGAGACTATACATACCGCATGATCATATAGCTTTTTCTAGGTTAGTTCTAAAAACCCTTTTCAACAACATAAACAGTGAATATAAACAAACTCAAATATCACTGGTTGAGTAATCAAATACAAAATATGAATTTTCGATTTATTAATCATAACCACTGTCTGTTCTATAAAATATATGGACACTTACAAATGCCCTAACTGCAGAGTGAAACCTATCTAGCTAGGTTAATCCCCCTTCCCTAAAACACTTTTAGGAGAACTCCTGCAGGTCACTGCTCCGAGTGAACTTCACGACACAGACGAAAAGCAATGCAAAAATCTTCATTGAGTTTTGCACTGACAATAATAATAGTTTCCTTGCAGCAGCCAGTTGCAGCACTTCCCACTCATTATAAGATTTATGACGTTTGCATTTCCTATTGGCTCCTAGACACCGGTCTCATCCGTAAAGTTTGGTTTGGCTGCTCCCTGCACAGAAAACTGTTGCATTTAAGGCAGAATTTATGGCTGTTGGCTGTATGCCCTAATCTGAGCAAAAGATTTACATTAGTGTAGAAGTTGGGGGGAGGGGTACTTATGGCAGTGACCTAACTTAAAGAACCTGATTTACATAGGGCTCTATCTTTGCTATGCTATTACAACACTGATGGATTATTTGTGAGTTAACTAAACACAACTGAGCATCTAGGCATGGGTGTTTCAGCCCAGGCCTAGGGCAGCCACATTGCCAGGGGGCAGAAGGCTGCCCAAAGTTACACAGAAATGTATATATACAGAGAATATTCTGTCTGTAGGTGTATTTGACACTGACTCGCCATATACTTACACAGACACATAAAGAACATATGGAAAGCACTGTGTATGTTTGGCCTTCATTCCTTTGCAATATATTCACTTGCAATGTATTCCTTTGCAATGTAACAGCTTTTGAGTTGTACTTAACCCCTGTATAATGCTACTGAACATGCAGGCTCATTACAAATAAAGGATGATAATAAAATAATAATATACACTTATGATTTTCTATACAGATGTGTGGTAAACTTATGATAGAGATATAGCAAGTGGAAAAGAGGAGGAGTAAATCTGAACAAGACTAAGACACCATAAAAACTAAAAACACCCCTTCCTCTAGGTTACCTTTTCTGTCTCTGTAGGCCTGTGCAAGGAATAACATGTTTAAAGTGCTTATTGTCTTAAAAAGTAAACAAAAAACATATACAAAAACTAACGGTACAATACAATTTTAGCAACTGTTAAAAGCAGTTATTTCCTATTTTTTCTTAAACTATTTTAAGAGAAATGAAGGGATGAAAACTTCCTGAATTATAAAACATTCTGCAAATTTCACAATGAAACAGGTTACCACAATACAATATGGCATCTGGAAAGCAGAAGAATTGTCATCACAGGTTTTTAACTGTAATTACTGTCATAGAGTTTGAATTTGATACCAAAAAAAAAGGTATACAAGCATTAAATCATACTAAGAAATGACAAGTAACATCATATATAAATTGGTGGTTGCTAAAATAAAGTGCTGTTTCAACGCTGCCATTGCATCTTCTAGCAGAGATAATTCTCTCCACCGCTATTAGATGTACAGAGGGTGTGCTGATTTGCTTAGTAGGCTGTCCTAAAATCCCTATACACTGGTCTGTTTTCTGTCAATGGTCACTGAAGGAAAGAGACAGCTAAATACTCCAATCATGATGCTGTATAGTTGAATATACAGGGGATAATGGAGGGATCTGAACAAGTTTCTTTGTGGGATACTTTAAGGATGAGTTTTTAAAAAAAAAACATTGTTTTTTTCGTACACTAATCAATCGATTTTTAAATGCTTTTGCTAATCATGAAGGCAATAAATCAAAGTCTTTTAAAATGGGACTGTAATGCAAAATTGTCATTTTCAACCCTGCATTTAAAAGCCCACATTTTAAGTAATACAAAAGCTTTTTTATATAAATGAGTTGTATATAGTATAGAAAAAGTACATTAAAGGACCACTGGTGGACCACTACCAAACTAACAATATTAGCAGCTCTGTAGGACATGGACACAAAATAGTTTGGGAGAAAATATACATTTCTGAAGACTCTGTTTATGCGTACAGCAATCCATGTTGTGTTGTTACATCACATGCTGAGAGCTGGGTGATGGGAGTGTGTTTGTAGTTATCAGTAGAGGGAGGAGTGGTAAAGGTGGAACAAGGGAGAAGTCCAGAGTCTTTGTTTGATTACTGGATAAGACTGACATTGACACCACACTCATTCCCCTTCATGGGCTAGAAGCAGACGCCTTGAAGCATCATTCATTGCTCTACAAAAATATAAATGCCCCTATCAAACACACATAACTACCAACAATGTATCATGGATCCTTCCGGGGTCCTGCAAAGGTATCAACATTTATTTTTTCTAATTAAAAACACATAAAACAGAGATAGAGCTAAGCAATAATTAATTCCAACAATCTCTCATTAGCAAATCTTTTCGACCTTTATTCTGGGTCGATCATAAAGGTTTACTGACATCTCAAAACAGCAAAATTCTGTGGTATTTTTAATGAATGTAAATGCAATCTGTAAATGTCATTCAGTTAATATAGTATTTTTTAAGACCGTTTAATATTATACAATATTGGAAACCTCCTGTGAGCTTCATTGCCAATAAATGTATACATTGGTTTCCAACTTAAATGGCCACTGAAGTCACCATCAGACAGAGCGTGAACAATTTAAAGTAAAGTGTGACCTTCCCTGTTATCTGTCTGCCTCTAATGCTTTCCCACTTTGTTGTTAGGGTTAAGGTAGTGACCGGTAGGAAATATCCCAAAAGCATTTTCCTTTTTAAAATTAATGTAATTTTATAAAGTTATAATCAGTAGACATCTGTGAATTTCTGTCTTAAAATAGTAATGAGCATTTCAAATGCAAATTTATAATGAACTAGCAACTTGCCCATCAAAAATGACGGCAATAAAATTTGAAGGCTGGCAATGCTGTTTGCCACACAATGCGAGGCTCTCCCCCCTCTAACTTGTGGGCCTTGCGATGAGTGCCTTTGGCGCTCATTGCGCATGCCCGTAACATTTAACATAGCGTGACAAATCGTAATTACGACAACTATATATGTGAAATTCATTTAATTCAGGTGTAGAGCTTTTGAATTGAGCTTAAGCTATATCATATGCAACTACACGTATATGTTTCAGCAACAGCGGCAAAAATAGTGCAAAATAAAGTGTGCCCTCATTAGAGGTAAATCTATAGAGCGGAGCTTAGAGTTTAGAGACAGCAGGTGGTGGTTAGTTATGCTAAATTTTAACCCTCACTGCCCTCAAAACAAATGGGCTAAGAAGACAATAGGATGAAGATTTGCAGAAGTCTAATGGAGTACCATTTGGAGGGGGAAGGACCTAAGGTGCATATGGAAACATAATAAGTTATAAAATATTATAGTGGGCAGTGGGTGATGTGTAGAAGAAGGAAGTACTGGGGATGAATGTGTGATGGAGTGTTATATCAGTAGGATGAGGGCTATGATGTTGATATCTGGGGAGATATTGTACAGGGAATAAAGTGTGGTAAATATTTTTATTGAATTGTTAACCCTTTCGGTATTTGAACAGCCAATATACAAAACAACACCATGCTTAATTAGCCCCATGGGTTATAAGGTATGTCTCCTCAGGAGGGTTAGTAGCTGTTGCGATCTCTCCTTGCCCTTATAGAGCATTTACTTTCATAACACAGGAAATGTGAAGGTATGATTTTTTTAAAATGTAATTATCAGAACTTCGTAATCATTATTAGTAGACTACAGATTATCAATTTGGGGCTCGCAACTTAATCGCAGACAGCCAAATGCCTGTGATTGAGTTGCGGGCTCTATATGGTCTCCGACTATTCAATTGGCAGGGCCCGGAAGTTAGGTGCTGGTCCTGAAAATCGGAACACCATGGCGCCGGAAGTAGCATTTCTGGGCTTGAAACAGTCAATGGAAACAGAGATCATCATCATGATCAACCTCCAAGCCCGTACCTCGTAAGTGAAGGATGTAGAACCCATTGGACTTTGAAAAATAGAGGTTGAATTTCAAAGTCCTACGGGCTTGGTGGTTGAAGCTCGTAGGACTTCACATTGATTGCCATACTCGATATAACATGAAAATTGAACATGAAATTAAGTATTGGAGAATGTTGTGCTATTAATTCTAAGACCTAACATCACTTTCATTCTTCATAAAAGTACAGTATTGCTTTTTTATTTGCTTTTAAAGTGCTCCGATTTGTCATTAAGCCCTTTGCGAGACCTCCTTGGTACCATTAACTTGTGGTCAGATATTTGCCATTTGCGGGCTTGACAGAGTGGTTAGCGAGGGCGAATCGGAGCAATCTAATAGTGATTTACATTTTTAGACTTGCGACAGTGAAAGATCAAAGGCTTGGAGGCATTAACTTGCAATTTTTTTAAATCGCTATAAATCGCAGCTCGGAGCCCATAACTTGATTGTTTGTCAATTGAATAGCAAAATAACTTGCTGGCTCCACTTGCGAGCCCGGATCTCCCGAAAGCCTCAATTGAATGAGGCTCTATGTATGGAGGTGTCTTGGGAGTGGTGGCTCAATGTCATAAAGCCCATCCTCCCCCCAAAAATCTGTTCAAATGATAGAGCTCTTTCACCCTCTAAATATAAACCTTTGATTATCAAAAAATAGCATTTTAGGAACAACTGTGGTCACATTGATTTTAGAAAGTACAAAAACAACAACATATCTTATACCAAATTAAACTTTACTACAGGCATCCATCTTCTTATGTCAGCTGATTATGTCCGTTATTTTCTTAGGAGGTTATATCCTTGCAAACTAACGAGCTTTCCATTACTGCTACTGAAAACTCGGGCAGTTGTAGATGCCACATCCCTGCTATGCAGATAGACGATTTCGGTGCAATAACATCTCCATTTTTGATCAGCAAAAATGAAAATGGGAGATCTCACAGCACAGAATAACTGCATATTAAAGGGATATGGAAAGATTTTTTTAGTTGTTGCATCAGAAAGAGGGTATTTGAATATATGTCACAGTGTGTTTGCTTCCTTCAAATGCAGATGTCAGAGCGTAAAAACATATTCAGATGCTTAACTGCACTTGGGGGCTTGTCCTCTACTAGCCAATGAGATCTATATATTAAAATATGCTCTCTGCACTAACTTTTAGTTTCAAGAGAAGTTTAATCAGGTTACTTAATATTTTTGTAATGTTTAAACTGTGTTCTTTCAAACATTTGGGGGGAAAAAACTGTTGTGTTCCATGTACCTTTAAAAGTAATATATTAGAGGCTACCTTTTATTGTCATTTCTAAAATCATTTAGCATGTTTTCAACGATAGTTCTTCATAATAATATATTACTACAGTGGCCCTTTAAGTGTTTAGTATTAGCAACCTAAAATCACAGAGCATTCTCTATAGCAGATGCCATCATACTGCACAAGCATACAGGGTGACAGACACATGGACAGATTTTTATTTAAACATTTCTGCAATAATATCTGCTCTACAAGCCATATCACGCAATACAACAAGAAAAGCATAATAACATATGTATGCACACAAATATGAATAGACCAAATCCTGGCACTAAAACGATAACACCAGAGGCTATAGTATTCTTTAACAATGAGACCTGTATTTACTTTCAACAGTTTAATTAAAATGAGGACCAGTATGCTATGGTGTTTGAAATATCATCCACTGTAAATATAAAATGAAAAGCTACTCTAATTACACCCACATGTCTCAAATAGGCCATAAGACTTGAATTACTCAGTGAACAATATTTTCACTGCTGGCAAAGTTTCTGGGTAGTGACATGCAAATAAGACATGTTCCACCTTTATGCTCAGGACCATTTAACATGGGATTATTTTAGGTATATGTATACAGCTCTCAGACAGTCCGCAGAGGAAGCTCTGTTCAGAGGAAAAATATGTTTATTGGCCCTTTTTGATATGTAGATGTACTCATAATGTTTATTTATTTATATCCTTACTGATTATACAGTCACCTTCCTACCCACCATAAAAACGTAGGGCCTTATTCAATTGAAAGCCTGCAGATTATGTTATACAGGCCGTATGTCTGCGGGCTAGAAATTTGCTACAATTACGGAGCGATTCAATTGAAAAAGTGCACAATTTTAAGGGCCGAAAGCCAAAACTGTAAACCATGCAATTGTATGTAGCATTTCAGAGATCATGATCAATCGAGCAAGGCCGTTACTACACATTTAGAAATAGCCAATAGTAAATGAGACCGTCATCATGACGCCAGTAAAACATGGAGGTTAAACGTCAATCAATTAGCGTTTAGAGGTCCGATATATGATCAGACTCGCAATCCGGCAATGTACAAAATATAAAAAAATAATGACGAAATTAATGATACTGTTTTAGTCCATGTGGGTGGCCTGAGATGTATTAATTTATTGATTCCCGAGATTGATAGAACACCGAATTTAAACATAAAACAAAATCATTTTTGATAGCAGATTTGAGAGCTTGAGACTGTTGTGCAATTAATTCTAATGTCTTTCATCACTTTCCCCGTATTTTAAAGTGCAGTATTGATTTTTTATTTGCATTTACAGTGCTACTAACAGGTCTTTATCCCCCTTGCGAGTCCTATCTAGTACCCGTAGGATTTTCTTCTACATTTGCCTTTTTACGGTGTGACACATTTGCGGGCTTGAAGATTGTAGCAATTGAATAACGATTTACGATTTTAGTGATAGTAACTTTTGCGGGATTGAAAGATCAAAGTCTTAGATGGGTTGTAAGTTACGATTTTGACAACCACAGTGATTTTTGGCCTGTAACCCGTAGATCGTTTGCAGCTCGCTAAAGACACCAGTTGAATAGCAAATTAGTTTACGGGCTCCAGTAAACAACAATTGCTTAATTGAATAGGATCCTTAGAGTCGGCCTGAGTCTCCCTCCAGCCTCATTTCACAGTTACCAGAAGCAACCTCACACTGATGAGCAACCTCACACTGATGAGCTATGTGTGAATGGTTTTCTGGCACTGTACTCTAATCCAAGGTTATATTCAGAGAGCATATAATCATACAAGTATCTCATGAGAAGAGGCTCAAAAGGCACAAAAGCGCTACATTCTGAGCCTCAGAATCCTAAGTTGCAGTGGAAGCACAGATCACTGAGTAATTCTGTAGTGAAACAGGTCTCCTGGCCTACCTAATGGAGAAGGAAAACCTAGGGCCTCATTAAATTGTAGTTACTGTAGCCCACAAAAGTTACTGCTATTAAATTGGCCTCTTTTTGCTACCCGCAATCTATTTGCGGGTTACAGGCTTAAAACCCTATGGTTGTAAAAATCATAACTCCGACCCAGCTAAGTCTTTGATCTTTCAAGCCAGCAAATTTTAAAATCGGTAACATCACAAATCGCTATTAAATAGCTTCAATTCCTTAAGCCCGCAATTGCTTTCACACCCATAAATGGCAAATGTAGCCAAAAATCCTATGAGTACTAGAGAGGACGCGCAAGTGGGTTAAACACCTGTTCATAGCCCTGTAAAAGCAAATATAAACTCAATACTGGCCCTTAAAATACGGGGAAAGCGATGAAAGACATTAGAATTAATTGCACAACTGCAATCAAAAATGATTATTTCTTTTATGTAATTTCCGTGTTATATCGATCCCAGCAATCAATGGGTTTATAGATAGCATTGAACTCACATGGACTAGACTAGTAGATTTATTGATTATTTTTATGTTGCAACGTTTCTGGATTGCGAGTCCGACCGCAAATTGGACTTCTAACATTAATTGATTTTGGTTTAAATGCCATGTTTTATGGAAGTCATGATGACAGTATCATGTACTATTGGCTGTGTCTAAATTGTTATTTATGGGCTTGCTTAATTGATCATGATCATGCCTTGAAATGCTACATATGGAAGCTTAATTACAGTTTTGGGGCTTCAGCCCTGTACTTGCGGCCTTGTTCAAATTTATAGATCTGTAGCAAATTGGAATTTAATGAGGCCCCTAGAGTCTCAGATTATCTGCCAATAAGGTTGTCCCGTAACTTCACAACGTTTGAAAACTATGGACATCCGATTGCATTAAATCTGATTTATTATACACTGTTCCTGGCAGATCCAGACCCTAATGAACTGGCAAATTATGCAATTCAGTGGACAAAAGGCTTGGACATGTCAATCCCACTGGAATAATGGAAACGTACATGAACTAAATCTCTGAAAATATCTCCATCTACAGATATGCTTGAGAACAATGTCAACATTTTAAGGTAGTGGTACTATATCCCTAAAAGTCTGAGTAAGGCTATTCCATCCTGTACAGCACCCCTAATGTGATGGCTAGAACTGCTATCATCTGTCTCTTTCTCGTCAGCTCTTCCTATCTCATTATCTGTTTCATTAGCACTTTCTCGTTATCTTTCTCATTGGCTATGGAATAAGAAGGGCCACATCAAACAACTCCGGGGCCTTTATACGGCCCTCTGGCCTGACGTTCCCCACCCCTGCTGTACAGGCTCTATTGGTGTTGCAGTCAGACAAAAGAAGATTTCCTCTACATATCGTGAAACTGTCCAAATATCAAGACTTTCAGTTAAAAAAAAAACCCACTCAAAACCAATGTATGTGTTAATAACAAGCAGATATAAAGGAAATACACTAGGCACTCATATTGTTATATATTAGTAGAGTAATATTTAACCTTTATTCATATTAATTCCCCTTCTGGATCACTGCCTTGTTGTAGTGAAGGGGCTTGTGTACTTGAGTGAAGCTGTGAGCTATAGCATGTAGGGACATCCAAGATGAACAGGTCACAGCAGAGAAGTCAAACAAATCGCGGTCCACTGGAGAAGGAACTGGCAACCCACTCCAGTACCATAAAAACCTTATCAATAACCACAACCAAGCACAAAATGTGGCTGGAATGCTGCAATTTATATGGAGAGTCGGACACGACTGAACGACTAATGAACAAAATATTCATTAAAATAAAATATGTTTTTGATATCCACCTTAGTGATGTCTGTAAACACAAATCTTACCGGCCAGCATTATTCCCCACAATAGTAACTTTTTAGTGATTGCCTTTAACAGATTTGTATCTTACAGACATCACCTATGTGAATATCCGTAATACTTTATTAACAGGTGTGGGTATCATCAACACTTGACAAGCATTATTGTACATTGGGCCATCCTGATACACATCAATAATTGTAATTATATAGTGTTTGATTAGGGAATTGTTATCATACAATTTTGACTACATTTAGTCTTTTCATTTAATTTATTTTAATTAATATGAATAAAGGTTAAGTTTTTCTGCCGTAGGCTCATTTAGGTGTTTGCTCTTCCCTATGTAATTACCCTCTCATAGTCAGAGAACACTATATTATCATTTATTTGTAACGAGCCAACATATTCCGCAGCGCTATACATGGGTTAAAACAATAGCAATATTAACAAGTTGCAAAGGATGGATGCTCCTGTCTTTGAGCTTAGAATCCAGTGTCCAAAGTGCTTTCCCCAAAGCACCATGCACAATTGAAAACTCGCAAACTTGCAGTATAAAGGGTTTGGGTGAGGTACAGGAGAGTGAAAGATAAGTTGTGGAAGTTAAGGTGGAAGGTGATCAGCTTCTTTAAACAGATGCACTTTTAGTGAGGTTTTGAAGGATTTGAGGCAAGGAGACTTCCAGAGAATAGGGGCAGAACGAGAAAAGACCTGCAGGCGGGCATGAGAGGAGGTGATAAGAGAGCTGGAAAGAAGAAGGTCATTAGCAGAACGAAGAGGGTGGGTGGGGGAATATTTGGAGATGAGAGCAGGGATATAGATTTGTTGTAGAGATTATATATGTATTAATCTGTATAGGATTTAGGCCTCTATTCCAGGCTCTAGTAAGAACTCTTGGAAGGCTGACTTGCAGCTACGGGAGTTTTGATTAGCAATTTTGCAGGGCTATTCGATTGTTTAAAAAGTTCCAGTAAAACATACTGGCTCACACCCAGGGGGATTGCCCGCATCTCTCTAGCTCAGACATGTGCTCACAGGAGACTCCAAGTCTGAATCTTAGTAATCTCCATAGCAACGCTACAGAATGGTACCCGCTAATGTGAATAAATTATACCTAGTGCCCTCCCATGGCAGGGAAAGGGTTAAATAAAAATAAAAACAAATGCAGGGGGGTTATGACCGCTCCCCCCATAAGCTGTGTATCCACCTGAATTCCACCATAATGCCACTCCCTTCTGGTGCCAGCTTAGGGTGCAGCCTATTGGGTTTTCTTTCATTACAGAGGTTCTCAGACTATGCAGACACCTGAGGCCACATGTACTAAAGCAGGGATGTCCAAACTCGGTCCTGGAGGGCCGCACCCAGGCCTGGATTTGTATATATCCTTTCTGTGCGCAGGCGAGTCAATCAGGATGACTGAAGAAGTGATTGACTCACCTGTACACAGCAGGGTTATCATCAAATCCAGGCATGTGTGTGGCCCTCCAGGACCGAGTTTGGACACCCCTGTACTAAAGGGTTAAATGTGTAAGAACTCTTGGATTAGTCAAAACTTAGTACATATTCCCCAGCTAATAACAATGAGACTGAGAGGTTATCTCCTAAATTCACTATCATTCCACAATTTAGTACATCTGACCTTCTATGCTCCATAAAGATCATCACTCATCATTTTATTAGACTGTGTGTGTGCAAAGTACGATTGGGTATTGTCATAATATACAGCAGTCTGTCAGATGACTGTCATAAAACAAGACGCAACATATTTCAATGAACAACAGTACATGCAGCGGCAGAGTTATTGCTGGTGCAGGAGGTGCAAAGCACTACAAGATAGGGTCTTACTGCTACCAGCAGCAGCCTGAGTGAAAGTGAGACACTTAATTTATTAGGGGGAATGGTCTGATTTGGTTTTAATGAAATCCTTTCTATGTCCATTTAACCACACAGAAAAACAATTAAACAGAGAATCTAGTTCACTGCAGTGTCACTGCTATGGAAGCATTTTTCAGAGAAAGCAAAGCCTATTTAAATATAGGTTAGACAGACCATGTGTTCGAGAACCTACTTGTGAGAGGTTCAAACACAAGGGCCCTGATGAACTAAAGGATAAAGTGTTGGAGACCTGTAAAAATATGTCACCAAGATATCCCAAATACTTCACCTTCTTGTTCATACAAACCAAGACATTTTTAAGTGAGAAAAACCAAGTAGTGTCATTAAAGGACCACTGCAGTTCAAAGACACATACATGTCAAGAATGTACCAAACAAACAATATTAGCAGCTGTGTAAGCCATATGCATAAAATATTTTTGGGGAAAATTAGAATTTTTGAAGACTCTGTTTATGAGTACAGGAATCCATTTTGTGTTTATTACATCACATCCTGAGAGCTGTATGATGAGGGTGTGTGGTTGTAATTATCAGTTTAGGAAGGCACCGGGGAGGAGGCTAGAGTCTATGTTTGATAATAGGATGAGATTGAAATTGACAACACAACCCTTTCCCCTCATTGATTCAGAGGCAGACATCTTGCATCAGACAATGCAACCATCGCTCTCCAGACATGTAAATGCTACACACGCACACAAAACAAACACACTCCACCAATATATCATGGATCCTTCCCATTAATTAAAATCTAGCTGTATGACTTTTTTTTCCTAATTATGTTCTTAGTAATACTCAGTTTTCAAGCATTTTTTTTTCTCATTGTACAGTGGTCCTTTAACCAATTTAATTTGAACAATAAAGTCAGCAATTGTGTGTCCAGGTATGAAATTATTTTAATACGCTAAAATGAGGTGACAATCCCCTGTAATTCTGCCAGCTACATATTTTAAAGGTTATGAGGCAATGCCTATTTATGCACATGAGCTGTAACATACAGGAGGGGTAGTAGTGTAGACGTTTTATCTATTTGTTTAAATACATATCCAGTTTACCAAATGCTTTTAAATTCGTACCATTAAGTTTAAAAAATATATACTTTCAAGCATACCTGAGAGATGTGTAAGGATTTAACCCCCCCCCCCCAAAAAAAGGGTTTTAAAGGTAAATAGAATAGGCAGACTATGTAGGCCTATGGGTTTGCATCTGCATTCAATATCTATGTTGCTTTTTATGGTTGGCAAACAGTCATATGATGACTAATATTTTAAAGCAGATCATTAGAGTGTTAATTAGGTTAGGGCTTGACCCACTGTGAATTCTGATTATAGTTATATACTGTTGATCCACCCATCCCTGGCTCTTTATAACCAGATTGAGCCTCTCTGATTTCTTTGCTGTGTATGCAAATGACCCTAAGGGTGATAAGGGAAACCAGATGTTGGACTCTTTGCTCATTGTACCTTAGGGAGTAAAGCTGCACCTCACTGACAAGGCTCAGAGGCCAACACATATGTCTGGGGTTTGCTGTTTCTCCTGTTCAGGGTAGAATTGCCTGGTATTTCGGGGCTGGGTCACTCTAGTGAGAAGAACCAGACTGATATACTACAGGATATTTCTCCCTGTGAAGGGCATGAGTGAGCTAAAAAAGGTTGCTCTCTGAGTAGGTAACCAGACCTATAGGACAAACCTTCTTAGGTATTATTCGTTCTCAGGTTGAGCACCTATGATTTCTTTGTTCTTTACAACCTGTGAATGTATCCTCAGCCATCTCTCTGCCCACTGTACTTGGCATTTTTTTTCAATATCTGGATTAGGGGACTTAAGGAGTGGATGCCATTGCGTGTATACACATTAATAATGAGTTTTCTCTTTAATTAACTCTATGAGATTTTTTGCTGGGTCACAAAGTGCTAAACCTTTTACCTGCCAAATAATCTAGCCCTATTTTTTTTTTAGCATTCCTACAACCTGGCCAAGGAGCAGCAGACATATCAGCTGCAGGTCATATTGAATCTCATCCTGCCTGACCCTTCGAATTCTAGTTCTCACTATAACCTTGGTTGCATTGCATATCTATATCTATTGTCATTGTTTGCATTGTAAAATAACCTTTAACCACATCAATCCAAACAACCCACAAACTTTAGAAAACAAATACTCACATGATCCATATGAGAAGCTCAAGAGGTCACTGTAGTACCACATTTGTAATTACACATTTAAAAGAGCATTATAAAAATTACAAATTCTGCTTGTAAAATTAATAAAACTAAATCCACAATAAAATAACTTCAGGGTGATGTGCCCTTTATATTATCCCAGATAATTGTGCATTCAAAAGGATAGTAATAATGTAGTACCTGTCCTTCTATACTATATGACACTAATTTCCATTCAGGAAATATTGTAATTTTTAAATATGTTACATTCACAGCACTTGACACACAATAAAAATGTGGGAAGTGGGAGCTTAATCCTTTGTTCCTTACTTAGACTTTCAGACATTTAAAATCAATATTTTCTTTGCACATTATGTAGTATATTTGCTTTCTATCCTTATCTTCAAATGTATTTATGATAGTATTATGTGTCCCTATATGACCCATACATGGAGGGCTATCGCATATTACCAGATGTAGGAATTCATTCTGCAGACTACTGTGCAAATATCCAGTTATTTTATATAGCCTTTCCTCATTATTACATTCTATTTAGATGATCGTTACCATCTCCTTCTAATCCTGTCTAATCCCAATCCCATGTATGTGCTGTTTGATTTACTTATTACAACCCAGATTTCTGACCTATTTAATTCTCAATCCAAATATTCTCACATTTTGCATTCTGTGCAACTGTCATTCACTATATTTACAAACATTTGCAGACATATATATGTATATGTTGATTGCATGTCTGTATCCACCACATAGCACTGTATATACCCATACCAACAATGTAATATTTCTATGTAACTAGTCCTCATGTCTGTATCCAGCTTCTAGCACTGTACATATCTCACACCTGCTATGTGATGTTTGCATGTACACTGTCAGCTGATAGCCATGCCATATCCTAGCACTGTATATAATATATAACTGTAATGTGATGTTCCTGTGTATACAAAGTTGGCTGATCTAATGTGTGCATCCAGCCCATAGCATTGCATATACTAGCAATCTAATGTTCATGTACTCGCTGTCTGTTAATATGTCTGCATCCAGTCCATACATTGTATATATTATATTATGCAAATTTAATGTTTGTGTGAACACAGCTGACCCCATGCCTATATATACCTATGGTGTTCATGTGAACACACTATAGTTTGATTAATGTCTGCATCCAGTCCCTATAATTGTACACTTGCATTCTCACCTGATCCCGTGCCTGTATACAGCCTCTTTTTATACTTGTTGTATACTTGCATGTTGACATATATGTATACACAGTCAGCTGATATCATGCCTGTATACTTGCATTTTGATATGTGTGTACACACTGTCAGATGATATCATGCTTATGTCTAGTGTCTGTCATTGTATACTTGCATTCCCAGCTGTTATCATGCCTGTACAGGGATTGCAGAATTATTAGGCAAGTTGTATTTTTGAGGATTAATTTTATTATTGAACAACAACCATGTTCTCAATGAAGCCAAAAAACTCATTAATATCAAAGCTGAATATTTTTGGAAGTAGTTTTTAGTTTTAGCTATTTTAGGGGGATATCTGTGTGTGCAGGTGACTATTACTGTGCATAATTATTAGGCAACTTAACAAAAAACAAATATATACCCATTTCAATTATTTATTTTTACCAGTGAAATCAATATAACATCTCAACATTCACAAATATATATTTCTGACATTCAAAAACAAAACAAAAACAAATCAGTGACCAATATAGCCACCTTTCTTTGCAAGGACACTCAAAAGCCTGCCATCCATGGATTCTGTCATTGTTTTGATTTGTTCACCATCAACATTGCGTGCAGCAGCAACCACAGTCTCCCAGACACTGTTCAGAGAGGTGTACTGTTTTCCCTCCTTGTAAATCTCACATTTTATGATGGACCACAGGTTCTCAATGGGGTTCAGATCAGGTGAACAAGGAGGCCATTTCATTAGATTTTCTTCTTTTATACCCTTTCTTGCCAGCCACGCTGTGGAGTACTTGGACGCGTGTGATGGAGCATTGTCCTGCATGAAAATCATGTTTTTCTTGAAGGATGCAGACTTCTTCCTGTACCACTGCTTGAAGAAGGTGTCTTCCAGGAACTGGCTGTAGAACTGGGAGTTGAGCTTGACTCCATCCTCAACCCGAAAAGGCCCCACAAGCTCATCTTTGATGATACCAGCCCAAACCAGTACTCCACCTCCACCTTGCTGGCGTCTGAGTCGGACTGGAGCTCTCTGCCCTTTACCAATCCAGCCTCGTGCCCATCCATCTGGCCCATCAAGACTCACTCTCATTTCATCAGTCCATAAAACCTTAGAAAAATCAGTCTTGAGATATTTTTTGGCCCAGTCTTGACGTTTCAGCTTGTGTGTCTTGTTTAGTGGTGGTCGTCTTTCAGCCTTTCTTACCTTAGCCACGTCTCTGAGTATTGCACACCTTGTGCTTTTGGGCACTCCAGTGATGTTGCAGCTCCGAAATATGGCCAAACTGGTGGCCAGTGGCATCGTGGCAGCTGCACGCTTGACTTTTCTCAGTTCATGGGCAGTTATTTTGCGCCTTGGTTTTTCCACACGCTTCTTGCGACCCTGTTGACTATTTTGAATGAAACGCTTGATTGTTCGATGATCACGCTTCAGAAGCTTTGCAAATTTAAGAGTGCTGCATCCCTCTGCAAGATATCTCACTATTTTTGACTTTTCTGAGCCTGTCAAGTCCTTCTTTTGACCCATTTTGCCAAAGGAAAGGAAGTTGCCTAATAATTATGCACACCTGATATAGGGTGTTGATGTCATTAGACCACACCCCTTCTCATTACAGAGATGCACATCACCTAATATGCTTAATTGGTAGTAGGTTTTCGAGCCTATACAGCTTGGAGTAAGACAACATGCATAAAGAGGATGATGTGGTCAAAATACTCATTTGCCTAATAATTCTGCACTCCCTGTATACTTGCATTTTGATATGTGTGTACACCCTGTCATATGATATCATGCTTATATCTAAGTGTCTGTCATTGTATACTTGCATTTCCAGCTGATCTCATGCCTATGAAGTTGCATTTTAATGTGTACACACTGCCAGATGATCTCATGCCTGTATACTTGCATTGCCATATATGTGGACACATTGTAAGCTGATGTCATATTGTTTATATCAGTGTATACTTGCATTCTGAGTTGATCCCATGTCTGCATCATGTCCCTATCATTGTATACTTGCATTGTCACTTGTATTCTCAGCTGATCTTATGCTATATCTAGTCGCTATCACTGTATTTTTGTATTCTCATCAGGTCTCATATCTGTATACTTGTATTTTGATATATGTGTGTACACAGTGTGAGCTGACATTATGCCTGTATCTAGTCCCTATTATTGTATATATGCATTCCCAGCTGATCTTATGCCAATATATTTGAATGATGATATATGTGTGTACAGTATGAGGTAATGTCATGCCTGTATCTAGTCCCTATTATTGCATTCATGTTCTCACAGCTGACCTCATGCCTATATATTTGCATGATGATATATGTGGGTACACAGACAGCTGATGTCATGCTGTACACTTGCTGGTTGATATATGTTTTTATCCTGTGAGCTGTCATGCCTGTATACTTGTATTCCTATATATGTGTGTACAGTGTGAGCTGATGTCATGCCTGTATACTTGTATGTATGTGTGTATATATATATATATATATATATATATATATATATATATATATATATATATATATGTGTGTGTACAGCTGATGACATGCCTGTATATTTGCATGTTGATATATGTTTGTACCCTGTGAGCTGTCATGCCTGTGTACTTGTATTACTATATATGTATATATGTGTGTATACACTCAGTGTGATCTGATGTCATGCCTGTACATTTGCATGTTGATATATATGTGTACCCTGTGAGCTGTCATGCCTGTGTACTTGTATTACTATATATGTATGTGTGTGTGTGTATACACACAGTGTGATCTGATGTCATGCCTGTATACTTCCATGATGATATGTGTGTAATCAGACAGATGATATATGTTTGTACCCTGTGAGCTGTCATGCCTGTATGCTATATATGTGTGTACACAGTGTGAGTTGATGTCATGCCTGTATCTAGCAGTGCATGTCCCTGCTCTCCCTCCCCTTGTTTGCCTGTACACATCCGGCCTGTGAGGTCACTATCCTCTTTGCCTTGGCCCAGTCTCCATACTACCAGTCCCTCTGGTCTCCCCAGTGCTCCTTACCTGCTGCCCGGGGCTGTGCGTGTGGCAGTGCCTGCTCCACCTGCTGTCCCGCCCGGCTGCAGTGTTGGCTGTGTGTGCTGCTGCAGCTCTGAGAGAGGAGGCACAGCGCAGGAGCAGAGAGGAGGGGAGGGACAGGGGAGGACACACAGCATAGAACAGTGCACACATACAGGGATAGCAGATCATAACAGTACACACACACACAGGGATAGCAGATCATAACAATGCACACACACACAGGGATAGCAGATCATAACAGTGCACACATACAGGGATAGCAGATCATAACAGTACACACACACAGGGATAGTAGATCATAACAGTACACACACACAAAAGTACACACACACACACAGGGATAGCATATCATAACAGTACACACACATACAAGTACACACACACACACAGGGATAGCAGATCATAACAGTGCACACATACAGGGATAGCAGATCATAACAGTACACACACACACACAGGGATAGCAGATCATAACAGTACACACACACACACAGGGATAGCAGATCATAACAGTACACACACACAGGGATAGCAGATCATAACAGTACACACACACACAGGGATAGCAGATCATAACAGTACACACACACACAGGGATAGCAGATCATAACAGTACACACACACACAGGGATAGCAGATCATAACAGTACACACACACACACAGGGATAGCAGATCATAACAGTACACACACACAGGGATAGCAGATCATAACAGTACACACACACACACACAGGGATAGCAGATCATAACAGTACACACACACAGGGATAGCAGATCATAACAGTACACACACACAGGGATAGCAGATCATAACAGTACACACACAGGGATAGCAGATCATAACAATGCACACACACAGGGTTAGCAGATCATAACAGTACACACACACACAGGGATAGCAAATCGTAACAATGCACACACACAGGGATAGCAGATCATAACAGTACACACACACACAGGGATAGCAGATCATAACAGTACACACACACAGGGATAGCAGATCATAACAGTACACACACACAGGGATAGCATATCATAACAGTACACACACACACAGCGATAGCAGATCATAACAGTACACACACAGGGATAGCATATTATAACAGTACACACACAGGGATATCAGATCATAACAGTACACACACACCTAGGGATAGCATATTACAGTACACACACGGATAGCATATCATAACAGTACACACAAAAGGATAGCATATCATAACAGTACACATACACACAGGCGTAGCAGATCATAACAGTACACACACACACACACAGGAATAGCACATCATAACAGTACACACACAGGGATAGCAGATCATAACAGTACACACACACATATGGATAGCAGATCATAACAGTACACATACACACAGGCGTAGCAGATCATAACAGTACACACACACACACACAGGAATAGCACATCATAACAGTACACACACACACACAGGGATAGCAGATCATAACAGTACACACACACAGGGATAGCAGATCATAACAGTACACACACACACAGGGATAGCAGATCATAACAGTACACACACACACAGGGATAGCAGATCATAACAGTACACACACACACAGGGATAGCAGATCATAACAGTACACACACACACACAGGGATAGCAGATCATAACAGTACACACACACAGGGATAGCAGATCATAACAGTACACACACACACACACAGGGATAGCAGATCATAACAGTACACACACACAGGGATAGCAGATCATAACAGTACACACACACAGGGATAGCAGATCATAACAGTACACACACAGGGATAGCAGATCATAACAATGCACACACACAGGGTTAGCAGATCATAACAGTACACACACACACAGGGATAGCAAATCGTAACAATGCACACACACAGGGATAGCAGATCATAACAGTACACACACACACAGGGATAGCAGATCATAACAGTACACACACACAGGGATAGCAGATCATAACAGTACACACACACAGGGATAGCATATCATAACAGTACACACACACACAGCGATAGCAGATCATAACAGTACACACACAGGGATAGCATATTATAACAGTACACACACAGGGATATCAGATCATAACAGTACACACACACCTAGGGATAGCATATTACAGTACACACACGGATAGCATATCATAACAGTACACACAAAAGGATAGCATATCATAACAGTACACATACACACAGGCGTAGCAGATCATAACAGTACACACACACACACACAGGAATAGCACATCATAACAGTACACACACAGGGATAGCAGATCATAACAGTACACACACACATATGGATAGCAGATCATAACAGTACACATACACACAGGCGTAGCAGATCATAACAGTACACACACACACACACAGGAATAGCACATCATAACAGTACACACACAGGGATCGCAGATCATAACAGTACACACACACATATGGATAGCAGATCATAACAGTACACATACAGGAAAAGCATATCATAGCAGTACACACACAGGGAAAGCAGATCATAACAATGCACACACAGGGATAGCATATCATAACAGTACACACACACACACACAATGATAGCATAACATAACAGTACACAAACACAAGAATAGCATATCAGACCAGTGCACACATGCAGGAATAGCATATCATAACAGTACACACACACATATATGTACAGTGCTACTATACAAGACAACCTATTGAGGTATAGTACTCATCACAATCACTGTGCATACTGACTAGGGGCCTCATTCAATTGCGATTTGACCAATTGAATAGGGCTCTATATAAGCACAGAGCATATTTTTTTACAGAAGTTTTTAGTTAGTGAAATTCTATCTAAAAGCAAGGTCTTTACTAACTAAAAACTTCTGTAAAAAATATGCTATGTGCTTATATAGAGCCCTATTCAATTGGCCAAATCGCAATTGAATGAGGCCCATGGAGACTGATTGCCTCATTCAATTGCAATTTGGCCAATTGAATAGGGCTCTATATAAGCACACACACACACACTCTCACATGCTATCATATGCACTATCCCATACATACACTAGCAAGCATTCATATGCACTCATGCACTGTACACACATAGAGGTTTTTCTTCAAGCTGTGTACTATATTATATCACTCAGTTTGAGTGTGTGTGTTTGAGTCTGCCTCAGTATGTGTCAGCCTCATTGTCACAACCAATCTTTGTTGGGCTTGAAAAAGCAGAGAAAACCAATCCTCTCCCCACAGGTGGTATCGGTTCCTTTATCCCCACACACAGGATAGCTTAACGGGTGAGGAGTTGCAGATTCTCCAGATCAAGTTGCAGTTTCAGGACCAAGTTACAGAGTTTCAGAACAAGCTATTGAGTACCAGGACAAGCTACTGAGTACCAGGACAAGTTGCAGACATCTCCTCTCTAAATGAAACACACAATGCATACGTGTCACAAACGAAGCATAATCTTTATTTTCATGTCACATTTTTATACGGTTAGTGCACCAATCATCAATGGGTCACTTCCTTTCACAACCTTTGCCACCTCTGAACTACCTCATGTGGGCCATGTCTGTTTAAAAGGACTTGGTGCCAACCTGTCTCTTTCCCTACCTAGGTGCTGAGGGGTCTACGGCCTTTTTTATCAGCTACAGTATATATATTATCATTTATCTACCATATATACTCGAGTATAAGCCGAGTTCTTCAGCACTTTTTTTAAGGCTAAAAAGGGCCCCCTCTGCTTATACTCGAGTCACTCTCCCCCCCCCCCGTGTCTCTCTAACGCCCCCGTGTCTCTATACCCCCCCGAGTCTCTTTCCCTCCTCATCCTCAACCCCCCCTCCTCATTCTAAACCCCCCTCCTCATTCTAAACCCCCCTAAATACCTCCCTTTCCCCTCACTTACCTGCTTCTGCTCCGGCCTCCGCTCCTTCTTGACCTGGCGCGCATGTGACGTCACATGCGCGCCACGTCATTAGCATATACCGGATGCCGGTGGGCAAATGAGTGATAGTAACTGTCCACTGTGCAAAATACAGTAAATAAATAGTACATTTGTGTTTACATTTGAAAGATTGTATGTGATCATATAGTCACCTCTTTTTCATTCTTGACCTTATTTTGTGCCATATATAGATATGCAACACTTAAGCTACTTTCGGTTTCTATTTGACACAGGAATTTCTGAATACAAAAACAAAATACTTTTAATAATACTCATGGCCTCCTTCAATTGCAATTTGGCCAATTGAATAGGGCTCTATATACAGTGCATTGCAAAAGTATTCACGCCCCTTGGCATTTTTCGTGTTTTGTTGCCTCACAACCTGGAATTAACATGGATTGTTTGAGGATTTGCATCATTTAATTTACAGAACATGCCCACAACGTTGAAGATGTTTTGTTTTTTTGTGTGAAGCAAACAACAAATAGGGCAAAATAACAGAAAAAGTCAATGTGCAGAACTATTCACCCCTCTAAAGTCAATACTTTATAGAGCCACCTTTTGGGGCAATCACAGCTCTAAGTCTCTATGAGCTTGCCACATCTTACCACTGGGATTTTTGCCCATTTTTCCTTGCAAAACTGCTCTTTCAAGTTGGATGGTTTGCGCTTGTGAACAGCAATCTTTAAGTCTGACCACAGATTTTCTATTGGATTGAGGTCTGGGATTTGACTAGGCCATTCCAACACATTTACATGTTTCCCCTTAAACCACTCAAGTGTTGCTTTAGCAATGTATTTTGGGTCATTGTCCTGCTGGAAGGTGAAACTCCGTCCTAGCCTCAAATCACACAGAGTGGTACAGGTTTTGCTATATGCCTATATTTAGCACCATCTTTCCCTCAACTCTGACCAATTTCCCAGGCCCAGCTGCTGAAAAACATCCCCACATCAGGATGCTGCCAACACCGTGTTTCACTGTGGGGATGGTATTCCTTGGATGATGTGATGTGTTGGGTTTGCGCCAGACATAGCGTTTTCTTTGATGGTCAAAAAGTTAAATTTTAGTCTCATCAGACCAGAGCACCTTCCTCCATACATTTTGGAAGTCTCCCACATGCTGTTTTGCAAACTCAAAAAAGTGCCATTTTGTTTTTGCTGAAAGTAATGGGGGTTTTTTCTGGCCACTCTGCCATAAAGCCCAACTCTATGGCGCGTACAGCTTATTGTCATCCTATGTACAGATACTCCAGTCTCTGCTGTGGAACTCTGCAGATCCTCCAGGGTTACCTTAGGTCTCTGTGCTGCCGCTCTGATTAATGCCCTCCTTGCCCGGTCCATGAGTTTTGGTGGACGGCCATCTCTTGGCAAGTTTGCTGTTGTGCCATGTTCTTTCCATTTGGTTATGATAGGTTTGATGGTGCTCCTGGGGATCATAAAAGATTTGAATATTTTTTTATAACCTAACCCTGACTTATACTTCTCAACAACATTGACCCTTACTTGTTTGGCGAGTTCCTTGGTCTTCATGGCAGTGTTTGTTTAGTGGTGCCTCTTGCTTATGTGTTGCAGCCTCTGGGGCCTTTAAAAAAAGGGGTGTATATGTAATGACAGATCATGTGATACTTAGATTGCACACAGGTGGACATCATTTCACTAATTATGTGACTTCTGAAGGTAATTGGTTGCACCATGGGCTTCATAACAAAGGGGGTGAATACATACGCATATGCCAATTTTCTGTTTTCTATTTCTAAAAAATAGTTTTATGTATATATTTTTCTCATTTCACTTCACCAACTTAGACTATTGTGTTCTGATCCATCACATAAAATTCAGATTAACAAAACATTGAACTTAAGGCTGTAATGTAACAAAATAGGTAAAAATTCAAGGGGGTGAATATTTTTGCAAAGCACTGTAAGCACAGAGCATATTTGTTTACAGAAGTTTTTAGTTAGTGAACTTCTATCCAAAAGCAGGGTCTTCACTAACTAAAAACTTCTGTACCTCTACTATATATCACTGAGTGTGAGTGTGTGTGTTTGAGTCTGCCTCAGTATGTGTCAGCATCATTGTCACAACCGATCTTTGTTGGGATTGAAAAAGCAGAGAAAACCAATCCTCTCCCCACAGGTTGTATCGGTTCCTTTATCTCCACACACAGGATAGCGTAACTGGCTAGGAGTTGCAGATTCTCCAGATCAAGTTGCAGTTTCAGGGTCAAGTTACAGAGGTTCAGAACAAGCTACTGAGTACCAGGACAAGCTACTGAGTACCAGGACAAGTTACTAGGTACCAGGACAAGTTGCAGACATCTCCCCCCTAAATGAAACACACCATGCATATGTGTCACAAACGAAGCATAATCTTTATTTTCATGTCATATTTTTATACAGTTAGTGCACCAATCATCAATGGGCCACTTCCTTTCACAACCTTTGCCACCTCTGAACTACCCCATGTGGGCCATGTCTGTTTCCAAGGACTTGGTGCCAACCTGTCTCCTTCCCTACCTAGGTGATGAGGGGTCTACGGCCTTTGTTATCAGCTATTTATCTTTGCTTCTAATAAAGTATACAAAACAAACAATAGCTTAGTTTTAGCATGAAAAGAAAAATCTAAATAACCGGGTTTATTTATTTGCAGGAACACCCTCACTAGCCCTGGGACGGCTTCTTGGTCTGCTGGTAAACAAAATACCTTTTCACACAGAGGGGTAGCCCCTTTAAGTCCAGTCTCTCTCTCCCAGATTTTTTCAGCTGCAATGGATCCTCTGCAGGTCCTCTACTTTTAGAGCAAACAGTCTCTCAGGTAAGTATTGTTGCAGTCACACAGACTGATCCTTTTACTGTCAACTTTCCGTGCTGCTCTGTAAGTCCTGCCAGGTCCTGTTCAGGAGCTCTGTCTCTTTCTCCTCTCAGGTCACGCTGAAACACTCAGTGTCTCTTCTTAAGCTGCTGGCTGTAGTCTCCAGGCAATCAAACATACTTGCTAGTGTCTCTTTGTACTTTAAGCAGTCTTCCTTGCTGCCTTACTTCAGAGCTTATCTCAGCTCAGCTCTCAGGATCCAGTCTTCCTGACTGTCTCACATCACAGCTTCTCACTTAGACTGCAGCTCCACACAGGCTCCTCACTGCACTCAGACCAGAGCCTAATCAGCCGCCCTTCATCTGTGTGTGTGTGACTTTTAAAAATGTCATTTCATGGCATGCCAAATAGCCCAGCTCCAGGGGATTAACTTCAAGTTACATGGAGCAGATTTTCTCCCTACTGTGTGACTTGCACCATCCACCGGGGGGCAGTACAACACAATATATATATATATATATATATATATATATATATATATATACACATATATACATGTATGCTTAAAACATGAAACATATATATATATATATATATATATATATATATATCACTATAATAGTTATCAGTGTTGGGGACGTTTTTGATGTTGTTAACGTACTTGCGTCCCTCGCAAAGTGAGGCGATCCGTTGATGCACACACGACTTAGGCTGCAATGAGCACCTCGCTATGGCCCTCATTCAATTGCAATTTGGCCAATTGAATAGGGGTCAAAATAAGCACACAACATTTTTTTTAAAGAAGTTTTTAGTTAGTAAATATTTATCCAAAAGCAAGGTTTTCACTAACTAAAAACTTCTTAAAAAAAATATGCTATGTGCTTATTTAGAGCCCTATTCAATTGGCCAAATCGAAATTGAATGAGGGCCTATGTGAGGCTCGCCAGTGGTGCAGCGCGTTCAAGCGTGTAACTATAAAACCCCCCAAAAATAAGGATATCATGTACAAAACATTATACCACCCTCACACTCAGCACAGGGGGAGAACCAGGAAGCCTGGGAGTGAGGTTGCAAACGTATTAGACCCATATTTGGCTTTTTTTATCACTCGAAAATAGCCTAAGCGAGGAGAAAAATGGCGGAAGAAAAGCGTAACATTTCTGCAACAGCATGAAAACGAGGCTCAGCAACGCCAGGCTCGAAGAACTTACAAAATACACGACTGTGAAGACGGTAACACTTACACCAACAATGCCAGGCACGCAGGACTTCGAAAATAAAACCAATGGCAATCAGCGTGTAACACGCAAACATTAAGCACACACACACAGAGGAGAAACACACAGGGAAGGCACGGGGGGAGATGCTGGAAAGGCACACATGGCATTCCAAAGCATAAAACTTGCAGGTTAACAAATCCTGCAATGAGCGTCCCCTGCAGTAGCCGAGAGGAACACGCGATGAGCGGGAGAGCCTTGCAATGAGCGCCAAAAGCGCTTTCTGCAAGACACGCAATGAGCACCAAAGGCGCTCATCTTGGGGCTCGTGATACACGCCGAACGTCATGATTGCAAAACAGGAAAGCTGAAGTTCACGGGGTTAGAGGCTCGCAAAGATCGCCGAAAGTGATCATCGCGAGGCTCACAATGAGCGCCGAAGTTGGTCAGAAGATCAAAACCATTGCCAGCCTTACAATTTTATTACCGTCATTGTTGACTGGCAAGTTACTAGTATATATATATTTTTTTTTTTTTTTATATATATATATATATATAAGTAATTTAAATTTCTACTATACTACTACATTATAGACAATTTAACAATTTGCTTATCACAAACTGGAAAATGGGAAGATATCCAATCCATTCCAAATACTGTTTACAGTAAGCAAAACCTGCGCTGCTGAAACCTTCTACAACAGGATGCGCCTGTCTAAAACTGTATTAAACAAGAACAGAGTTTTATAAATATAAAGCAAATAATAGATTTGTGTATATGTTTACATGTCTACAAACTGAACCTGTTTTCAGTTCAGAAATATATAATGTTCCACGGCAGGAACAGGAAAATGAGCCTGCAATGTGTTCCCATAATATGTTCCCACAAATTTAAAAAAAAATTAAAATTTTAAGTCATTTTTATGCCTGCTGTTTTGAGAGTGGAGGCAATCAGTCTTATTTTTACATTTGCTTTGGCAGTTGTCTGAATCTTTAAAAAAGGACTTGTTATTCAGCTATTTAAATGCGAGCACTTGGTTAAGGTTGCTGATGTGTGTTATGACGGTATCTGCTCCTAATAAATTCTCCATGCAGTAATGTAATAATTCTAGCCAATAACAGTATTAATTAATTAGGCATCTTACCAGTAGGCCTGATTACACTTACTGTGTAATATCCTGGTACAGAATGAAGCTTGACTTTTTCCAGCTATAGAAATGTAGCACACACTTATTGTCAGAAATTAGATCTACAAAGGCCTAGGATATTTGCCAAAGTCTAATGTGTCCTGCATTACTACGTATAAGTGTATGAAAGACTGTAGGAGGGTATTTACTCTTTGTGAATGAATTTGTTAGTGATACATGTTTGTATCAACTTTAGCTCGGTTTTATTGCAGTTGCTCAGTAAGAGTATTTAGTGATAAAATTAAATTCCTGTGTGCTACCTTAGGCACATAGGTAGAATTACACTTGATTGGCAGTCTAAATTGAAGAAGAAGGGCTTATTGCAGCTAGCTATTATGCTGCACTGATCCAGTAACCAGAAGCATAGATACTGAGGTGCAAAGCTCCAGGAACCTCAACATGATATGGGTAATCTACTAATGGCAGTGGCCTGGAATAAAGGAGGGCTCAAAATTTATTAAGGGAGGATAGCAGATTATTCTATTTATAGAAGGTGATCTGATCACCATAGGAGTCATCTGAGAACCTGCATATATTGGGAGCTTTTGTATTGGCCCCTATGGGGTATAAAGAAAATCTGCAGGAAAACCCAAAATAATATGGCACCAGGGCTCTCCATTCACTAGCTCCACCACTGCCAGTAAACCCGTCCACTTGCTCTGTGCTTTATGATTTTTATGTTATATAGATATGCACAGATATTATCCATCAGGTAAAATAAGATGTACTCTGTGAGTAATTAAGCCTTTACAACTGATTTTGGTGTATGTAAATGCCACCCCCCTGCATGAGGTACAGTCAATAAGGTAGCATGGGCCCAATAAGTAAACTTTTTTTCTCTGTACTTGAATATCTTTACATTAAAATGCATTACTTTTGTATGTAAAAATACATGTATTTAATATCTTGTCATACAAAAGAGTATTAATTAATATGAACTCTCTTTTACCAAATTTAACAGGCGCACTGTCCTTTTTTATGCCTGTTTTCAGCGGCAACTCACATGACCAGTTATTGTGGGAGACCCATTTTCCTTACTCTAGTTTCCGCACTTACAGAAAGAACTATATAGTATATTTTTCCGTGTATAAGACGCCCCCATGTATAAGACAACTCCTATTTTTTTAGCCCAAAATTAGGAAATAAATATGGGGACACCCCACCCTGAGTATTCTTCCAGACCCTTCTCTGTATCCTCACCCTGAGCAGCCCCCCAGCCACAGCCAGGAGCCCCCATAAGACCCTCACCCCGTGCAGCCACCCATCCAGAACCAGGAGCCCCCAGCAGACACTCCATCATCATCATCATCATTCCACTTGTTATTGGGATTATTGCATTGTGGACAATTTGACAGATAGAGGATTTACTTATACAAACACAATAATATGTATAACCTTGTTTCAATTCCGAATTATTATTTAATCATTGGACTGGATCTTATTCTTGACTCAAAAAGAAAAAAATATTACCGAAGCCAACATAACCACACAAGTAATTATAAAAAATCTGAGTTTAACATCATCAAAATAGTTTTATTGAAAGTCGAACTGGTTTGAAGAGTAGAGATATAGATTTTTTGATGGTGTCTCAATGTACTTAACTATAAGTTGCACTGAAACACGTTTACTTTTCGTTCATAATATATTTTCTCTATCATATTAGAACTATTGCTATTTTGTTAGAAGTCACTAAAATTATCACAGATACTTCTGGTTAAATGTAAGCAACACCTGTTGAAAAAGGTGTTCTTTGTGGTCCTATGCAAATAATTTACACATTATCCAGACCTTAAAGATACAGAGACTCCTTTTTTATTTGACTTACTATATATAAAAATGATTTTTCGAGTTATAGCATGTCAACTTCTATGCAAAATATTCCTCAGCCTTCCCAGAGTTCTTTACAAAAACACTTGATCAGCCATAACAGCGTTGTGACTGCATACCAACAGTTGACTTTGTGCAACTTTGTGAGCATGCAGCACTCTCTTAGAGGTGGGGGAATGTACAGTTGTCTGTTATTATTTTTTTGCTGGTATATATGTTTTAAGTTATGGAAATATGATTACTTTTGAATAATCTGTATTATCCCTACTATTATAGTTAAGTGATGTTGATAATGATCCAATAGTAAGTGACTTCTAACAGTAACTGCATTCTTTATAGCTCTTGTCTCTGCTTTGCTTTCCTCCCACCGCTGTATTGTGTCTGAAACATGTTTTTGAGCACTGAGGTCTTTTATTTGTATTGTTTATAGAACATTTTTCTGTAAAACAGCTATATTTTTCTGGACAAGCTTTTCATACAGAATACTAGTGAGACATTCAAAATCCAGATATATGTAAAATAACAAAAAGATGCCCTTAAAGGAAAACTTGTAGTCTATCATTAGTAAATAAGTGCATGTTAAAATTAGCATTCTGGTATTTAGGTTTGCCCTACATTCATTAAAAAATCCCCTCAATGACCATGGGTGGATTTATCATTAGGAGAGATATGCTCTTGCCTAGGGGCGGATCTCTGAGAGTCTTATAATGAAACAAAAAAAATCTTTTTTTTAATATATTCATTTTTAAATGTTGCTGCCCAGAGTCAGCACAATATTTTCTTTTTTTTCTGTGGCTGAATGCGCTGCCCAGCTTAGGCTGCAGACTTGAACTTCCTGTTTGATGGGAACCGGGCAGCACTGGATGTGACACATCCAGCGCTACCCTTGTAGTTCCTGACTACACATTCATGGAACTCAGTCTATCACTTTGGGATTTTCATAAATATCTAGTCGTGTGGGTTTTTGACAGTCAGTTATGTCTGACTCTCCATGACCTCATGGACCGCACCACACCATGCTGATCCACTTAGTACTCATGGCAGATATACTGGAGTGGGTTGTCAGTTCCTTCTCTAGTGAGCCACAGCATACAATTCCTGGTATACCTAGGTGGTCTCCCATCCAAGTACTCACCAGGCCAAACCCTGCATGGCTTCAGGGTGGTGTGACCTCTTAGTTTCCTGACTGGAATCGAACCCAAGTCGCAGTGGTGAAAACACTGAAGCCTAACCACTAGACTACCAAAGTTATTTACTCCCATTGACATACAGAGATTAACAGCAAGCAGGACCCTCTGGGATCAGACTCCTCTTCCCCTGCAATAATCTCAAGTGCTATTAGAATGGCTCTAAATCTGTCTTACTCAGAGAAAGAGAAGAGATGAGATGCCGCTGATGCAAATAAATTTACTTTGCCCTTACCACTTTTCTTGTGTTTCTACTCTGGCAGTATGAGGCAGCTCCCCCTTCCTTCCTCTTCAGGACTTTGCACAGGTATAAGTAATAGGATAACACCGTACATGTACAAATACTAATTAGTAATAAGTGCAATGGTTGTAATATTTCAATATTTGTATGTGTATAATATGATTTACTGTTATATATATATACAGAATCATTATTTGTTTTATATATATACTAGCGACTTGCCCGTCAAAAATGACGGCAATAAAATGTGAAGCCTGGCAATGCTGTTTGCCACACTACGAGGCTCTACCCCCCTCTAACTTGCGGGCCTTGCAATGAGCCCCTTTGGCACGCATTCCAAGCATTTCCACCCTCTATTTTATTGGCTTTGCGATGGGCATTTTCCCCAAGCCAGAAATGGGTTTCCGATTTACGCTTGAAAAAGAATTATGGCTTTACGGCTGACATTTTTTTCTCGCCTAGCCATTCTGAGACCTCCCAAAACCACCAATAAAAAAGGAAATTGGATTGCAACCTCCCTTACAGGCTCCCTGCCTCTCCCCCTGTGCCTCTCCCCCTGGCATTACAAACACCCGACACCAACAGGGGCTGCTCATCGCCAGGCCCCCAGGGCTCGCAACACCCCTGGCCTGCAATGAGCACTATAAGCGCTCATCGCGAGGCCCACTGTGTCTCCTCCCTCCTTCCCCCTTATCCTCGTCCCTTTCCCTCATCCTCCTCCTCCCTACTCCTCCTTCCTTCCCCCTTTGTCTCCTCCTCTCTTTCCCCCTCTCTTACTATCATGCAATGACCTCCTCCTGCTGCTTCTCACCTCTGCAGCGCGGCTCCTGGCTGTGTCTTAACCGGCATATGCTAATGACGTAAATTGTACATCTGTGTTCACATTTGAATGTCTAAAACAAGTTAAAAAAACAGCTTCCTGCTCAGAATTCCAAGAAAAACTGTTATTAAACTGCATTCTGGGAAGCTGAACAGAGAAATGCAAATGTGCCCACAAATGCCTTGCTCTTCAATCCATAAACCATTTTAAACATTCCTTTAAGTTTATGTTCACTGTAATACAGCCTTTATATATACTGTATATACAGTTGTGCTCAAAAGTTTGTATACCCTTGGCGAATTAGTAATATATGTATAATTTTAAAAAAAAAACCTGAGTGAGCAGGCAAAACACATTTTTTTTATTTCTTATGGGATTCACATTCAACTGTAGGTTATAACAGAATGGCCCAATCATAAAACACAACATGGCCATAAAGAAAAAAATGAAATGACCCTGATTAAAGGTTTACATACCGTAGTTATTAATACTGTGTATTGCCTCCTTTAGCATCAATGACAGCGTGCAGTCTTGTAATACTTGCCTATGAGGCCCCAAATTCTTTTTTTTTTCAATACATTTTTATTAGACAGATAGGTATATAAACATCACAGATATTTAAGGCAACAAATGAATAGGTACAATACACAGTGTCTCTGTCTTCCTTTCCATCTTTGCCTTTTTCTATCTAAGGGTTAAACAGTGATTATTTATAACATTGACATTATCTAAGTATATCTTACTGTATTTTTCTTATCTGTTAAATTACCATTAAAGTTAACTGAATTTGAATGACTACGTTATCTTGTTCATATTGATTGTATAACCCGTATTGTTCCCCTAAATTAAACTTAACATCTTCAAAAAAAACAAATATTAACAATTTAGTTCACATAAATATACATATTTAAAATAGTAATTAAGGGCCCTATTAAATTATCCCTCGTAGTTCTCTCGGTGCTTGCAAAAGGCAGTTTTTCTGCTGTTTGCGAGTACCGAATCTCTCGCAGCCTGCTTTGCGATATGACTACGAAAAAATGGCCGAGAATAGGCTCCGAGAGAGCTACATAGTCACACGCAGCCTTAAACCTACGCATGATTTTCGCATATCGTAAGAATCCCTACAGGCACAAAAAGTGCCCGCAAGGGATCCTAAAGCCTCTACATGCTGCCTCGGAACAGCCCGAGACAGCAGTGTGAGGCTCCTCCCTGCACCCTATACACATACCCATGCTGCAGGGGTCTCTATCGGGACCCCTGCAGCACCCCCACATTAACCCCTTGCAGCGGGGGTCCCCGATCGGCACCGATCAGGCCCCCGCTGCATTTAAAAGTTTAAAATTCCCCGCCGCGGCTCCTTAAAGGGGCCGCAGCACACTAATTGCCAATCCTGGCCGCGGCCCAAAAAATTAACCCCCCTCTATTCTGGGGGTCCCCATCGGGACCTCCGAAGTGTCCCCACATAAACCCATTGCAGGGGGGGGCCCCGATCTGCATAGATCAGGCCCCCCGCTGCATTTAAAAGTTTTAAATTCCCTGCCGCGGCTCCTTAAAGGGGCCGCGGCACACTATTACCCAATCCCGGAAGCGGCACCTACAATTAACCCCCCTCTATGCTGGGGGTCCCCATTGGGACCCCCGAAGTGTCCCTACATTAACCCATTGCAGGGGGGGTCCTCGATCTGCATAGATCAGGCCCCCCGCTGCATTTAAAAGTTTTAAATTCCCTGCCGCGGCTCCTTAAAGGGGCCGCGGCACACTAATTGGCAATCCTGGCCGCGGCCCAAAAAATTAACCCCCCTCTATGCTGGGGGTCCCGCTCGGGACCCCCGATGTGTACCCACATAAACCTCTTGCTGCAGGGGTCCATAGGGACCCCCGCAGCCCCCCCATATTAACCCCCTTGCAGCGGGGGTCCCCGATTGGCACCGATCGTGACCCTGCTGCATTTCAATTTTAAATTTCCCGCTTCGCGGGTCCTTAAAGGACCGTAAAGGTCCTGAAAGGACTCGCACTAAAAATATTAATCCCAGGCAACTATAATTAACCCTATAACTCATGGTGGTCAATACAGAACCCCATAAGCACTTCATTAACCCCGTCACTCATGAAGGTCAATACAGACCCCCATAAGGCCTTAATTAACCCTATAACTCATGGTGGTCAATACAGACCCCCAAAAGGTCTTAAATAACCCTATAACTCATGGTGGTCAATACAGACCCCCATAAGCACTTCATTAACCCCGTCACTCATGAAGGTCAATACAGACCCCCATAAGGCCTTAATTAACCTTATAACTCATGGTGGTCAATACAGACCCCCAAAAGGTCTTAAATAACCCTATAACTCATGGTGGTCAATACAGACCCCCATAAGGCCTTAATTAACCCTATAACTCATGGTGGTCAATACAGACCCCCATAAGGCCTTAATTAACCCCGTCACTCATGAAGGTCATTACAGACCCCCATAAGGCCTTAATTAACCCTATAACTCATGGTGGTCAATACAGACCCCCATAAGGCCTTAATTAACCCCGTCATTCATGAAGGTCAACACAGACCCCCATAAGGCCTTAATTAACCCCGTCCCTCATGAAGGTCAATACAGACCCCCATAAGGCCTTAATTAACCCCGTCACTCATGAAGGTCATTACAGACCCCCATAAGGCCTTAATTAACCCTATAACTCATGGTGGTCAATACAGACCCCCATAAGGCCTTAATTAACCCCGTCACTCATGAAGGTTAATACAGACCCCATAAGGCCTTAATTAACCCTATAACTCATGGTGGTCAATACAGACCCCCATAAGCACTTCATTAACCCCGTCACTCATGAAGGTCAATACAGACCCCCATAAGGCCTTAATTAACCCTATAACTCATGGTGGTCAATACAGACCCCCAAAAGGTCTTAATTAAGCCTATAACTCATGGTGGTCAATACAGACCCCCATAAGGCCTTAATTAACCCTATAACTCATGGTGGTCAATACAGACCCCCATAAGGCCTTAATTAACCCTGTCACTCATGAAGGTCATTACAGACGCCCATAAGGCCTTAATTAACCCTATAACTCATGGTGGTCAATACAGACCCCCATAAGGCCTTAATTAACCCCGTCACTCATGAAGGTCAACACAGACCCCCATAAGGCCTTAATTAACCCCGTCACTCATGAAGGTCAATACAGACCCCCATAAGGCCTTAATTAACCCCGTCACTCATGAAGGTCATTACAGACCCCCATAAGGCCTTAATTAACCCTATAACTCATGGTGGTCAATACAGACCCCCATAAGGCCTTAATTAACCCCGTCACTCATGAAGGTCAATACAGACCCCATAAGGCCTTAATTAACCCTATAACTCATGGTGGTCAATACAGACCCCCATAAGGACTTAATTAACCCTATAACTCATGGTGGTCAGTACAGACCCCCATAAGGCCTTAATTAACCCTATAACTCATGGTGGTCAATACAGACCCCCATAAGGCCTTAATTAACCCTATAACTCATGGTGGTCAATACAGAACCCCATAAGGCCTTAATTAACCCCGTCACTCATGAAGGTCAATACAGACCCCATAAGCCTCTATTTAACCCCATCAGTACCATAAGGTTATATTATTACCATTATGGGCCTGTTACAACCCAACATTAAACACATAAGTGCCATGACGGTCCTCAAGGACCATCATGACACTAACTACAAACACTACACTATAACCACCAATAAACCATTTAACCCCCCTCTACACTAATCTATTAACACTTACACTACCTACCTACACTACCTACCCACTAATAAACCTACAGTACAGGAAAAAAAAACTAAAGTACAGAAAAAAAACTACAGTACAGAAAGAGAAACCTACAGTACAGAAAAAAAACTACAGTACAGAAAAAAAAACTACAGTACAGAAAAAAAGCAAATACATTACACCCCCCCCCCCCCACTACAGAAAATAAAAAAATTACACACCTGAAAAGGAAAGACAGATATACACAATACAATACATACATACATATAATACATTACATACATTACATATATTACATACAATACATTACATTACATACATTACATATATTACATATAATATATTACATATAATACATTACATACAATACATTACATACAATACATTACATATATTACATATAATATATTACATATAATACATTACATACATTTCATTACATATATTACATATATATTACATATAATATATTACATATAATACATTACATACAATACATTACATATATTACATATAATATATTACATATAATACATACATTACATTACATTACATATATTACATATAATATATTAGATATAATACAAATCAAATACCCCCTATCTATCTAACATACAATCTATTTAATATAAAATAAATCCTAACTATATCAAATACATCCCCCTATCTATCTAATCTACAATAAATCCTAACTACATACACAGACCCTAATTCTAAACTAAAATAAAATAATTACAGTCCTAACTACACAGACCCTAATTCTAAGCTAAAATAAAATAATTAAGACCACTTACCTTTAAGATGTTGCTTCAGATCACTAACCTAGGGGTAAAACAAAACAAAATAATTAGTACAAAACACAACATTAACCACATGAAATAAATAAACATTTTATACATTCTAAATATTCTACTCACCTTTCCAGCATGTCCCGTCATTGTTCAGTTCTTCCGGCGCGGCCCTGTTAAAAAACACAATACATTAATACATTAATACAATATACAAACAACAAATAAAATAAACATATAAACATATAAATATACATTTAACTTACCTTCCCGCGATGTCCCCGGCTTCCTCCCCTTCAGCCCCGGCTGGGCCCAGGAACCATCCGTGCTCTAAAAAGAAAACAACAAAAAAACTAACGGAGATCTGCACTCGCAGACCTCCCCGACGCTAATGAGCCTCCCGGAGTCTTTTCCGGGAGGAAATTGGCAATGGCGGCTTGTGATTGGCTGAAAAAGCTGTCTATCAATTTCAGCCAATCAGAAGTCGTCAATGTGTGAGCCAATCAGGATGGGATACACCCCAATATCCCACCCTGATTGGCTAAAACACTTGTCTATCTTTATGGGAACAAAACACAAGGCTCAGATGCCTTCAGCCAATCACTATGGGATACACCCCCATGGAGTGATTGGTAGAAGACATCTGCACATCCTGATTGGCTCATACATTGACGACTTCTGATTGGCTGACAGCTTTTCAGCCAATCACAAGCCGCCATTGCAAATTTCCTCCCGGAAAAGCCTTTTTTTTTAGAGCGAGGATGGTTCCGGGGCCCAGCCGGGGCTGAAGGGGAGAAGGCCGGGGACATCGTGGGGAGGTAAGTTAAATGTATATTTAGATGTTTATATGTTTATTTTATTTCTTGTTTATATATTAATGCATTAATGTATTGTGTTTTTTTAACAGGGCCGCGCCGGAACAGCTGAACAATGACGGGACATGCTGGAAAGGTGAGTAGAATATTTAGAATGTATAAAATGTTTATTTATTTCATGTGGTTAATGTTGTGTTTTGTACTAATTATTTTGTTTTGTTTTACCCCTAGGTTAGTGATCTGAAGCAACATCTTAAAGGTAAGTGGTCTTAATTATTTTATTTTAGCTTAGAATTAGGGTCTGTGTAGTCTCTCTCAAAAGTGAAATCCAAGAGGAGGAACAAGAAAAGGGGAAGTCTAATGTATGTTGCATTCACCCCGACACAAGCCACCTCCCTTATCAACACATTGCCAGATCCTGAAAAACAACCTATGCCTTTCTATAGGAAAATTGTACAAATTCAAAAGACATACTCGGCAGCGTGGGAGGATCTCATCAGCTTATGTGAGATTAAGGCAGGTGATTCATACTGGCCTATCATGCGGAATGCCATAGATCCTTATGATGCACACCGTTCAAAGCATGACTTTACATCAGGCATACAATTCTGTGACCTGTTAAGATATTGGGCAAAAGATAAATTAGCCGATCAAGCAGTTAATTTACAAGATATCAAACAAGACAGAGACGAATCTGTAGAAAAGTACCATGCACGACTCACACAAGTGTTTACAGATCTTGGCTTCAGTCCACATAATAAAACACATACGCAGATGTTAAGTACAGCCTTCGTGCTGGGATTACATGAGACAATTCAGAAGGGCCTATTGACATCCAGACCAGAATATAGAGTGTTACCTTTAGACACCTTACTGTTGGTTGCTAAAGGGCTGGAGACAGCAGCGGCTAAACAACCTGTATCATCAGCATCCAAAAAGACAGCTGTACTTATGGTGAATTCTGAGCAATCACCACGGAAAGAAACAAGACAGTGTTATAATTGTGGGAAAACAGGACACCTTAGCAAGAATTGCAAGGCACCCAGGAAGGCAAGACCTAGACAGATGATAACAATGCAGTGCCTGTGCTTCAAGCTACAGCATAGGACGGGGGTGAGCCTGTGTCAGTGTCCCCTATTCTGGCAGTTTCCTCAGGGGATGGCGAGATAGGACCACAAGCTATTGTGACACTACCAATAGAGGGGACGCCCACAACCTTTCTCATAGACACAGGTGCAGCCAGAAGCGTTCTAAGAAAACAAGATCTGCCCGATATATCTTACCTGTCTGACATTGATGTCGCTTGTGTAGGAGTAGATGGTGTCCCCATCTCCAATCATTTAACCCAACCTATGCAAATAGGCCCATTTCCAGATCTGCTTGCAAGATTTGTAGTATCCTCTACATGCCCTATAAATCTGTTAGGTGCAGACGTGCTTTCCCGACTACAAGCATCCATCTCATTCACCCCAGATGGAACTGTACAAGTGTCTTCACCTCTACAGGTCACTGACACGTCAGCACTCTGCTCACTGCCCATATTACTACACATAGATGCCAACAGCATCTGTAATACAGGGCCAGATGATATCTTGGACAAGATTCCAGCAACACTCTGGTCACAAGGACCGGAAGATATCGGACACCTAAAGGTGCCACCAGTCACAGTAAAACTAAAACCCGGAGCAGAGTTACCACGCAAGCCACAGTATCCTCTGAAGCCAGCACAAATAGATGCTATCTCTCAGCAGATAGAGAAATTAGTGCAACAAGGGGCGTTGATCCCATGTACGTCACCATGCAACACGCCCCTCTTTCCAGTAAAGAAGAAATCTAAAAAGGGAGAACCAGTAAAATATCGTATGGTACAAGATTTGAGAGCAGTCAATGAAGCAACCATATTAGACACTCCTATAGTGCCTAATCCGAACACTCTCCTTTCTGGAATACATCCAGCAGCTGCATACTTTACCGTAGTGGATTTAGCAAATGCTTTCTTCAGTATTCCCCTTGACCCTTCTTGCCAGTATCTGTTTGCTTTCACGCATGATCATAATCAATACAAATGGACTGTAATGCCTCAAGGAGCGCAGAATTCGCCCAGCCAGTTTGCCAAAGCTATGGGCCATATCCTAGACTCCTGGCAACAAGCGAATCCTGACATTGTATTGCTGCAGTATGTTGATGATCTCTTACTGTGTGCAGAAGATCTTCCCACAGCTACAAGGACATCAGAAAGCCTGCTGAGACACTTGGCAGAACAAGGATGCAAAGTATCCAGAGACAAACTACAATGGTGTAAGCAATGTCAAAAGGTGTGCGTCATCTTACACGCGCCCGTGTGCAAGCAATAGAAGACATGTCAGTCCCAGAAGGACACAGACCTCTGCATGCTTTCTTAGGTCTAATATCTTACTGCAGAGCATGGATCCCAGAAGCATCCCTTCTGATGCAACCCTTGTATGACGTGTTGAAGACTGAACCATATGAGATGACACAGACAGCCCTGGATAATTTCTATACCCTGAAGAAAGCTATCTCATCAGCACCAGCACTAGGATTACCAAACTATGATCTCCCATTCAAGCTGTTTGTCTCAGAAAGAGAAGGACATGCAATGGGAGTCTTGACACAGTCCCATGGAAACAGACAACTGCCTATCGGCTATTTCTCATGTCAATTAGATGCCGTGGCAAGAGGAGGACCGTCATGTCTCAGAGCAGCACTGGCAGCACATGCCTTACTGGACAAAACAAGTGACATAGTCCTTGGCTATCCTCTGACAGTTCTGGCACCACATGACATTGCGGCCATCATACAGCAGACTCAAACTAAGCATATGACTACAGCCAGACACCTCCGTCTGCAATGTTCCCTCCTTCTACCAGACAAAATTACCTTACAGAGATGTTACGTTCTCAATCCAGCCACTCTCTTACCATTTCCAGAGGGGGGAGATGAGGAAGATGGATACTTTTGGTACAGCCTGATTTTGAACCCAAACTCAGGAATAACCAATCTATATGTAAAAAGACGTCTACTGGAAGGTGGTGGAAACGGCCAGACGCTCACAGATGAGACACAAGACCCTCTATATTGCACGCTGTGGAATAAACAATCTCCAGGCCGAGATTTCCAATATGAAGCAAGACTCACTAAATTGAAGCAGGTCACCTTAAACCTAAAGACATTGTACAATAATGCAGCAGGTGATAGTGCATTTACGGTGGAGCTCCCACAAGAAGCAGAAGCGCTCTACAAGCATTGGGATACAGAAATTCCACATGTTGCAATATCCAAGTTCGCACCGGATGGATGGAAGACATTGGGAGCTGCATTAAAATGGTGGGAATCTGCAGAGGAAGAGGAGTTGGAAGAGGAAGGAGTGGAAAAAAAGAATCTCCACTGGCTAGCAGACAGCACTCCCAGTATACAAGCCAGAGACCCATATGCAGTCCCAGGACTCACAAATCCACCCCATGACTACCTTCAACAAATGGAAATGGAGACCTCACACCTTGCGAATGTAAAGGAACTTGCCCTGACAGACCCAGACATCACTCTGTATGTGGATGGATCAAGGTATGCTGATGAGAATGGAAAATATCACACAGGATACGCTATGACTACGGAAAAAGATGTGATGCAAGCCTTCTCACTACCTCCCTCCATGTCAACACAAGAAGCAGAGTTGATCGCATTTACCAAGGCCTGTGAGATTGCGACAGGAGTCCGAGCCAACATCTATACAGACTCAAGATATGCTCTGGGAGTGACTCAAGACTTTGGAGTAATCTGGAGAGCTAGAGGATTCATGACAGCCGCAGGCACTCCAGTGAAGCATGACAAAGCCATCCGTGAACTACTAGATGCTTTAGCACTCCCAAAGGAAGTAGCCATACTGAAAGTGAAGGCACATGGGAAGCTAAATTCAGACGAAGCACGAGGAAACCATCTAGCAGACCAGACGGCTAAGAAGGCAGCAATGATATCACAGGAAATGGAAAGGAGAGAGGTGGATGGAGAAATAAACATTTATACAATGCAGACTCTGCCAACAGATTTAAAATTGCTCAAAGAATTGCAAAAGACGGCAAGTCCAGAAGAAGTGAACAAATGGAAAGCAAAGGGAGCAGTTTTGAAAGATGGACTATATGTTGACAATCTGAGATTGTGTTTGCCAAGAAGCTTGTACCCAGCAACAGTACAATGGGCACATGGGCCAGCATACCTGTCAAATACTCTCATGAATAACTTAATAAATAAGTATTACATGGCCCCAGGCATCACTGGAGATATGAAACTCAGGGTAAGACTGTCAGGAGTATGGCGTGGGGAATGTACCTTGGCTAAAGCCATAATGCCGTTACACATTGTTCCAACCTATTATGGGGATCCAGATGATATTCCTCAGACACAGTTCAGAAGGAAGAGACATACATCATCATCTGAGCCTAGAGAAAGTTTTGACTCCCATGTGTACATAGATTCTATTGGAGTCCCAAGGGGGGTGCCCAATGAATTTAAAGCCCGTAACCAAGTAGCAGCAGGATTCGAGTCACTGATACCCATGATTGGAGTAAATAAGAACGTTGCTTGGATCAATTATATTTACTATAACCAGCAACGATTTGTTAATTACACCAAGGATGCCTTAAAAGGCATCGCAGAACAGTTAGAGGCTACATCACACATGGCCTTCCAGAACCGCATGGCATTAGACATGATCCTTGCAGAAAAAGGTGGAGTATGTAAAATGCTTCCTGACACTAGCACATGTTGTACATACATTCCTGATAATACAGGTCCAAATGGTAAGATCACACTGGCAATCCAGAAATTGGCTAATCTTGGTCAAGAATTAAAAGAAAATTCTGGCACTATAGACTATTGGAAATCATGGTTTGGTTGGATGAACGGCTGGCAGAAAGTGTTATTACAGATAGGGATGGCTATCTTTATTGTCATAATTTTGTTAGCCTTCCTCTTATGTTGTTTTATCCCCTGTATACGCAACTACCTTCAGAAAGCTATGGACAAGGCTTCTCCCACCTTTATCCACCAAGATTTAGACATAGATCTACATGGACAAAATGATGACTGTAAGACATCCCGTCTTCTGTTGCAGACTGTAACTGGCTCTAAGGAGAGTGTTTTCTGAGCTGAGCTACACTATATCTGAGTACTATGGTCCCTCTCCAAGCTTAGCTACACTATTAGATATTAGAGGCTTGTAAGGTCTTCCCCATGCCACATAGGTCATAGGGTAGGTGTGACGTCAGGTCATGGCAAGCCCCATCGAACGAAGATATGAACCTATGACTTACACACATGCATGCTTTCAACATCCGGAAATAGAAGACACAAAGAATAGTGCTCTGGAAGGACCATAGTTGAGACATATATCTATTATAACAAGATATTTAGTTTTAGACACCCGTTATAAGAATAGGGTGTTATACTTATAATCAGTAAGTTTTACTAATAGCTGTGAGTGTGACGAATATATTATTATGTCATTTTAGGGGGGACTGTTATGGATTAGGATCAGTACAAAATGCATAAATGTATTCGTACACCTACTTATATATCTTATCTTTGCAGTATTATCGTATAACCAAGTTTTACTAATAAATGCTGAATCATTGGGAGACTCTAAAATGGAGGATTTGACACTCCCCTTTCTCACAAGATGGAGGCAGCACTATTTCCGGTCTGTTAAGGATGACGGGTCTTAACACACACACAGAACACGAGGAGGAGAAACACCATCTTGTCTTTGTCTTCAACTTCTTACCAATGAGAGTAAGACACATCCTGTTGTGGGATGGGTCTTGGAGACTCCTTAATGTTTTAACCCAATGTCTGACCGGAGTCTCGTAAAAGCAGACATCTCAGAACCAATGAATTACAGAATAAACTTGATGTTTTGCTTAATGTAACTTTTTATCTGATTACTAAAAACTATATAAATGATGGCTGACTTAATAAAGGCAGTACGGAGAAAGCTTATACCAGAACTTTGTATTGGTGTATTATTTCTCTACAGTGTGCACACTATATAGGTACTGATAATTTGGACAGGGACAGATATTTCTGGTAAATACTTTGATATTTACTCTTACAGGGGTCTGTATTGACCATCATTATTTATAGGGTTAATTAAGGCCTTATGGGGGTCTGTATTGACCACCATGAGTTATAAGGTTAATTAAGGCCTTATGGGGGTCTGTATTGACCTTCATGAGTGGCGGGGTTAATGAAGTGCTTATGGAGGTCTGTATTGACCACCATGAGTTATAGGGTTAATTATAGTTGCCTGGGGTTAATATTTTTAGTGAGAGTCCTTTCTGGACCTTTACGGTCCTTTAAGGACCCGCGAGGCGGGAAAATTGAAATGCAGCAGGGTCACGATCGGTGCCGATCGGGGACCCCCGCTGCAGGGGGTTAATGTGGGGGGCTGCGGGGGTCCCTATGGACCCCTGCAGCAAGGGGTTTATATGGGGACACTTTTGGGGTCCCGATGGGGACCCCCAGCATAGAGAGGGGTTAATTGTAAGTGCCGAGGCCGGGATTGGGTAATAGTGTGCCGCGGCCCTTTTAAGGAGCCGCGGCGGGGAATTTAAAACTTTTAAATGCAGCGGGGGGCCTGATCTATGCAGATCGGGGCCCCCCCCTGCAAGGGGTTAATGTAGGGACACTTGGGAGATCCCGATGGGGACCCCCAGCAAAAAAAGGTGGGTTAATTTTAGGTGCCGTGGCCGGGGTTGCGTAGTAGTGTGCCGCGGGCCCTTTAAGGAGCCGCGGGGGGAATTTAAAAGTATTAAATGCAGCGGGGGCCTGATCGGTGCCGATCGGTGACCCCCACTGCAAGGGGTTAATGTGTGGGGGCTGCGGGGGTCCCTATGGACCCCTGCAGCAAGGTGTTAATGTGAGGACACTTCGGGGGTCCCGATGGGGACCCCCGCATAGAGGGGAGGTTAATTTTAGGTGCCGGGGGGGTAGTTGGAGTACCCAGGGTTTATATGACTGCCGCGGAGGTCCCGTTTAGGACGCCCGCAGCAATTGATGAGTGGGAGCCTGCGATATCATATCGCAGGCTGCCACTCCTCATGTACATTTACGCAGTGTTGATATGTATGGCCCTGCTGCGTAACTCATACGTTGCTCGCAGCAGGGCTAATTTAATAGCATTGTAAGTTAGAGAAACTTTGCAGTACGTAGGGCTTAAGTAGAAGCCTCTTATTTACGAGGCTGGAATTTAATAGGGCCCTAAATTTTCAACCTTGTCAGAGCGGTTTCTCCCCAAAAAATAGAGGGTCTCCTTTCCAGGTTCCAGGCCCCCATCATGACCGCTGAGCCCCGTCCCCCTCTACACCAAGATATGTTAATTTTGGGTTGTCCCTCTCTACTCTCCAGCTGTTGGACCTTGGGACAAAGCCACCATCTATGGATAAAGGAAGCTGGTAGCCCCTAAAGCAGTATGGGCTTTGTGTAATTTTACACTTGGGAAGCTTTTCTGGTGTTTTATATGTTCGGTGCAGTACCTTTACTGCAATTTCCAGTAGATTTTGATTAAGGGATCCTCTATAAAGGCCTTTCCATGCAGTTTCGAATTTCTCCATATCGCAGATTTGATTCAAATTCTCACATTCCCTAACATAGTTGTCTTTGGTGTTGCTGAGAGGAGATTTGTAGATGTCATAAAACAACCACACCGTCTTTTTCAAGAGCAGCCTGTATTTCCCCTGAGGTTACCTGTGGGTTTTTCTTTGTATTCCGAACAATTCTTCTGGCAGTTGTGGCTGAAATCTTTCTTGGTCTACCAGATCTTAAGCTTGATATCAAGAGATCCCCGAATTTTCCACTTCCTAATAAGTGATTAAACAATACTGACTGGCATTTTAAAGACTTTGGATATCTTTTTCTATCCTTTTTCATCTTCATGAAATTCCATTACCTTGTTACCCAGTTCTTTTGACAGTTAATTTCTTCTCCCCATGCCTCAGTATCTAGCCTGCTCAGTGCAGCCACGTGAGAGCTAACAAACTCATTGACTATTTATACACAGACACTAATTGCAATTTAAAAAGCCACAGGTGTGGGAAATTAACCTTTAAATGTGTTGTGGAAATAATACAAATATCCTTACATTTTTAGTGTGTATATATATATATATATATATATATATATATATATATATATATTTATATATAAACAATTATCATTTTTCAGTTAGTGTGATAGTTGGATAAGATGTAAGCTGTGACCAGTATTTTCCATTTTGTAAGATATACGTTATGAAATAGTTAAGTCTGCATGACCCATGTTTCAGCTACAGACAGTAAAAACTTTGTAGAATAAACAATTTTTCCTAAACTCAAGGTCTAATACATGTTATTTACTGTGCAGACGTGTATAAGTGAGATATGCGCACAGATCTTGTCAAAGTATGTGTTATATTTTGATTGGATCTGCTAATGTAAATAGTCTTTCATTGGTTGTTGGTGGGTTAAACCACTTTCCTGGGGGTTGGGGATGGATTGTGCCATTGTCTTTATGTAAAATTATAAAAGCTGTGTTTGTTTTTATTTCAGTAGCAGGGGCCATTTTGAGTTTTTTGCTTCTGGGTGCTGACTGGGTGTCGGAGTAGAAAGTGGTATGTGAGTATGTTTTTTTCCAGAACAAATGCCATTTTAACCTGTGTGTGTCGCCGTGTGTGTCTGTAACAAGGCCAAACATTCAAGGGTATGTAAACTTTTGGTCAGGGCCATTTGGGTGATTTCTGTTATGATTTAAAAAGGAGCCAAATAACTATGTGATAATAAATCCCTATCACTATCCTTCAATAAAATATATATTTTTTGCATGATCAGTCATATTTTCAAAATAAATGGCACCATTGCACAATTTCTGCCAGGGTATGCAAACTTCTGAGCACTACTGTATATATGTACACACAAATGTAAATATTTATGGGTATTTTTGTATGAGTGTCCCTCGCTTCGCGTGACGATGATTCGTCGTTTGACAACTATTATATGTGACTAGAGACTTGCCCGTCAAAAATGACGGGGCAATAAAATTGTAAGGCAGGTAATGCTGTTTGGGCCAGACATCAATTTTGTTGGTGGTCCGAGATCCTTCGGCGCTCATTGCGAGGCTGTTGGTTGTTGTATTTTTTTTTTCTGATAGGCGCTTTTGCTGTTATTGTTTGGTCGGCGGTGATCTGCTTTTTGTGCTTATTGCGCTTATGTGCTATGAGCAGCGTTGGTGCTCGTTGTGAGTCGCGCAGTGAATGGCTTTTCTGTTTATTGTGAGAGTGTTTTTTTTGTGTGTGTATATGTTTTTTTGTATGCTGATTAAATAATTAATAAATTAATAAATTAATATAGTTTACCTATTTGGAAGTAATATATGCAAGAAGCATTGTGCTTAAGAGCTGACAATCTGTTTTAATGTTCCTGCTGCATAGAATGTCGGTTTGCACTTGTGGCTGTGGATGATGTAGCGTCCTTGGTAAGAGTGTATCTTGTACCTCGTACGGCTTTTTTGAAAAGCTGCATGTACTTGGTGGTGTTTTGCGTCTTTAGGGCCCTGTAGCGTCGTTTTCGTTTTTTTTTGGTGGCCATTTTTTCTCTTGCTTAGGGTATTTTCGTGTGTCTAAACTTGGGAGTTAAATTGAGGTGTAACTTCACTTGCAGAGGTCCTGGGTCCCCCCCCCCCCCTTGTTGTGGGTAAGCTTTTTATGTATTTTTTGTGTGTATTTATTGTGTTTTTAATGTTTTTAGGTGCGCACGGTTCGGCGTTAAGGCCGTATTTTTGCAAGGTCGTAGTGTTTTTTTTTTCTAAGTCCTGCGTCTCGTATTTTTTATGCTAAGTCCGTAAATTTTCCGTTCCAAGTCCTGCGGTTCGTATTTTTTTGTGTAAGTCCGTATGTAGTGATTGCATGTTAGATCTATTTTGGTAAAGTTCCGCTTGTGTGGGTGTTTGTGAGGGTCTGCCTTTGCGGACCAACCTGCGTCCCTCTCTTTGCAAGGGACCAAGTTCTTGCTAGCTCGCTTCGCAATCTCGCAAAGTGTGACGACAATTCGTAGTTTGACAACTATTATATGTGATTCTTCTGCTTCTTATGGGATTTTGATATGTCCAGTGCTCTTCTCCTTGATAGATTGTATGCTCTCTTGGTTCAAGCTTCATCTCAAGTTGATTACCTACCAGACACATAGGACTACTCCTAACAACCACTAAGGCTGACTATATTTGCTGTGATGCGAGATACTAACAAGACTCTAAATATGTAAGAGGACCTTGATTGTCTCTTTCACACCTTTATGTAACAGTACATATGTAGGTGTCCAAAGGGAAAGGGGCAAGAAGTAAAGGGGCAAGTAAGGTTTCAGAGCAAGATGGGCAAACTAAGGCTGGAAGAACTGACTAAATTGTCAAGTTAAGGTTGCATACAACCATAAAATCCTTCTCCTTGCAAAGGTTTTTCTGATTAAAAAATGTATGACATCATCTATGACATTACGTGACATCATTCATGACATCACATATGACATATCTCACATGATATGAAAAATGACATCATCCATGATATTACTGATGATATCACACGAAACCTCCATGATGTCACTTAATGCATACTTCCAAATTCTCTGCATTTTTTCAGCCTTATGTAGCCCTATCCTTCGCTATAGTTTAATGCAGTTTTTTGACCATATATAATTACATTGATACATATACCCACAGATATAAAGATATATACACATATATACATATACACAATACTTGTGCCCATTGTTCTTCCACTTTGATGAAGGAACACAACAATACAAAAGGCTGGAATACTTTTCCAAGTTTTACTACAATTTTGGCCAGTGAAACAAAATAGAAAACCAAAACAAATGGAAAATAACAGGCCTAGCTTCCATTGAAACACTAATAATAAACCAAAACAAATAGAAAATAACAGGCCTAGCTTCCATTGAAGCACTAATAATAAACCAAAACAAATAGAAAATAACAGGCCTAGCTTCCATTGAAGCACTACCTTACCTGATAACAGCTCCCTCACTAACCAGCTCTCATCCAGCTAAACCTGGATGAGACAAAACAAAACAAATAGTCTAATATTTTGTTCACAATCACTGGCTTGTATCCTTCAGAACTCCATGTCTCCACTCCAAACAATTATAAGCTGCTGTCTCTCCATCTGTGCTTTTCTCTGGTACAGAACTCCAGGTCTCCACTCCAAAACATCATTAGCTGCTTCCTCTCTGTGCTTTTTTCTGGTACAGAACTCCAGGTCTCCATTCCAAATGATCATAAGCTGCCGTCTCTCTGTCTGTGCTTTTCTCAACTACAGACAACTTGCACTTGGGTTTTCCCTTTTTCTAGTTGAGACAACTGGACATGCTTTTCTTTGTGGGTCTCTTTCTTCAGCTCAGACAACTGCACACACTTCTACTTTTCTCTGTGAGTCTTTTCACAACTTACACACAATTCTTTTTGTGTGTTTTTTCTCCAGCTGCAAAATAAAAACTAGGTTTAACCATCAATGCCTCAGTTAATCTGACTCAGCAAGGACATTCTTTGACTCACACTTGAGAATGAATATGATCTAATGCCTACACCTGCCTAAATGATTAAATAATTGAATACTGTAGTGGAGGGAACCTAATAATGATGAGTAATTGAAGTGAGGTGTGTTGGTTAAAATATGGCTTGCTGTTGGGCTTGATTAGAGGTCAATACTTTAAAGAAAAAAGCTTAAAAGATATGGGTGAGATGAAAGATGTGGGCGGGGTGGGTTGCGAGACTGAATGCTTGTTAGGAGGGAGTAGTGAAAATATAAAGGTCTTACAGGACTACCGTGGCTTAGGGTTTAATTATAGGTACCATGGAAATCCTAAGTCCGTAGCTTAGGGGTTAAAATTACACAAATAATATGGGATCTCCATGGCTTAGGGGTTAATGTAACATAAAAATACACAATGAAGATAATTACTGCCAAAAAATAATGTATAATGGTATATGATTGGTTATGAATTAAAGGCAGTATGTGCCCATCTGCCCATTACACATATTGTTCTTCAAAAAAAAACAGAATGTACATTTAAGGCTATAGTATCCTTTAAGGTTTTTGTACATCTGTCATGATTCAGTCCCTACATCTATATATTAATTGGGCTTTGTGATGTTATCTGTATTGATATATCTGCTATATACCAAGGGCCTCATTCAATTGGGATTTGGCTAATTGAATAGTGCTCTAAATAAGCACATAGCATATTTTTTTTAAAGAAGTTTTTAGTTAGTGAAAACCTTGCTTTTGGATAGATGTTTACTAACTAAAAACTAATTTAAAAAATATATGTTATGTGCTTATTTAGACCCCTATTCAATTGGCCAAATTGCAATTGAATGAGGGCCCAAGTTAATTAATAGACTGCAGGTAACGGTCTTGGGTTGGTTTTTATTTCCTGGAGAAGTGAGCAAACATAATTATGAGATAGTAATTGATTGCTCACAAGGGATTATATCTACACAAGAATGGCAAAACTCACATACATAGGTGACAAAACTTCCCCTTTAATGGGAGACACCTCTGAAAAATACACATTGCAAAGCTACTTTAAACAACCATCTTTGCCATAACAATTAATGGGGAGGAATGGCCACCTTAAGTCTATATAGACAAAACAAATAAACGGAAAGACGTTCAATACTCACCTCACAGATGTATTTTCTCACATATGCATTGGTTTATTATTTATATTGAGAGGCAGCTGTCTTTTCTGTAGAAAGATACAAGGGGTACAGTAAATACATGTGACTTAAGACTTTACAAATCTAAATATTGTTTTTTTTTTATCTGATCAGTTGTGTCCATCTCTCTGTGGCCCTATGGACCCATATGGACTGTCTCTGGTCATGCTTACCCATGAGGTTTTCTTGGCAAAGATACTGGATTAGGTTGACGGTTACTTCTCCAGTGGACCACGATTTGTATGCCCACTCTATGACCTGCCCACCTTGGGTGACCTAACATGGTATAGCTTCATTAACGTACACAAGCCCCTTGATTACAACAATGTAGTGATCCAGAATTGGAATCTAAATATAGAGTAGTAGAAAGTTGCAAGGATTAAAAGAAATTATTGTTACCCCACAATTGTTTTACTGTACTTTTTTTGTCCCCAGATTTTAAACTTTACCTTTATCTGCACAAGGTAGAATTTGCTCCTTTAAGGCTTCCTATAGTGATGTATGGTTATGCAGCTGCTCATCTGTTGGTATTTCTGATGTGAATGCTTTACCTCCCCACCACAGCTCCTTATATAGGCCCTGAGCTCTGTGACATCATCTATTATGACATATCCCTGATGTCAGAAGTGTTTATTACCCAGAGGGCCCAGCTCAGCCTTGTGATATCTGCCATACGACAACTCACCATACAGAGCTTTAGAAATAACCCAATTATATCTAAACTATAATGTACAACAGAGGTTCCTTTGCACACATATACATGGTGTCACCCAGTCATGTGCAACTCTCTGTGACAATACAACATGCTGATCCACTTGGTTTTCATGGCAGAGATGAGGGTGTGGGTTGACAGTTCCTTCTCCAGTGGGCCACAGCATACAGCTCCTGGTATTTCCAGGTGGTCTCACATCCCAGTACTGACAAATGTGACCTCTTGGTTCCCTAGTTGGAGTTGAACCAAGGATGCTGTGGTGAAAGCCCCTGCATCCTAACCACTGGGCCACCTACACATACACGTAAGGGTGCACAAAAACATACAAATTTGGAATCCAGAATAATTTTAGAATCTGGTAACACAACAGGATTCACTTAATATGCAGCATAAAACATAACCCCCTTGAGTCTACACTTTGTTTAAGTGTTCACCTACATCTTTACTTCTTGTTCTACTTTTTTCTTCCTGTTCCCTTCTTATTAACTGCTTCTGACAATTACCTTCCACTATATGAGTAAGAATTGAAGGGAATTATAGGCAGGAGGGTTACAGGCACCTGGTGATTTACTAGACTGTCCAATTAAAAACCTAAAGTATCACTGTGGTCAGACGTTTTCTGTATGGTCTTTTTAATAATTAAACTTGATAATGGGCAAAATACTATTAGATTTAAATACAGCCTTACATTGTGGGTTTCATACCAAATCATTGAGGTTTCCATTATGGATACTTAATTCTTGTAGATGCCACATTCCTGTTACGTAGATATACCATTCCTGTGCAATCAAAGTTTTCTGTCACCTAAGAAAGAGTGCCAGAAATCAAAATGGTAGATCCCACAACAACAGAATTGTACGTAATATATTACAGGTTGTATTATTTTGTTCTCTATTTAAAAAGCTTTTTCAATATTTTTGAGTGTAGTTCTTCAAAATGGTATTGTTAGAGCATAGTTGCGCTTTAATAGTTAAAGGGACTCTATGAACAACATCGTTTCAAGAGTGGGGCAATCCCCACATTTATATACAAGTCCCATATAACTAGGTAAATTGTAGGTATGTCAGCTAACCTGTGATATCACAATGTGGCTCTACATGCAACAACAGCTCTTGGGCAGCATGAACACGCTGCTGCTGCAGAGTCACGCACGCACGCATGCACACACACACACATTGCCTCATTACCAAAATTCTGATCTTTTCTGCAATACAAACCATCTCCAAAAGAGCAAAAACAGTTCACAATTGTGTTCCAGTGTGTAACACTAATAATTACTTATGGAAGGCAAAATTTAAAAGACAGAACCTCTTTACTAATTCTTGATAAAACTCTAAAAGCATCACATAAAAATCCACTGTTGGAGAGAGGGGATAAAATGCCAAGATATAATGGTTGTTACTAAAATTAGTCTGCTCAAATCTAGTGGCGGCCGGTGGAATTTTAGTTGGTGGGGCGGAAGACGAAACTCTACTATAAACTGCTCCCCTTATTGTCTGACTACACTGTGACACAAATGCCACCTCTTTTTTTTATTTTTTTATAAATATTTTATTGTTTTTTACATGTAAAATAAACAAAATACAGAATACAAAAGTACATACAAAAACACTAACATAACAATCAAAACAATTCGCACTACACACGTGTAAAATAATATCAAGAACAGCGTTGGCGCTATCATATTTTGGACCCGGCTATTATGGCCCTCCACCATATCTTAATATAATTATTGCATGCTATTTCCACCGTTTAAAAAAAGAAAAGCAACAAAGAGAGGGAAGTCTAGTTTACATATACTTCATATCTAGGCTTCCCATCTAGACACCTCCTAGGAAGCTTCCCCCTAGCACAACTATAAGGAAAGGAAGGCGAGGGCTTCCATCTTATTTTGGTCCGTTGCTCCAAAGGGAAAAGAAAAAAGCAACCCATTATGATCTACAGTAAGTTCCCCAGGGCATCATACCAAAATTGCCGACTACTATTCTGGGATTTAAACTAAAGCTTAACACACTACCATTCACACTCCTACCATTCATAAATCCGGGTTCCTAGAATGGGGTTGGGAGGTTAGGAGGAGGGAGCAAGTGGGTGGGCCCAAGAATCATGGACAGAGTGTCCAAGGTCAGAGCGAAGGCCTGAGTAATTACTTAATTAGGACCATGTTTATTCCATAATGCCCAGGCTAGGTTGTTTTTTTTTATAACGCCCAATTCAGAGAAGTTTGTTTCTAAACTACAATTTTTATCCACTTTCATTTTGACCTCATTCCAGGAAGGTACATCTTTTTGCTTCCACTTTAATGCTATCAGTGATTTTGCTGCCATCAAAACCTGCAATAAAAGGGCTTTAACTTTTAGGGGCAATGGAGGAAAAATATGAAGTAAGATTATTTCTGGGAGTGGAGTCAATTCTACTTCACATATTTTAGTCAACTGGGAAAAAACTTCCACCCAGAATCTATATATAATTGGGCATTGCCACCAAATATGCAATGAAGACCCTATATGACTACAATTGCGCCAACAATATTTCTCCTGGTTTAACCCACTGAACATTGCTATCTTAACCGGCGTGTAATGCCACTTATTGCATATTTTAAAGTGAAGTTCTCTGAAAGCAGGGTTTTTAACAAATCTATCTGTAATTGCAAATGAGCTATACCACTCATCAATCGTCCAACTATGATCCAAGTCACCTTCCCAGTCATGCATACAGTTTGATTTTAACTCCATTTGTGGCTTTTTAATAATTTCATAACATTTTGAGATGAGATGCGTTTTAGGTTTGACCATAATCAATTTCTCAAATTGGGTTAAGTCTCTGAATGATGTCAAATAAAACTCTGACTTCTTCAGAGCCTTTCCCAGCGTAAGAAAATCTAACCAAGAAATGTTTAAATGGGGGGCTTTTACTTTAATGTTCTCCATCGAGAATATTTCTCCGCGAAACAGGTCAGACAGCAGGTTAACCCCTGCTTTAGCTATCTTCCTTAGAATGAGGGAGTCAATATGTGAAGCTAGGTCCAATAATGGAGTGATAGGCGATGGGAATGGGATCAGTTCATATTTAACATTCATTTTATTCCATATCTTTACCTTTTCTCTAACCATAGCTTCGCCACTCTCTATAGTTTTAAGAATAATCTTTTTTTGAAATAAAAGCATTTTTATATTATTTGAGCCCATTAGCTCTTGTTCAATTTGTACCCAATTCTTAACAGTTGTAGGTTCTAACCAGTCCAGCATATTTGCCACTATAATAGCTTCCTGATACTCCTTAAGTAGAGGGTAGGCCATGCCCCCATGTCTAAATTTCCATCCCATTCTTGATTTTTTTATTCTTATTTTTTTCCCCTTATGGATGAAGTTATCGATTTTATTTTGTAGTTGATTTAACAAATATATAGGGATACGGCAGGGAATATTACGTAAAATGTAAGTTATTTTTGGTAAAATTACCATTTTTATGGCGATAATTCTGCCTGACCAGGATAAGTTCAACCCTGACCAGATATTGATTTTCGCTGTAACATTGTTGAACACTTTTTTATAGTTAATTATTATTGTCTGCTTCAAGTTTGTTTCCAGTGTTATTCCCAAGTGTTTCAAAGAGTTTTGCCATAAAAGAGGAAATCGAAGCTTTAATTTAAATAGTAATTCCCTAGGAATGTTAATCGACATGGCTACTGTTTTGCTAATATTTAACTTAAAATTAGAAATTTTGCTGTACTCGTCAATCACTTGTAGCAATCTATCGAGAGAGACCATCGGGTCTTCCAATGTTACAAGTAAGTCATCCGCAAAAGCTGATAGTTTATGTTCTACAGAGCCCACCTTTATCCCTTGCACCTCGTTTTCCTTTCTGATCGATATTATCAAAGGTTCAATAAACAAGGCAAAAATCGCCGGAGAAAGAGGGCAACCTTGCCGTGTGCCATTCGTAATATCGAAGCTAAATGAGCTATATCCCAGGCCCACTACTTTTGCTGAAGGAGCGGTATATAGTGCCCGAATAGCTTTTAAGCCAAAGTCCCCCAGCCCATATCTTACAAACAAAGATTCTAGGAACTCCCACCCCACTCTATCAAACGCCTTTTCTGCATCTAATGATAAAAGCACGGTGGGAGCACCCTTTCGCTTGGAGTAAGAGATTAAGTTAATGATTCTCTTAACATTGTCGGATCCTTGTCTCCCTGGAATGAAACCTTTTTGGTCTGAGGAGATAAGATCTCCCAAAATTTTATTTAGCCTAATGGCTAAAATTTTTGCATAAATTTTTATGTCAGTATTTAAGAGGGAGATTGGACGAAAATCCTTGCATGATGGTTCTGTCCGCTCTTCCTTGGGGATTGTTATAACCGCAGCCTCCAGCATTTCTTTCGGTGCCCTACCCGTAATCTTAATTTCATTTAAGGGGTTTTTAAGAGGGATTAATATTTCTGACTTGCAGAGTTTAAAGTAACAGTTTCTAAACCCGTCTGGACCAGGAGAGGAAAAGTTTCTCAAACCATCTATAGCTTCAAAAATTTCTGTGTCAGTTATTTCTTTATTTAGAGTGTCAAGATCGGCATCCGATATCATCGGAAGGTCAATTTTATCCAAAAATTTAACTATATCTTCTTTAGATGGTTTAATAAAGTTTTTATCATCCTTCAAATTATAAAGGTCTTGGTAGAAAAGGCCAAAGGCATTCCCTATATCACTGGGCTTCGTCACGGTCACGTTTTTATATTTTATACAGTCTATTCTTTTACTAGACGTTTTACTCTTTAATTTATTTGCTAAAAGTCGCCCTGAACTATTCCCCATATGATACAATCGTTGCTGTAGTGACCATAGGGATTTATCTACCAGTTCTTGTTCTATTTTTTTAATCTGAGATCTTATTACTTCCATGCTTTTTAAAATCTTATCATTAGAGCCAATTTTGTTAGCCCTATCTAAGTTTGTCAGATCAATATATAAGTCACGTAACGGTCGACCTCTGAGTTTTTTCTTCATAGCTTGCCAGCTAATAAGCTGACCCCTAATAGCAGCTTTATGGGCGGTCCAAATTGTGATTTTAGAAGCAACTGATAAATTGTTTACCTTAAAAAAATTCTTTAGTTCTTCTTTTAGCAGATCTTTTATTTGTGGGTCCTGTAATAGGGAAATGTTTATTTTCCATGGAGGTCTAACTGTTTCACACTGTCTCATAGATATGTTTATGCCGACCATCCCGTGATCCGACCACAAAATTGGGCCAATTTCAGTTTTGAACACTCTTTTTAAGATTCCACTGTTAACAAGTATATAATCCAATCTCACGTGTGTTTCATGACGGTGGGAATAAAAGGAATAGTCCCTTTCCCGGGGATGAAAAGTTCGCCATGAGTCATATACCTGATGTTTCATTAAAATGTTATTAAAAAGATTAGATTTTTGTATAGCATGGGTATGTAATACTGTTCCTTTATGAGATTTCCTATCTAAATCGGTATTCAGGCATAAGTTGAAGTCACCACATATAATCAGAGCCCCAGAGCTATAACGCCTTATTAAGTTAAATGTTCGATTAAGGAATCTAATTTGCTTTTGATTCGGAGCATATATGTTAACTATCGTGAATTTCTCGCTGTTGATTAGGCCTCCCCAAATTATATAACGACCATTAGGGTCTATAATAGAAATTTCTTCCTTCACATTTAGTTTATAGTTAAACAGTATAGTGACTCCCCGAGCTTTTTTTTTTTTTATAAGTAGAGTTAAGAGTCAAGCCTATGTTTTTCATTTTAAAATAAGGGATCTTACCTGTCTGCCAATGAGTCTCCTGAAGGCATACTATGTCGGCTGACCCAGAACCGAACGACCTATAAACCATTTGTCTTTTAACCCCTAGGTTTAAACCCTGGACATTCTGACTACAAATTCTCAGACTGCTTCCTTTATCCATATCAGCATTAGTCATCATAGTTTAGGACCCTTAACCCAAAGGCTCTATGCTCTCCCCCAACTCGCCCCCTCCCCCCCCCTCTCCGAAACCCGAATTTCAGCCACATCCCACACACATTCCTCATTCTTAACCCATACACTCATACCTGGTGAAACAATCTCCATCACCCAACCGGCCAAACCAAGATATAGAAAATGGTTTACCGTGGCTAAGGAAGAAGTTGAACTTCAATAAGTTCAAAAACTGGAAATCCACTGGCTAAGTTGCACCCGTGACTACCCGTAGTGACCAGAGCAAGATGGACAGCCCTTGCTAACCAAAATTTACAAAATTCGCATTACTCAAATAAGAGACTCATTTTAATCTCTGCTCTAGTATCCTAATTCCACAATTATGAAAAGGAATTAATAACTTTCCCTTAAATACCCAAAAGGAGAAAGGGAAGCTCCCTTCCTGAGGGCCTCTACCTCAAATCCAGTATAACAACCCCCCTTAGCCCTTCTAATCCTTTATAGTTTGTCAATTACTAGGAAGGGACCTAGTATAGGCCTGTGGCCCTTGTAATGATTTAAAAGTTCTTATTCTAATTTATTCTATAACCTTGCTATTCCATAAGAATAGAGAAAAAGCAACAGTGAGTTCACAGCCCATGTCCTGTCACACTAGGTTAGTATAAACAGTGATAAAATGTACAACTTCTTCTGGTCTTATTGTTTGTGTACCATTATTTAAAACAAAGTGAAAACTAATAAGTCTTTGTAAAGTGAAACTTAGCACTCTTGCCTTTTGGGGCTTTTTACCCCTTCCTTCTTTACTATCAAAATTATATTTCTCAATGGTAATCTCTATTAAAAAATAAATGTTTGTGAAAACAGCTACTGCCCGCTGTTTATCTTGTAGTGCAGTGTTATCAATATTTTAATATTAGAACCTAGTGACATTTAAGTACAATTTCTCATTACCTTAACAAAAGAGCAACCGGGATATAATAGGAAGTGAGGAGGGAAGTTTTGGTAAAATTACAGGAACCAGGATGGATAGAACGGAGAATTAGTCGACCTAATTACAGATCTTTCAGGATTGCTACACCTTCGTGGTGGTTGTTTATTATTACTGATTTGTTACCCAAAAGAGCTATTAATTTCGTGGGGAAGCCCCATTTATACTGGATATTTTTTGCTCTTAAGCTTTTGGCTATACCTTTCAATTCCATTCGCTTCATAATGGTTTCCCTTAAGAAATCCTGGAAAATCTGTAAATTTTCGTAGGGCGACGGGAATGTTCTTTTTTCAAAAGAATATCTCATAATCAAGTCTTTATAAGTAGCAAAATGGATTTTAAGGATTACATCTCTAGGGCAATCCTTAGGGGCAGATTTGGGGAGAGGCAGGCGATGTATTCTGTCGATCAGAATAAATAACTCAAAGTTAGGTTTGACTATACTGGACAAGAATATGCTTACATAGTGCTTTAAATCCGTACTACCAACTTCTTCTCCAATCCCCCAAAGTTCTTCTTCTAATTTATTCTATAACATTGCTATTCCATAAGGACAGAGAAAAAGCAACAGTGAGTTCACAGCCCATGTCCTGTCAAACTAGGTTAGTATAAACAGTGATAAAATTTACAACTTCTTGTGGTCATATTGTTTGTGTACCATTATTTAAAACAAAGTGAAAACTAATAAGTCTTTGTAAAGTGAAAAATTAGCACTCTTACCTTTTGGGGCTTTTTACCCCTTCCTTATTTACTATCAAAATATATTTCTCAGTGGTAATCTCTATTAAAAAGGAAATATTTGTGAAAACATCTACTGCCCGCTGTTTATCTTATAGTGCAGTGTTATCAATATTTTAATATTAGAACCTAGTGACATTTAAGTACAATTTCTCATTACCTTAACAAAAGAGCAACCGGGATATAATAGGAAGTGGGGAGGGAAGTTTTAGTAAAATTACAGGAACCAGGATGGATAGAACGGAGAATTAGTCGACCTGATTACAGATCTTTCAGGATTGCTACACCTTCATGGTGGTTGTTTATTATTACTGATTTGTTACCCAAAAGAGCTATTAATTTCGTGGGGAAACCCCATTTATACTGGATATTTTTGGCTCTTAAGCTTTTGGCTATACCTTTCAATTCCATTCGCTTCATAATGGTTTCCCTTGAGAAATCCTGGAAAATCTGTAAATTTTCGTAGGGCGACGGGAATGATCTTTTTTCAAAAGAATATCTCATAATTAAGTCTTTATAAGTAGCAAAATGGATTTTAAGGATTACATCTCTAGGGCAATCCTTAGGGGCAGATTTGGGGAGAGGCAGGCGATGTATTCTGTCGATCAGAATAGATAACTCAAAGTTAGGTTTGACTATACTGGACAAGAATGTGCTTACATAGTGCTTTAAATCCGTGCTACCAACTTCTTCTCCAATCCCCCTAATTTTAATGTTGTTCCTTCTAGAGTAGTCATCTAATTTAGTATTACGAATTTTAAGGAGGCCTATTTCTGTTTCAAGTTGTTGATAGTTATATTTTAAGTTTTGCATTTCCTCTCGAATCAATTTAAGATCTTTTCCTAGATTATCAGTCTTAGCTTGGACAATACTTATTATTTTTGCATTTTCAGCAATTTTTCCTGTTAATTCAGATATAATAGAATTTTTAAATTCGAGGAAAAGCCCTTTTAGGACAGGCAATGTTACACCACTATCTTCTGGTTCTGAGACTTTACTAGAAGCTTCTGACCTCAATGTCTCGTTGGGGGAGGATTGAGCCATACTTAAAAAGTTAGCTTCAGAGTTAATATCAGGCTGAATCGGCTCTGCAGCTTTCCCTTTATTAGGTGGTGAAAAAAAGGAGCTAGATGAAATGGGATTTTGATGGAGTGAGTCCCCTTTCAATTTATTTTTTAAAACTCGGCCTTGTTTCTTATTCATGTTTCCCTTTTTATACCTTAATCCCTTTAAGGGATTAGCACTGGTAAAAAACACAAAAAAACACAAAAAGTAAGAAGTTGGAGAGTCCACACAATTCCTTCAGAAAAATTTAGAGTAAACAATTGTCCCAGATGCTGACGGATTTGCTGACAGCTTTGTTAGAGTGGATATAGCCAGTTCTTATATGACCCACTGTTCTTAACCAATCCAAGCCAGTAGTTACCAATTCCCATCAAGGTTTGGGGAACAGCAAAAGGGGAAGCAAAGGACCCAGCTCTTTCTGAAAATAGGCAGCTTTCACCGCCAAACTTAATGAAAGCGGGGTTGTATTCCTTAAAGGCCAGTAGAGTGTGTAACACTTATGCTACATGAAGTCAAGAGTCCAGATGAATTCCTCAACAAATTATTGCAGCAAAACAAGATGGCATATTTAAGGCTTAGATATGACTGTACACAGCTATTCAAAGCCTTTGTTAGCTTCTTGATTATAGGACGCAGTGAGGAGAATCACAGGCTACCAGGGTGGATAAGCATTAAGCTCCAGGGGCCAGCATCAAATTTTTCAGACTCCCAGGCGTGATGTATTAGTAGCTTTCACAGTGTACCCATACGGTTACCTCTTAGGGATCTGAGAGGGACTTATTATAATGGCCTTGTGGGCTAAAAACATAGCTGATTATAAGAAGCACACTGCTTCTAAACAAACTCACTGCCTCTTCACCCTCTCCTCCCTCTTCCAATTTTGCAGTATCTCAGGCTGTTTCTGCTGACGTGATATATTGGTAGTTGACAGGGGATACCCATACGGTGAACTCTTAGGGATCTTAGAGGGACTTAATATAGTGGCATTGTGACCTACCACATAGCTGATTTTTAGGAGCCAGCTGCTTCTAAACACACTCACTGCCTCTTCACCCTCTCCTCCCTCTTCCAATTTTACAGTCTCTCAGGCTGATTCTGCTGAAGTGGTGTGTTGGTAGGTGTCAGGGGGTACCCATACAGTGAACTTTTAGGGATCTTGGAGGGACTTAATGTTGTGGCAATATGAGCTAACACATAGCTGATTATAAGAAGCACAATGCTTCTAAACACAATCACTGCCTCTTCACCCTCTCCTCCCTCTTCACAACTGAAGCATGGCTCTCTCCAAACCCCCTCTCCCTGAACGGGCTCTTAAGCACCCGCCTACCGCAACCTCCAGTGTAACGCCAGTTCCAACGTGCAGCCTCACAGATCCTGTGTGCGGTCTCACGGGGCCGCCCGAGCGTCTTCCACCTCTCCTATACACTGCACACTTTGTTCCTCATTCCGGGAGATCCGTCCTGCCAGGCGCGTCTCTAATAGGGCATAAACCGTTGCCCGGTCACATCGAGCACGCCACAGGTACAAGCGCCATTACCCTGCTAGCTGCTGCTGCTAGCACCTTCCGGGGCGTGGCCCATCACCATGTGGTCTTGATGACAAATGCCACCTCTTGATCTCTGACATTACCAATACTGCAGCACTCTTTCTTTTCTCACAAATAAGTATCACAGATGTACAAACATTACCTAAACAGACAAAAACAACACATTTATTCTCTCGACATATGAGATTTTTTCAACAGAAGGCTAAGCATATTGTCAATCACACTAGCATTAAAAAATACATACATTGGTTTTATTTCAACATATATACCCATGTCCATATAAATATTGAAACCATGTCATGGCCTCAGTTCCTGGTCCCTTAAAGGCATATCTAAGTTTGCTAGAGGAGAATTAATAGTGTATGAAAAACATTTTTTGTGCATGAAAAAAATCCCAAATAAACATTTAAACACTTACCTTGAAGTTATCAAAATGTCTTGCAATTTCTGACAGTTGCAGATTAGGGTAAACACCCCCTCCAAACCCAGGTTAAATTAGCATTCATTTCATAATTTGTTCTGGCCAATCAGGTTAGCTGAAACATTTGATTTAAACCCTGGGATATGTAGTGTGGCACTATGTCAGGTGCTATGGCAGCAGCACAGCACAGACAGGGATTATAAGGGAGTCATATCCCAGCATTGACTTGGGGGCTGACATCAGTGCTCTCCTATTGGCTGAGGAAGAGACAGCAGGTGACTAATGGGTTAAATTGCTCCCCTAATGCTGATTGGGTGAGAATCAGGGGCCTGTGTAGACATCCCTCTGGGTATCAACATAATCATTAGGGTGATTTTTAGATAGTAATAAAAATAAAATGTTTTATGAGATGTGCTGCATACATATAGGCTGCTTTTTGCCTATAGAGTGCAGAAATATATTAATCCATGAAACTTGGATATGCCTTTAATGCAGTTTCAAACAGAGAACCTAGAGCTAGGAAATACATAGTGAGTATAGACATTTTTTCAATACTACATTCACATTTATTATGAGTTCATAATTTCATCCATCTCCATTGTCTTTAGTGATGCTGTAGATAGATAGATAGATAGATAGATAGATAGATAGATAGATAGATAGACTAAAATGTGAAATAATGACAGTGACACCCTCTCCTCCCTCTTCCAATTTTGCAGTATCTCAGGCTGTTTCTGCTGACGTGATATATTGGTAGTTGACAGGGGATACCCATACGGTGAACTCTTAGGGATCTTAGAGGGACTTAATATAGTGGCATTGTGACCTACCACATAGCTGATTTTTAGGAGCCAGCTGCTTCTAAACACACTCACTGCCTCTTCACCCTCTCCTCCCTCTTCCAATTTTACAGTCTCTCAGGCTGATTCTGCTGAAGTGGTGTGTTGGTAGGTGTCAGGGGGTACCCATACAGTGAACTTTTAGGGATCTTGGAGGGACTTAATGTTGTGGCAATATGAGCTAACACATAGCTGATTATAAGAAGCACAATGCTTCTAAACACAATCACTGCCTCTTCACCCTCTCCTCCCTCTTCACAACTGAAGCATGGCTCTCTCCAAACCCCCTCTCCCTGAACGGGCTCTTAAGCACCCGCCTACCGCAACCTCCAGTGTAACGCCAGTTCCAACGTGCAGCCTCACAGATCCTGTGTGCGGTCTCACGGGGCCGCCCGAGCGTCTTCCACCTCTCCTATACACTGCACACTTTGTTCCTCATTCCGGGAGATCCGTCCTGCCAGGCGCGTCTCTAATAGGGCATAAACCGTTGCCCGGTCACATCGAGCACGCCACAGGTACAAGCGCCATTACCCTGCTAGCTACTGCTGCTAGCACCTTCCGGGGCGTGGCCCATCACCATGTGGTCTTGATGACAAATGCCACCTCTTGATCTCTGACATTACCAATACTGCAGCACTCTTTCTTTTCTCACAAATAAGTATCACAGATGTACAAACATTACCTAAACAGACAAAAACAACACATTTATTCTCTCGACATATGAGATTTTTTCAACAGAAGGCTAAGCATATTGTCAATCACACTAGCATTAAAAAATACATACATTGGTTTTATTTCAACATATATACCCATGTCCATATAAATATTGAAACCATGTCATGGCCTCAGTTCCTGGTCCCTTAAAGGCATATCTAAGTTTGCTAGAGGAGAATTAATAGTGTATGAAAAACATTTTTTGTGCATGAAAAAAATCCCAAATAAACATTTAAACACTTACCTTGAAGTTATCAAAATGTCTTGCAATTTCTGACAGTTGCAGATTAGGGTAAACACCCCCTCCAAACCCAGGTTAAATTAGCATTCATTTCATAATTTGTTCTGGCCAATCAGGTTAGCTGAAACATTTGATTTAAACCCTGGGATATGTAGTGTGGCACTATGTCAGGTGCTATGGCAGCAGCACAGCACAGACAGGGATTATAAGGGAGTCATATCCCAGCATTGACTTGGGGGCTGACATCAGTGCTCTCCTATTGGCTGAGGAAGAGACAGCAGGTGACTAATGGGTTAAATTGCTCCCCTAATGCTGATTGGGTGAGAATCAGGGGCCTGTGTAGACATCCCTCTGGGTATCAACATAATCATTAGGGTGATTTTTAGATAGTAATAAAAATAAAATGTTTTATGAGATGTGCTGCATACATATAGGCTGCTTTTTGCCTATAGAGTGCAGAAATATATTAATCCATGAAACTTGGATATGCCTTTAATGCAGTTTCAAACAGAGAACCTAGAGCTAGGAAATACATAGTGAGTATAGACATTTTTTCAATACTACATTCACATTTATTATGAGTTCATAATTTCATCCATCTCCATTGTCTTTAGTGATGCTGTAGATAGATAGATAGATAGATAGATAGATAGATAGACTAAAATGTGAAATAATGACAGTGACACACTGGTATGACATAGTGATTAGACCAAAGATTGGTACATACGCACCCCAACAAAATAATCAGAGTAAATATTTTCAGTGAAATGCGTTCAATTACCCTTAGTACGGTAAGATGTGTGAGATAACATTCAGCATACTATACACTTTAATAATGTATCAACTACAGATATAACGAGGCAATGCAATGGTTTAACTAAACAGATACATAAATATCTGATCTTGCTCTAAAGCCAAGTTTATATTACTCTGAAATCTACAGGTATCACTTTATGTAAACCAGATAAATCTAACCAGCAGTGTGATCAAGACGCAAGTGTATGAAAGATGCAGAAAGCACCAAAAGATAATGCATGTATCTTTAAAATAATAATAAGCTAATAAATATAAAATACAGTATATAAAGGAAAACAACTAAAAGCTTATTGCAGGGGGATTACACTGTTTGCTAAATTCCTAGAACACAAGATGTGCAAAAAAACAATAGAATAAGATATAAAAAAATGCCTTTCTTGGGAGGGTCTTAGAATTGTGGAAGAATAAAGGAATAACAGTTGACAGACAGAGAGATAGTTGATACCTAAGTGATTTTCAGGAGGGATTCCTCAGAGCCCATGTGTTTGCATCATTCAGTAGTGTCCGACTCTCTGTGACCTCATGGACCACAACACACCATGCTGGTCCTCTTGGTATTCATGCAGTGGATTGCCAGTTCCTTCTTCAGTGGGCCACAGCATACAGATCCTGGTATTACTAGGTGTTCTCCTATACAAGTAATAACCAGGCCCAACCCTGCTCGGCTTCTAGGTGGTGTGACCTCTTGGTTCCCTGACTGAAATCGAACCCAGGTTGTACTGGCGAAAGCACCGAATCCTAACCACTGGACCACCTGGTAAACCCATGAGTATTTTTTTATTTTTATTTTTTTATTGAGTTTTAGAAAACATACAGAAGCAAATTAGAACATAACATCCAAAAACAATAAATACCTTAATAGATAGTTAATACAATAAATACACAATCATCTATTTAATCCTCAGTGTGGGAACATTATCGATCTATTCCATATCTTGACACAAGGTACTTGTTTACCATATCGTAAAATTAATTTAAAAAAGAAACTCAACCGACTCTTGGATCCAATAGATCCGTTAGTAAGGGAGAGGAGCAAAACTTACTAAAACACCCTGGCCAGACTTATTTTTTTAACTTCGAACTAGACACAATGATATTGAAACAGATGATATGGGGTCGTCTTACATAAGGAGGAAGAGGCTTTGAAATTGTTATAGAGACTCCATGTAACAGTCCCATTTCAGCCAACTAAAATGACAGACATAACGCTCTGATAAGATGCAATTCAGATTATTCATCAACTCTCTATTTATATGAACAAGGTTAAATAGTTCACTAATTGTTGGAATCGTAGGTTGCTTCCAGTATTTTACAATAAGGTACTTAGCCACCAAAAGAATGTGGCATCTCAAATATCTCTCTATAGGAGGTAGTTTCTCTAAATTCATGTGAAGAATGGCTACTTGGGGAGACCATATAATTTGTTTATCAAGCAACTTGGATATTAATTGGGAAATATCTAGCCAACACTTCTGCATTTTAATGCATTCCCACCAGATATGGTAATCGGTCCCTCGTGAGCCACATAGTTTCCATCAACGATCTGACTCTTCTAAGTTGATTTTCCCCATTTTAACTGGTGTTAAATGCCATCTGTGAATAATTTTAAAATACAGCTCTGTGTATGATGCATTAACAGAGGATTTTTTTGTGGTTTTTAGAATTTCCCTCCAGCTTGTTTCTTCTAAGCTGATCCCTAGATCCATTTCCCAGCCTTTAACCCCTGGGCTTTTAATAAAGGGGGTGAGGTCATCAATGATTCTACTGCACTTAGAGATGATATGTGACAGTTCTCCTTTTAGAATGACTTCTTCTAATTTAGTTGGGATATTCATCCCTGAAAATATATAACCTCTTTCCGACAAGTTTTGCTTAAGACTTTCGTAGTTTAACCAATTTAGTTTTTTTGGCTCCAGTTTCTGCTGTAACGCATGTATAGTAAGTTGTATAATTGAGAGATACTTCTTAGGCCCTGGTCAAATAACATCTTTATTATAGGAAATTGCACCTTGGGTTTTAAGAGTTCTAAAGGAGCCGCAATTGAAGGTATATTTAATAATTGCATCTTCTTTCTAGAGTTATACAAAAGTTTTAAAATAGTTTTAAAATAGCATGTAAATTTTTTGGAAGATTACTGGCCATAGTTTTATTATATGCAGGAAACCAGATCAATATTTGAATGGGAAAGTCCTTCACTAGCGCTTCTTCCAACATTAACCATCTTGGCTTATCTTTGAGATTGGTCTGTAGCTACTACACTCCTCAGGGTTCTTCCCTTCCTTTAGAATATTTATAATTTTTGTCTCAGTCATTTCTAACGGAATGTGACTTGATTGTTTAATTTCGTTAAATAAGGTATGTAAAACAGGTTTAAGCTCGGACTGTAATACCTTGTAAACCAGATGGTCAAAACCATCTAGACCTGGGGCTTTGTTTGTTTTACCAGAATTTATCACTTTAGTAATTTCATCACCCGATATTTCCCTGTTTAGATCTATGGATTCTTGGTCAGAAATCCTAGGGAACTGGATCTTATCTAGGAAGGTATCAATATCTGCCCTGTCTGGTTTTACAAAGTTCTTATCCTTATCTAAGTTCTATAGTTTCTCGTAGAACTCCTGAAAGAGCTCACCGATATTATCCGGATTCATGTGAGCTTTTTTCTCATTATCTAATAAGTTTAACATCCTATTATGATTTTGTTGTTTCTTTAGTCTGTTCGCGAGAATTTTACCAGTTTTATTACCATATAGAAAATTTGATTGTTGTAGTCTCCAGAGAAGGTTATCTGCCTGAGATTGTAGAATATAATTTATTTGATTATTTAGTGCATGTATTTTATGACCGGTATCTGTATTTGGGCTCTTTTTGTTGAGCTGATGCAATTTCTCTAGTTCAATATATAGAGTTTTTAGGGGTTTTCCACTTTGCTTGTTTATGTCTGCCATCCTTGAGATTAAGGTGCCCCTGATATAGGCTTTATAGGAACACCACAGTATCTTACTGGAGGTCACTGAGTCTTTATTAAGCTCAAAAAATTCCATGGTATCCTTTTTCACTGCATTAAGATTATCTATATTTTTGAATAGTATAGGATTGATTTTCCATCTTTTTATTACTTTTAAATCCAGTGAATCCTCCAGATTAATACTGTTCATACTGTGGTCTGACCAGGGTGTTAAAATGATATCTAACTTCCCTATCATTTTCAAGGTGTTTAAATCAGAGAATATATAGTCTATGCGGGATAGAGATTTAAATTGATTTGAGAAAAAAGTATAATCTTTGCTACTGGGATGGAGGACTCTCCAGATGTCATACAACTCATAATCATTTAACATTTTGGAAAAGTCTAGGGCAATTTTAAATTCTTTGGCTTCTGATTTTATCTTATAAGCCCTCTGTTTATCCATATGGGAGTCCCAAATCATGTTGAAGTCTCCACATAGAATAAGCCGCCCTCTCTTCAATTTATGTAGATCTTTCAAAAACGTTTTTAAATAACTGATCTGATTTTTATTAGGCAGATATACATTTGCAAGAGTTAGTAAACAATTATTAACATACCCCGACCATATTATATATCTACCTAGAGGATCTATTTTTGAAAATAGTTCTGAAACTTTTAATCTTTAATTAAACAATATAGAAACTCCCTTGGATTTACTTTTGAAGGTCGAGTATATATTAAAAGGGTATTATCTATCAGCCAGATACTTAATTGAATCCTTCTTCAGGTGGGTTTCCTGAAGGCACCATATATCTGCTTTGATTTTGACATAATTTAAAAAAGCAATTTTCCTTTTGGTCGGTGAGTTTAGTCCGTTAACATTGTGTGAAATTATTTTTATTCCTTTGGTCATTAACTAAACTTTTGGATTTGAATATCTTATTTGGTAATTTCCAACTTCTATATATATCCCACACATCTATCAAACTTTCAACATACATCCCGCACCCTTGATGGGTATAGAGGGACCTGCAGAACATATACTTGCTCTTACAGACCCTCATAAATACCCTCCAGGGATAGGTACAAACAAAACACATACCAATAAGGTTTACAAAGCAACTACCTGATGGTAGAAAATGGCCGGACAAGATCCCCATAACGAAATAGGGAAAGCGGGGATAGGGAGGCCCTCTAATTTACTATGGGGTGTTTTACATAATTTTACCGATATTAGATTAAGGATATTCTTTGACTTGCCTGGTCTAAATAGCTCTACCAATGAGCCTATACAATTCTAAAGGGGGAGGAATAAAACTGATTAAACCATCCAAACAATCCACTCCATTTCGTGATTCCTGTGATTCCTAATTCAGAAAAAAAGGAAGAAGAAAAAAATAAAATAATTGTATTTCCTTTTTTTTTTTCTCTCTCTCTTTTCTTTTTTCCTCTTAGTGTGTATATATCTATTAATACTAGTTGTTTCCTAACTGTAGCCGTCTTGTGACCAAACGAGATAATGATAGATACAGAGCAAAAACAAAAAAACAAAACAAAAACAAAACATAAACATTATCTCTTTCCATATCTAAATAACTGAAGAGGGACAGAGCCCTGAGTGATTAAAAAAAGAAGGAAACATTGTATAATTAGCCTACTAGATACATTTACTACTTCCTCTTACTTGTGATAAACTAAATCTCCCCAATCACACCCTCCTATTAAGGTGCCGGGAGCCAAGGGGGGGGGGGGGGGGGGCGGCGAGGAGAAGGGACCAGGGGAGGATACAAGCCTCCTAGCTCTTTTTTTGTATGAGCGGTAGTGAACTCTTGCTATGACCTCCCTAGGGATAGATTTATCTAGGTGTTTCGCAAGCGGTATTCTATGAATGACATCAATAGTGTTTTCATTAGGTACAGCAGTTGGAACCAGGGTTGACAGAAAGTTCTCTACATAAGATGTTAGGTTACAGTCTAGTATTGTTTCCGGGATGCCTCTGAAGCGGAGATTGTTTATTCTACTATGATCTTCTATTGAAGACATCTTGTTTGTTAGATCCTCAATTCCATTTTCCAACACCTTGGTATATTTAAGCAGATTATTATTGTCCATAATTAAATTACCACATATGTCTTCTACGGATTCTACTCTCTGGTTCACTTCTTTGATTTATAAAGAATTGTCAGCGATTTTTTTAGTCAAATCCGAAATTAGATTCGTCTGGAAAGACTGTAACATATCTTGCATTTTAGAGCAGGTGAGAGTTTCTTCTTCCTCCACACCCAAATTTTCCGATCTTGCAGTCTGCGACGCTTTGTCTGGCGAATGAGTTGTTGGTGATATAGATATGGTACTTTCTGTTTGAATAGTAGAGCCTGAGCCCTTATATCGTGGTGAAAACATTAGGGGTGTTTTTATTGGCTCATTTTTAGCTTTGTCCCCCTATTTCATTTTAGTTGGCATGTTTGTATAGGATATAAGTCCCAAGTTCCAACTGTAGGTATAATATATCACAGATAACCCACTTGCTTAATGCCGAGGGGATACAGAAGTGTTCCCAGAGAATGGAGTGGTGGAGCTATATACACTTCTTACAAAAAAAAAGAGAAAATAGAGGTCAAAGGCTAGGAGCTTTGTCCATATATATGCGGGTATATGCAGGTGTATCGTATATAGATTAAATATTTTTATATATTTACTCTGCAGAATATTGTATTCAGTATATTTTGTCCCACCATGTGACCTGCACAGCCCCCCCTGTACCAACTCCCACACAGGATTTGTGCAACCTGGCCCCCCTACCTCCGTATCTTTAGGGCAGCCTGCCAAAGTTCCCAATTCTCTGGAGACTCTTGGGGAGTTTCTTGCGCCAAATCTCCAGGTGTGGCAGTTAGATAGGGATGGCTGGCTCAGTGAGCCTCCTGTTCACCTCCTTCCAGAGATTTTGTGCTCCTATGCCATCCCCGCTTGCCATGAGTAATGGGCTCTCTTTATTAGCAGTCCTGCGCTGGGGAGCTGGAGTCCTCCACAAGTGCCAGATATTAGCCGGCCGCCTCCTGTCAGTGTGCAGCCTCGGCGGCCTCGCGCTCTGCGGCTACGCTGCTTACTCCTACTGGGACTGCTTCCGGAGGCAGGGGACCACTTCCGGAGGCAGGGGGGGTCTCCGTCACAGCGCGCAGGTCTTGACCGGAGGCAGGGAACACTGCTAGACCTGGCGGGCAGGAGGGACGGGAAAGAAAGAGAGGAAAGCTCCCCTGGGACATGATGGTGGCGGTAAATACGCTCCAGTGAACGGGCAGTGGGAGGGGGGGAATAGAGGGAGACGGGTGCCTTGCTACTAGCACGCCATAACCCCCGCCTCCCAAACGTCAAACTACACTGACGTACAGTCCATTTCCGGTTGCCTCTCGACAAAACCCATGCGTTTTTAATAATTTAAAGATCATTTGAAAATTGTGCTAATGTATCCATAAGCAAATGTTTATGGCATTTCCTGTATCCCTTAGTTTGCACTGTGTCAAAAGCCTTTGGAAAATCCAAATAGACTACATCCACTTAGTTGCGTTGATCCAAGTTCCTACTAACCTCCTTCTAGAAACTATTTAGGTTTGTTTGACATGATCTAGACTTCATAAATCCATGTTGGCTCCTACTTATAATCCTGTTTAAATAGACATATTCCTGTATATTATCCCTTATTAACCCTTCTAAAAGCTTTCCCACTACCGAAGTGAGACTCACTGGTCTATAATTCCCCGAGTTTGCTCTTGCTCCCTTCTTTAATATGAGTATCACCTGTGCCTTTCTCCAGTCATCTGGTAGATACCCAGTGTTGAGTGAATCCTGGAAAATTAAATATAATGGTTTTGCTATTACAAAGCCCAGTTCCCTCAGTACCCTTGGATGTATTCCACCAGGACCTGGGCCTTTATTAACATTTATTTTTCCAACCTCTTTTGGATTTCTTCCTGCATTAACCAGTTATTTGGTGAAGGTAGTGTAGCCCCATTATGTTGCAGTGACCCAACCACTGGTACCTCCCTTGTGTATACCAAAGAAATTAAACTATTTCGCTCATCTGCCTTTTCCTGGTCACTACTTATCAGATGGCCTGTGTCACATTGTAATGTTCCTATAGTTTCCTTCCTGGCCTTCTTCCCATTAACATACTTAAAAAATATTTTAGGGTTAGTCTTACTCTCCTTTGCAACTAACTTTTCATTTTCGATTTTAGCCAGTCTAATAGCTCTTTTGCAAGCCTTGTTGATGTCCTTGTACTTACATAAAGCAGTCTCTGTCCCCTCTTGTTTGTATAATTCAAATGCTTGTTTTTTTACTCCTCATCTTCATTTTTTATGTATTGCTAAGCCACATGGGTTGTGATTTACTCCTTTTTCTTTTATTTCCAAATGGTATATGGTTATAAGTATGTTTATTTAGTAAGGATTTGAACATTTTCCATTTATGTTCAGTGTTTTTAGCTATCAGTTCTCTGTCCCAGTCTATACTTTGTATTGCTGCCGTTAAAATCTGCCCTTTTAAAATTAAGAATTTTCGTTAGCCCCTTACAGTTATGTTTTTTTAATTCAATCTCAAATTAGACTGTGTTGTGACCACTGTTTCCCAAAGGTTGCCCTATTTCCACATTTGATACTATATCAATATTATTTGTGATAACTAAATCCAAGAAAGCCTCATTTCTAGTAGGTTCTTATATAACCTGGGCCAGATAATGATCTCTAAGTGTACTCAAGAACTTGTGTGTAATCTAAGTGTCACATGATCTGTCATTACATATACACAACTTTTTTGAAAGGCCCTAGAGGCTGCAACACCTAAGTAAGAGGCACTACTAACCAAAAACTGTAATGAAGACCAAGGAACTCTCCAAACAAGTAAGGGACAATGTTGCTGAGAAGTACAAGTCAGTGTTAGGTTATACAAAAATATCCAAATATTTAAAGATCCCCAGGAGCATCATCAAATCTATCATAACCAAATGGAAAGAACATGGCACAACAGCAAACCTGCCAAGAGACGGCTGCCCACCAAAACTCAAGGACCAGGCAAGGAGGGCATTAATCAGAGAGGCAGCACAGAGACCTAAGGTAACCCTGGAGGAGCTGCAGAGTTCCACAGCAGAGACTAGAGTATCTGTACACAGGATGACAATAAGACGTATGCTCCATAGAGTTGGGCTTTATGGCAGAGTGGCCAGAAGAAAGCCATTACTTTCAGCAAAAAACAAAATGGCACTTTTTAAATTTGCAAAACGGCATGTGGGAGACTCCCAAAATGTATGGATGAATGTCCTCTGGTCTGATGAGAATAAAATTTAACTTTTCGGCCATCAAAGAAAATGCTATGTCTGGCATAAACCCAACACATCACATCACCCAAAGAACACCATCCCCATAGTGAAACATGGTGGTGGCAGCATCATGCTGTGGGGATGTGTTTCTGCAGCTGGGACTTGACAATGACCCCAAACGCACTGCTAAAGCAACACTTGAGTGGTTTAAGGGGAAACATGTAAATGTGTTGGAATGGCCTAGTAAAAGCCCAGACCTCAATCCAATAGAACATTTTTGGTCAGACTTAAAGATTGCTGTTTGCAAGCGCAAACCATCCAACTTGAAGGAGCTGGATTAGTTTTGCAAGGAGGAATGGGCAAAAATCCCAGCGGTAAGATGTGGCAAGCTCATAGAGACTTATTCAAAGCAACTTGGAGCTGTGATTGCCATAAAAGGTGGCTCTACAAAGTATCGACTTTAGGGGTGTGAATAGTTATGCACTTTGACTATTTATGTTGTTTTGTCCTATTCGTTGTTTGCTTCACAATAAAAAAACCTCTTCAAAGTTGTGGGCATGTTCTGTAAATTAAATGGTGCAAATCCTCAAACAATCCATGTTAATTCCAGGTTGTGAGGCAACAAAAAACGAAAAATGCCAAAGGGGGTTATTACTTTTATATTTATACTAGCGACTTGCCCATCAAAAAATGTATGGCAAGAAAATTGTAAGGCAGGTAATGCTGTTTGACACACAATATAAGCTTTTAGTCCTCTGAGTGTCTTTTGCTCTCATTCTGAGCCTCGATCTGAGTACCTTCAGCGCTCATTGCGAGCCTCTCCCCTCGTGTACTTTTGGTCGTCTGAGCACCTCAGCGCTCACTGCGAGCCTCTCGGCGCTCATTGCACGGTCTGCGCTGATCGCCTTTGGCCCTCATTGCGAGCGTCTTCTCTGGTGTACTTTTGCCCCTCTGAGCACCATTGGCGACTTAGGCAGGGAGCACCAAAGGCTCTCACTGTGCTGGTGGAGATAAGCGCCGTAGGTGCTCATCCCTACGACCCCGTACGACTTAAGTGTCAGCAATGTGTGAATTGTGTAGTTTAAATAGGCTGCGTGCGCGAGGGAAACCGTTTGTTTAGCTGTGTAATTCTGCATTTTGTAATGGTAATGTTATCAGTTGCAAGTTAGTGTTGTAAAATAATGGCGATTGTATATGTGTTATGCGGGTGTGGATGATTTTGCGTCCTCCCTAATAGTGTATTTTATACCTCGTATGGGCTTGTGTAAAAGTCTTATGTGTCTGGCGGTGTGTGTGTATTGGTCATGTAGGCGGTGTAGTATAAGTAGGCTGCATGCGAGAACGCAAAGCCTTTGTTTAGCTGTGTAATTCTGCATTTTGGAATGGTAATGTTATTAGTTGCAATTTAGTGTTGTAAAATGGGGGAGATTGTCTATGTGTTAGGCGGTTGTGGAGCATGACGCGTCCTCCTGAATAGTGTATTTTATACCCTGTATGGTCTTGTGTAGAAGTCTTATGTGTGTGGCAGGTTTTTGCTTGTTTATTGGCCGCGTAGCCTCGTTTTTGTTTTTTCAGCTGCCACTTTTTTTGTCGCTTAGGCAATTTTCATGTGTATAAACTCAGCAAATTATGGTTCAATTGTCGTGCAAACTGATTCCCAGATGTCATGGCTGTCCCCCGTGCTGTGAGTGATGTTTTTTTTGTATTTTTGTTAATTTCGGCGGTGTTATTGTTGTTTTTGTATGTGCGTGGTTCGGCCGTTAGGTTGGTATTTTTTGGTATATTCACTGTTGCAAGTGTTTCAGGCCATAATTTTTTAATGCATTTTTTTCAAACTGTTACCGGTGTCACATTCTGAATTGTGTAATTGAGTTTTTTGTTGATTTGTAGTTCCGCAGGTCGTAGGGATGAGCGCCTACAGTGCTCATCTCAACCAGCACAGGGAGCGCCTTCGGCTGCCTAAGTCGTGCAGGGTCGTAGGAATGAGTGCCTACGGTGCTCATCTCCACCAGCTCAAGGAGAGCCTTTGGTGCTCCTTGCCAGCAACTGCAGCCCTCGCTTTGTGAGGGCCGCAGTTGCTGTGGGCTCGCTATGCGAGCCCGCAAGCATTAACAACAACCCATATTGCTGAGAACTATATATGTGATTCTGAATTGCATTGGTGGCGAGAGAATCATATTATAGATTTGTTTGGTGTGCAACTAATTGTTAAAGAGATTTTATATTATTGTAGGTGACTGATATATCTAAAAGAGGAAATGCTCCAGGTCCTCAAAGCCCACCAAAATCTTTTGAAGAGGCATTTCCACATTTGTTAGGATCCATGGAATGTCGCTTGGGACCCATGGAATGTCGCTATATGAACATTGTTACCAGGTCCCAGTTAGCAGCACTGAGGTCTGGAAGCCCTCGAGGAACTAAGGAACCGATCAGCCCAGAGGAACCTGATGTATGCTCTTTATCTGCTTGGGTTTTGTGTTACCAGGGGCCAGGCTAGAGGAGTTGAAGGTAGTTCTAGCAGAGGATAGTACCCTAGAGGATATTAAGAAGAAGCCAGGCTCTCATGGGGAGAGTTTTACATGGGAGAATGGATTATTGTATAGGGTGACGCCCGGGGATGAGAAGATAGGGCATTCTGTAGGACTGAGGCAGCTGATAGTCCACAAAGGTTTCAGGGATCAGTTGCTGGGACTAGCCCACGATGTGCCCCTAGCTGGCCATATGGGCCACAGAAGGACCAGGCAGAGGCTAACTATGATAGATATTCCTTTCAAGACGGTAGCGATTCACCTTGTAGGGCCCCTAGCTAGACCCAGTAAGACTGAAAAGAGGTATATTCTCACTGTGGTCGACTATGCTACCAGGTACCCAGAGGCAGTAGCCCTAAGGAATATTTCTGGCCATACTGTAGCAGGAGCTTTTTTGTTTTATGATTTTTATTATGAAAAAAAAGTTGCAATGTATCCATGTACACATTGAAAAAGGTAAGACATAACATGGTAAAGTGGCATATTACAACCTGTAATAAACATATTTTTGCAACATTTTCTCATTGTTTTTGTTATTTTTTTTAAACCATCTATAACCTTATGTAATTTTTCCACTGAAAATGTTAACAGAAATTTCAACAGTAAACATAGAAATATCATAAATATAAGAAGAAAAGAAAAAGGCAAAAGAAAAAGGTGGATGACCAATCCCTTAAAAATGTTCTCACTAATCCCAACTGCCAGCTCTCAAAGCCCAGATATCCTAACAGGAGGCCCATCTTCTGCATCTCTCATCCATCTCATCTCGATAAGACACTCATGGAATGAATACATTGAATTTTTTGTAATACTACCTTGTGTGTTGGAATGGTCAATTTCCAGTGCTTTGCAATTATGCTTCTAGTTGCTACGGCTATTTGATTTGATAAAAATTGTGTTGTTTTCTGTAAACCTGGAATTGACAATCCCAATAACGCTTCCTCCAGTTTTTGAGGGATGTTCATATCCCATAGTGTCTCAAGTTGCATTCCAGATATGTTTAATTTTAAGGCATTCCCATAGCATATGTTTTAGGGTCCCTAAGGTGTCACCTCCTCTACACAAGTTTCCATCTAATAAATGATTTGTGAGTCGAGGTCTAGCTGAGGTAAGATACCATCTCATAATAGTTTTTTTATGTATGTTCCTTCAATGTTACATTTTAGAAAGAGGTAGTCACATTTTTAAGATTTTACTTTGAGAATGTTGTGCTATTAATTCTAAGACCTAACATCACTTTCCCTTTTAATAAGTACTGTATTGCTTTTTTATTTGCTTTTAAAGTTCTCCGGACATGTCATTAAGCCCTTTGTGAGTCCTCCTTGGTACCCGTGACTTATGGTTCGACTTCTGGCATTTGCGGCCTTGACGGTGTGGTTAGCGAGGGGGAATAGGAGCAATTTAATAGTAATTTGCGATTTTATCGCTCAGAAGTCTTGTGGCCGAGAAAGATCAAAGGCTTGGAGGGGCATTAACTTGAGATGTTAACCATTGCATCGAATCGGAGGCCGGAGCCCGTAACTCGATCGGATCCCGCAAAAAGACGCCAATTGAATAGCAAAATAACTTGCGGGCTACATTTCCGAATCCCGGCTCTCCCGAAAGCTCAATTGAATGAGGCTCAATATAAGCACACCAGTGGACTTTAAAATATGGGGAAAGCATGGAAAGGCATTATAATTACTTGCACAATTAGCCCCAAATAAAAAAAAATAGGCATTAAAAATATATTTGATTTAATCATATGTTGGAATGGTCATACATATGCCAATATGAAAAGCCATGCTGCAAGATGCATAAAGAAATTAAAGACACACTACCTGATTAAATAGCAACACAAAAACATGAAACTGATGCCATATTAACCCTTCCTCACTCACAGAGGCTCTAATGTGGACCCTGGAATATATATATGATTGCATATACATCTCTCTCATCACATCTAAATTGGGAAAACAAATAGTGGCCAAATTACGCCGCCACATCACATAGATCAAGTACCAGGGGAACATTTTATTATTTGTTGTTCACTCCTTCAGTCGTGTCCGACTCTCTGTGATCCTATGGACTGCAGCACATTTAGCTAGGTCTCTGCCTGTGCTGTTCCACAAGGTTTGCATGCCAAAGATACTGGAGTGGGTTGCCAGTTCCATTTCTAGTGGACTGTGATTTATCTGAACTCTCTGCTATGACCTGTCCACCGCTCACAGTTTCATTCAGGTACACAAGCCCCTTCACCGCCACAAGGCAGCAAGGCAGAATGGGAACCGGGGAAAACACACTACACTAATCTACTCTAACCCATCAGGAAGGGCCACAAACACACATGGAGGCTGTGCAGAGGCATGTGAACAAACAACCAACTCACCTCCATCTCCGCTATGCCCATCCTGGAAAGTCCCACGCAATTGCTGGTGGCCATGTTCCAAGATGTACAGTATCCCCATTATCATTGACTGACGTCCCATTAAGTGTTTTGCTATCAATCAATTCACAATATCACTTGTCATATTACAATCAGGCCTTCAGGGGAGTGTTGTTACTCCACACTTTCACAAATTGAACCTGTAATGTGCATTAACCCTTTATTATCATATGTGATATCATATGATCATATTATTATTATTATATGTATCAAACTATTGCATAGTAACTAGGGCTCATTAGTTTACAGAAATAGGAATGTGACACAAATGGGATGTATGTGGATGTCCCATAACCACAACCATTGAAAACACACTGACATAGTGAGTATGGTATAACAAAGCTTTATTTCATACACAGAGCACAATCAGAATCACAAGACTGTGCATTAATAACATGGGTGTGGTTGGGCAGATACCGGAAGGGCAAGAGGCTGTGGGCAATCAAAGGACACCTAAAGGGTCAACTGTTAGACAACATCATACGGATAAAGTACAGACTCTACTAGGGTCACATGTGGTCAGGACATCACAGTCACCATAATCGGATGTGACATAGGAACATCATATAACACTCCATTTCATAGAAATAGCATTAATGCGCATACAGCAACCATCTGCCATATTAAAAAGATATTAGAAATCATGGATCATGTGATACCAATCAATTCCACACACAGTGTGTTTTCATACATTACTGCTGATTCCTAATTAGATGATAGGAATATGCAAAACATAAATAGGAGGTGATAGAACAATCATAAGCTGTTATTATAGTACATTGTTTTTGCTCTGGACACTACAAGAAACCAATTAACATGAACTTTATCTACGAGCAGTGATAACCATATTGATTCTGTCCTGTTCATTCAGCGTTCATGCATTATATGGAGGTTATATAATGCAACAAGGCAGGCTTCACTGTGAACACAATCTTTCAGCAAAGTGTACTATCACTATCTACAGGAAAAAGTTGTGCCATGCTGATATCACATCTCACTGGAATATGGGTGGTATCAAGGCCAGACAGATTCCACTGTTCACATTACCCCTAAACACATGCACATTGATCCTGATGTCAAACCAAGGAAATCATCCATTTTGGTTGGATGACATGAAATACATTAATCCGCTTTCATAATGTTAACAAGATTAATGCAAGGAAAACACATGTATAACTACTGCTTTGTATTAGAAGATCCTAATGGGACCGTGCAACTCTAAAGCTGGGAAACTATTCATTGTAATTGAAACTCACACCACATAGGGAAGAGATATGTAGTCATATATTGCATTTCCGATGTGCAGTGGGGAATGACACTGGTTGAATGCCTGTTGGGAACTGGGTTGAGTCTTCCCTCACATGATGGTATTGTACTGCTCAGAGATGAAGAACATGCCTTCATGGTTTTGAAATTTGGCTATTAACACCTACAGAGACAAGAACAAGATATCAATCTTAACAATATTCTGTTTAACTACAGCACCTCATCTCAAGGTCAATCCACATTGAACATCAATTGTTGAAATGTTAAAGATAACCAGACATGTACACACTCTATAGCCAGCCAATAGTATGCCAACATCTATACTAATCAGTATTCAGTGAGGAGTGATCAAGAGGAGGACTTCCTGGATGGTCCTAAGACCTCCTCTTTCGCAGCACTGGGCCCCCACCTTCCGAGCCCATGCCCCATCTCACTTTCCTAAGTCTTGGTTGTGTAGGAGGGAGGGGTGCCACTACGTTGGGTGGCTGGGGATCAGGTTGAGATGGTGGTGAGGTCTGAGATGAGGAGGCCGACGTCTTGGGTTGCAGTTGTGCAACCGAAGGCTGGAGAAGAATGAGCTGGCGTTCGGCTAAAGGGATGAGTTGCTGTCTGTCCCGAATTGCCTGAATTGCCTAATTTCTCTCCATACTTCAGTTGGACCTCCTCACCTCAGAATGGAGCGATCGGGTGCTCGCCAGGAGGGTGTGTGTGAGCCTACACTGCCTTCTGAGCAACCAGAGCCTCTCATTCTGTTACAACTTGCTTGCCATGGTGAAACGGGCCATGACTTCCCTCATTGCCAAGGGTTGTGGTGTTGATTGTATTGTGGCTAATGTTAACGGTTGATTTGGGCCGGAGGTGTCGTCATGAGTGCCTGAGGTGACGGCGGCAGGGCCTGAGGTGACGGCAGCAGGGGCCGAGGTAACAGAGGCAGGCCCCTAGGTAACAGCGGCAGGGCCTGAGGTGTCAGTAGCAGGGGCTGAGGTGTCGGCAGCAGGGCTGGGGTGTTGGGCTATGTTGGGGGAGCCCATTGTGTGGGTGGCCATGTTGGAGGAGCCCATGTAGGGGACCCCATTGTGTGGGAAGCCATGTTGGGGAACCCCATTTTGTGGGAGTGTAGTGGCCTGCCATGGCAGCAATGTTGTTGGAGCAGGTGGCAGCTGTGATGATGGTTGGGGCCAGGACATGGCCGGTGGAAGGGACTGGAACAGCTGAGCATGGCTGCATGATGCTGTTGAGGGCCCAAGCAGTGATTTCCACTCCTGATATGATGGTGAACATGAATGGCCAACCTGTGTAGATGGTCCCGGGCCCTCTGGATTGTCCTGGCCTTCTTCGTCAACCACTTCCACCTCCAGTGGAACCTCCCCCTGTTCCACTATGGTGGCCTCTCCCGGGGGATCAGGGATCAGGCCCCTGACCCTCTAGCCCTACTCCTTGTGCGCCTACATCTGGGATCACATCCCTCCCCCTGCTGCTCTCCTCCCTGACCTGGTTCTCCATACTTCTAGCTCTCCTCACTCTCTGCCTCTCCTTACTCTACTCCTCTCCTCACTCTCCTCACTCTCTTTCTCTCCTCACTCTTCTCTTCTCCTCCTCTCCTCACTCTCCTCACTCTCCCCCTCCGGTGTTCTCCTCTCTCTCTCCTCCTCTCCTCTCTCCTCCCTTTCCCCTTCCTGTCCTATGATTTATTAAATGAAAATAAGGATAAATAAGTATAATATATACGTGTATGTGGTAAAACAAGAATGTGAGTATTATGTGTAGTATAGTAATTGTATGGGGGGGGGGGGGTGTAGATGTGCTGTGGCCTACTGTTATGTATAGCTATGTGTACATATTAATCTATGTGTGAAAATTATGTGATATCAGTAATTATGTGTGTTTTAAATTAAGGGTTACTATATATTAGAAATCAAAATATCAAAAAACTTACAAAGCTCATTCTCTCTCTCTCTCTCTCCAATGCTAACAAACCCAGCAACTCCTAGACCTGTGCGTTCACTTGCTCAGCTACAGCACAGTCAATGATTTACTGTTTTCACGCCCTTTAAAACCCCTTCCTGCGCCGTTAATTGAGTTTCTACGCTTTCTATTGGCTGTTAGGCCTGCATCAAACTACGTGTTTACGGGTTTGGATCCTTGCAGCCGATCGCGCCTTGACTCGACTCTTAAAAGCTTGCGTACGTGTATAGGATTTACGGGCTCGCGGTATGGTTCAATTTAATAGCTCTGTAATGCAGCAGAATTTCAAGCCCACAGCCTTTGTCGGTGAGCCGTTGCTGATACGGGCTTGGAATTTAATGGGGCTGTTTATGCAGTAATTGGTGACTTGCACTGAATTCAGTCTGATATTCCAACAGTATGTCTGCAACAATTGTTATTTTTTTCGTATCCACCAAACTAATTGGGAGTTTTTGTTTATAGAAGGATCTTTATGGGGCATCCTTGGTGGGGCTAACCATGAGCCATTTTCTAACAAATGGGTTATTTTGTTTATCTGTCCAAATTGTGATGGAATGGCTTATGATCATTGGTAATGATTTCATTGTAACTTCATGATGAATGCTTAACCATGATATCTGATTCAAAAGTATAATTTGTTCCAGTAGATTATTTAGATCTGTGTTAAAATGAAGTCCAAAAGTTGCTACACAGTTCCAGAGAAATCCAGACTTTTCAGTCACTGCAATTCGGTCTTGGAGCTCTGTTGTTTTACTTTCTCTCCATTTGCTGCTAGCCACACCCCTCCTGTAGCGGGAGCTTTATTTGGAGTGTTCTCTCGGATGGCGTTCCCTCAGGAAATTTGGTCTGATAGGGGTACTCAGTACATGTCTGCCCTGACCCAAGAACTATGGGAGCTATGCAGGATTAAGTACCTCACTTCCTCACCCCAGACCAATGATTTATGTGACGGTTTTAATGGCACTCATAAAAGAATTGGGAAGAGCTATTACCCTACTTTCTCTTTGCCTACCATGAGGTCCCCCAGTAGTCCACCGGGTACTGCCAGTTTGAACTCCTGTATGGGCGTCCTTTGAGAGGGCCACTGGACCTTATTGGAGAAGCTTGGGAAGGGAACAGGGGCAGGAACTGGTGCCAAAAAACCCTTATGTTCTTGCCTTTAGAGACCAGATGGGAAAGGTCAGGGAGAATATTTTGAGTGCCCAACAGCATCAGAAGATTTTCTATGACCAGGGAACCCAGGGGCCAGGGAAGCAGAGGAGGGACAGGAGGTGTTAATGATGGTTCCGCACCCTCGGGATAAGCTTCCTTATCAGATTGGCTGTGAGGTCAGCCCCACCACCTATGTGGTAACCCTTGATGAGCCCGGTAGAGTCACTATGGTCGCTCATATCGATAGACTAAGGGGTTTCAATGCAGACCACAAGCTATTTGTGCGATTTGCCTGCCCACTAGCAGTGAGCCAAGGAAAGGCTACTGTCCGACCTGTTGGACCTAGTGCAACCTGCATCCCAAGCTGGATTTGTAAAGTTGTCTCCTAATTTGACTCAGGCCCAGCAAGAGACACTAAATACAGAGCTGGATAACTTAACTGGTCTACTGGGGATTGCCCTCCCCTTAAGCAACCCTCTTACAGGGTCCCAGAGTCAGTCTGAGCCAGCATCCGTAGGGAGTTAGATGAGATGCTAGAGTCTCAAAGTTATCTCAAAGAGTCTCAAAGTTATCCACCCATTTAAGAGCCCTTGGGCATCTCCTGCGGTGTTAGTCCCCAGGAAGGATGGCACGACTAGGTTCTGTGTAAACTATCATAAGCACAATGACGAAACTAAAAGTGATGCTTACTGATGCTTACCCTATTCCTGGCAGAGTTGCTAGAACAATTGGGGGCTGCTACTTATGTGACTACCCTAGATCTGTCAAAGGGCTACTGGCAGATTCCCCTTGCATAGCCTACCAGGGAGAAATCTGCATTAATTACCCCCTTTCACCTTCCAGAGACTAGTGGACCAGTTACTGAGTGGTCACCAAGAGTATGCTCAGGCTTACTTAGATGACATAGATGTGATAGGAACACCTGAACCACCTCAGACAGGTACTAGGGGCTATTCAGGAGGCATGACTTGCTATCCACCCTGACAAGTGTCAGTGGGCCAGGGCTGAGGTACAGTACCTGGGACATACAGTAGAGTGGATAGGGGGAAGATTAGACTCGAGCCAGCTATGATAGAGGGGATAGCTGCCTGGCCCATACCCAAAAGCTCTCCTGAGAACTGTGGGGTATGGCATGTAATGTATTCCTAATTACAGTGCCCTGGCAAAGCCCTTGACAGATCTCACCAAGAAGGGACAACCGAAAGAAGTTGTGTGGACCACAGCCTTTGAGACCAGCTTCCATGCCCTCCAACAAGCCCTGATGTCCTCCCAGGTCTTGGCCACCCCTGACTACCAGAGACCTTTTATTATCAACACAGATGCTTCCACCTATGGACTTGGAGCTGTGATGAGCCAGGTAGATAGGTAAAGAGAAGAGCACCCTGTCACCTACCTCAGTAGGAAGCTGCTGCCCAGGGAAGGGATATACTCTGCCATTGAGAAAGAATGCCTGGCAGTTGTGTGGGCTATAATACCTATATGGGCAAGAGTTCACTGTGGTCACTGGCCACAATCCACTGGTATGGCTAACCTGAGTAGTAGGGGACAATGACAAATTGCTGCAGTGGAGCCTAGCCCTCCAGACGTATAACTTTGTGATTAAACATCAGAGTGGTAAAACCCATGGCAATGCAAATGGCATATCCAGGCAGGAGGTCAAGTAATGGTCAAGCTAGGGAGTCATCCATCAGGATCAACTCCCCTAGTTGACCATCTGGAAGGGGGGAGTAATGTTACAGGAGCCCTGGACTTTGGACTTTTGGTTGGACACTTTTTGGGCTTACCATGACCTGACATGTACATCTGGTCTCCGTTTGTTCTGGACTATGGGGTATTTTTAGCCTGAGGGAACAGTTTCTGACCCACCCGCATAGGGATTGGCTCAGTAGGATGTTCATGTTTACCTTTAGGCTTGTTTAATGTCTGTGTGGTGTGTATTGTATTACCTGGGGGTTACTAATGTTTATTGTGTGTATATCACTTTAAAGACTGATCTCAGGTACCTCTTCCTAGTTCACATAACCTGATTAGTGTTAATCGGAAGGGCCAAACCTGTAATGAACCCTAGGTAGATAGGACTAACATGTCTAACGCAAATCCCATCATGAAGAGGGGAGGTCAGACATCAGACTGAGAGACACAATACCCCTATTATATGAGTGACCCCCTGCTGTTGTATTGAATTTTTTTTGTTTCTAAGATTTTTATTCAACAGCTTTTATGTTACATAACAAACAATTACATTGCAAACATCTGTTAACTGAAATTATTGAGATAATTGTGTCCATTGTTATTAAAATATAGTATTCATATCAATAAACAATCATTCAGCCAGATATCTCATATTTTTTCTTTTTGGTGATGGTTTTAACTAAATACGCAATTAAAGTTCCACTCCTAAGTATTCCTCACTACATCCATTCCTATGATCTCCCGTGCCACCCTCAGTACCTTTTGTCGTCTAGATGAGTTGCCTCTCCGCTTCCCAGCTCTACCCGTTCCAGTCCGCTCCACACTCCACTCCCTGGACAAGCCACCGCTGTTAGCCAAAATGTAATGTTCTTTCCTGTCCAGACCTTACAATGTACTATCTGGAGACTGAATCCAGGGTCCCCAAATGTCTAGGTAAATGTGGTGAGTGTCCAACAAAGTGTGAGTCATTCTTTCGTTAATGCAAAGATAATTTATTTTGTTTATGACTTCCTGAAATTGGATATGACTGCTTTTCCATCTTCTAGCAATTATATTTTTGGCGGCTAAAAAAATCATTTGTGCCAATATGTTCCCCTTATTACCCAGCCCCTGGTAATGAATTCCCAACAGGCAAGTCGAGATTGATGGTTCTAGGGGAGATTTAAGAATTCGTGAAGCTAATTTGGTAGCTTCAATCCAAATATTAGCCACTCTAGGACATTTCCACCACGTATGAATAAAGTCTCCCCTTCCCTGGCATCCTCTAAAGCACCTATCTGAAGTTGTTGGCGATAGCTTATTGAGCCTGGCAGGAGTCATGTATGCCCGGTGTAAGATTTTCAATGAGGTTTCTAGCAAGCTATAGTTATATGAGCCCTTAGAGAGGCTCAGAAAGGATTCCGCCCATTTGTCCCCCTCCCAGTTTTGTTGCATGTCTATCTCCCATTTCAATGTGTAAGCAGGCTTCCACTAAGCTTTTGGGGCATTAAACATAGTGTACAGTGAGCCTAAGGTTTTTACATATTATTGACATCCACGATTCTTTGGGCGGACCATGAATCCTATGTATCTCCTCAACCCAATGTCTAATTTTGATGTAGTTAAACATTTCTTGGTGTGGTATCCCTATTTTCCTGTTCATTTCTGCCCAAGAAATAATTCTGTCGCCCTCAAACCATGCCTCAAGTTTGTCTAAATTGTGTGTAGTCCAGAATGCTTTGGAGTCAGCTGTGAGGGTGGTCGCTAGAGAGGTTGATGTAAAGATTGAAGTAAGAGGTGATACGGGGTGAATCAGCTTATGTTCCTTCCTAGCCCATTTCCATATTTTCAGCGTAAATTTAGTTATAGGGTTATGGATTTGGGAGTCAATTGTGTGCGAACTCGGAGCCCATAAAATGATTTCCCATTTTAATGGGGCCATTTGTAGCTCTTCAATAAAAACCCAATTGGGCTGTAGGGTGGCAGAATGTATCTACGGTATAGAGGCAATTTGAGCTGCCTTAAAGTTGGTATTGAAATTAGGGCAGGATAATCCTCCTCTAGACTTATGTTTATACATAGTATGTCTGGCGATCCTAGGAGGTCTATTCCTCCAAACAAATCTAAAGACCTGGGCTTGAAACTGTGCCAATTCCCTGTTATTAATTTGGATCTGCAGAGTCCTGGCCAGATAAAGCAGCCTCGGCAAGATGTTCATCTTGACCGTGGCTATTCGGCCCGTCCATGAAATCTGCCTTTTTGTCCAGCTGTCTAAGTCCCTTCGAAGAGTCTTAAATAGGGGTGGGTAATTGGTTTTATAAATATCCGCTAGTGAGTTAGTCAACTTTATCCCTAGATAGTTAATGTAAGAGGCAGGCCATAGAAAGTTGTGTACCTTTTTTAGTTGGTCCAAGATGTCCCCAGGAATGCCCACACTTAAGGCTTCTGTCTTGCTATGGTTCAATCTCAGTCCAGAGAGAGTGCTATATTCATTGTTTGTGCCCAGTAGGGCGTCTATGGAGGAGCTAGGATTCGAGAGAGTGCACAGTAGGTCATCAGCAAACAAAGAACATTTTAGATGCTGATGTCCCACCCGCACCCCCTCTATCGAGGAGTTTGCTCTTATCGCCTGGGCCAAGGGCTCTATGGCCAAAGCAAAGAGCAGCGGGGACAGAGGGCACCCCTGTCTCGTGCCTCTCTCTATATTAATACTAGCCGTCTGGGAGCCTGGTAGTTTTAAAGTGGCCTTGAATAGCGTGTAGTAAGTGTGTAATAAGTTTAAGAAGTTGTATTGAATTTTGAGTGTAAAATTGTGGTTGTGAATCAGTAAAGCATGCATATGTTTGAAGCACATGGTGTGTCTTCATTCTCATGAGTACATTTCTGTTATACTGAGGGTTACTCTGCTCAACTGTGTGCCTATTTACAGCCCAGCTGTTCCTGCATCTTGGTCCAACTGCAATTGGTAACTTGTAGCAACCCGGGGGTGTCCAGCCAAGGTCTGCTGTTCTTACAGAACGGATTTTTCAAACGGACCAAAAACGAATCTGCGGGATAGGTTTAGCTGTAGTTTGCCTTATCAAGCCCCATAAGAAAAGCAGATCGTCACAGGGTTAAATAGTTTTTTTTAGATTATAGTATAAAAAAACACTCTTTATACAAATATATTGGTTTGTTTTCTCACTGTATTTTTGTAATTAGTAAGTATGATTTAGTCAGGTTGCAAACTCACTTAGTGTACATCCTGAAGCAGCTGATTCAGGGTCCATGTGATTACCTTATATAAATATATCCAGGGTCAATATAAGTCCATGTCAAGTGAACTTTTTGTACCAAGAGGTTTTCAACTGACAAGAGGGGATCCCTTGAGGTTAGAAGAAAAAATGATTCCACTTTAAAGAAGGTAAAGGATTCTTCACAGTGATTAAACTGTGGAACTCTCTACCAAAGGAGGTTGTGACAACAGACTCTATAGATAACTTAAAAAACATGTTGAATATATTATTTAATAGGAAGGGCATTTAGGGGTTATAGTGGATAACTAGAAAAGGTGGGGGTTTGATCCAGGGAGGAACCCAATTGCCAGTACCTGGGGTCAGGAAGAAATTTTATTTTTATTCCCTTATGAGAAATTTGGCAGTGCTTCAAGTAGTTTTTTTCTGTTTGTAATATGTAGATTAATTGTTAATTGATCCAGAGAAGGGCAAAGATCAGAAGAGATCTCAAAATATTGAACTTGATGCTATAAAAGTCTTTTTTCAACCTCTATTTCTATGTAATTATGTTTTAGTGAAAAAAAATCAAGAACCAGAATCTATATTTTATTTACAGTTATCCTACAGTGTAACCTACCATTTTGTTTTCTGCTGATCAGCTTCCTGAGATGGGAGGAGAATGAATTCACAGGAAATGTTTATCATAAGAAAGCAAATTTAGTATCTATAACTGCCATTTTTTTTCAGCAGAACTATTGAAAAGTTAATTAGTTTACAAGGACCCCCCCACCCATCCTGAGAAACTAGTGGGCCGAATCAGCACAGAAGATGAAATGTAATCCCGCAATAAAGTTTTATCAAGTTTTGTTATTTAAAGGACCATATAAAAAACTTTGATTAGAGTGGTAAACAGATCTGTCTTGTTGTAAAGGATGGGATGTGAATATTATGATATCCTTAAGGTAGTTTTGCCTTGTACACCACGATTTTAGCAGTTTAAACATAGTCACACTGGTTTCAGACAAGAAAGATTAATGCATTCTTCAAATCTTGGTGTTGTTAGACGTAAAATGTGAACCTGTGCATATTTGGTATCACTATATCATATGTTGATTGAGTGTTCATATTTAGTATCAAATTTTTCCTAAAATTAAACTGTTAAAGGACCACTGCACAGTGAAAAAAATATGCTTGTATGAAAACTGTAAATCTAAGAGTGTAATTAATAAGGAAGTCAAACAGCTTTTTTTTAATTAGAAAAATACATTTTGATGCCTCCACAGGACCTTGGGTGAACCCATGATACATTGGTGGAAGTTGTGTTTGTGAGAGGGTTATTTACATTTCTGGAGAGCTAGTAAAAGGATTTGAATGATGCAAGCTGTCTGCTTCTGAGCCTTTGAGAATGGAGGGGTGTGGTGTCAATGTCAATATTGTGCTATTATCAAAACAAAAGCTCTGGACGTCTACCTGTTCTACCTGCCCACACTTCACTCAGAATATGATAACTTCCTGTACTCATAGAGTCTTCAAAAATGTTTTACGTCCATGGATTACACAGGTACTATATAAATTACAAACAAATGTCCTTTTTTCTTGAACTGCAGTGGTCCTTTAAATCCTTTTACAGGGGAATTTGAATTTGATATATAAAATACAAAAGGAACGTTTTGGAGAAGTATTAACTAGTAGATATTTTTTGTAGTAGTAGTAACATTGTTATTTTAATTCCTTGTTTGTGGTCCTCGAGAACTAGTCCAAGGACAAAACTTTATCTCTGTGGAAAGAAGGCATGAGGACTGGATGAGAAATCAGAGGGGAATTTACACAGAAGAAGAACTGATTAACATAACAAGAAGCATGTGGAGTCAATGTGCATCCCTTTACTATGCACAATTTCCCATGAAGAAAATTGCCACAGCTCTTCTCACTTCATCTTAGTCACTTGTGATGCTTAGTAAGTTCCCTCCACAGACCATACTAAGTAAGTACTGACAAGTATACACTTCAAATACACAACATTTCTAATACACAACTATACAACTAAAGATCTCTTCATAAAGGCAGCAAGACCGGGCATTCCAGAGGTGGATAGTGGACAAACTAGTATCTATGCCGATCTTTCCCCGATCACCCTGTATATAAGGAGACTGTTGAAATCTCTCTTAGAGGTTATTTTAGCCCAGGGATGGAGATACACCTATCATATTTTGAGAGATTCCCCAAAAGCCAGAGAAAGCTCTATTAGGCCTTCCTATAGAGGATCTTTGCAAAAAAGCTCAACTGTTATTAAATCAAGTGTTTTTGACAGTGCCAATTATACTAGCCAAATCCTGGAAGTCAACTATCCCTACATGCAGTTTAGGCGAATCTCAACTTTGTCTATTCCATGAGCATTATCTCAGTCAACCTAGACTCTACACACAGAAAATGGGCTTCATGCTGGGACACCTGGACCCTTCTGGTTGAATGATAGAGATTCAAGATTAAAATAATAAATGATGGGTAATCTTTCAGGGCAACCATGGCTCTCCTTTTCTGCTTTTTCTCTAGTCTCTGCTTTTCTTTACTTAATATTCTCTTTTTTCCTTTGATTAAGGATGTAAATGGCAATCACTGTTCCCATTAATTTTGAAATGATTCCTGATGAAATCAAAACCCCTCTAATTATTTTTCAAAAGAGCTATATTTTGCTATGATCATCTTACTGAGCTGCTGCTACACTGGTGGGATCTTATAGCCATGGCATACTGTACCATAACCCTCCCAAGAGCCAAAAGCCCTCAGGGGGTAGTTTGAATTATTTAGCCTTCATTTCCTTCCACTGGTCCTCTGGGAAGGCCCCATAGCCTAATTGTACAATAAAATCAAAAGCCTTTGCAGAGTCCCCCAGAAGCATTTAAAGTGACAGTATAGCACAAACAGCACTACAAAATGATGAACTGTCAACATTACTACTCAACAATCCAATATCAACATATGTATAATTAAAAAATATGACATGTTAGTATTAAGCCAGTTTTATCATACAAAATCCAGGGTAACACACAATCCAGTACTCACTAGGTTAATACACGTCACAAAACCATGTTGCCTAGGAACAAACACTCTAATGCATAGTCTATAAATATATCATATTTTAACACAAAATAAACACATCTTTATTTTAATATCAAATATATTAATGAATAAAAACAAATTACTTTATATATATCTCTGTTTCATTGCCGCAGCCTAATTACAGCAGTTTTTACTGCACTTCCCACTCATTATAATATTTATGAGGCTCACATTTCCTATTGGCTCCTAGGGCCTGTCTCATCCATAAATCTCGGTTTGGCTGCTGCCTGCACAGAAATCTGTTGCGGCTAAGGCAAGATTTACGGCTGTGCACTGAGTGCACTAATCTGGGGGAGCAAAAGATTTAGATTAGTGTAGAAGTTAAGAAAAAAATCTCCCACATCCGATTAACAGCAGTGCCCCCAACTTAGAGCACCTGATTTACAAAGGACTCTAAGATGTTATTTTAAGACACATTTATGATTTTAACAGATTAGGAGACCTTGTCTGAGGCAAGGCCATATTTGAGATAGGATCTGATTAATCCTAAATGGTTTAACATTTCCATAACCTAATAGGAAAGATAATAATTCTCACTAGTAGAAATGGACACTGTTTAAAATATATTTTGGGGAATTCCTGGAGTTATGATCAACTGAATTCAGGCTATTTTACTGAGTTGCCTGTGCCTGAATCAGTAATGAGCTCGGCAATGTGTGGACCATACTGAAAATTAATTAGGATCAGGTGTAGAAGCTTTGAATCAGGCAGCTCTAAGTGATTTGAAACTACTTGTAACTACTCTAGTAGCAGAAATAGCAAGTACTAATATTGTTGTCTGTGGTGGAGAAAGGCCTTTATTCATTCCTAATAAAGACACTTTTTTTCTTCACTGTTTAAACATCAGAAATATGTACTGTATTTTATGTTATATAATAAAACATATGTCAATATCAGGTAACTGTGCATTATATATATATATATATATATATATATATATATATATATATATATATATATATATATAGTGAGGGATGTAGCCATGAATGTCCAGTAATCCAGATGAATGATCAGAGTATTGCAGTATATAGTGATACATTTTTTATTGGACAAACATATTTATTGGTTTCATGATGAGCTTTCGAGAAAGGACCTCTCTTTGTCGAATCAGAGGCAGTACTGATTATAGATTCACAAATACAGCAAAAAATTCCAGGATTCACAAATAATGTTCTGTTCAGCCAGCTGTGCAAGTGTATGGGGGTGCCTACCAAAGTAATTTAATGGTGGTCCCAAATAGTTTCACATCTAAGGAACCATAGATCAAACCAAACTCAGGAAGAGGGCGGAGAACAACATTTTTTAAAAATAAATAAACACACATATTTATTTACAATCATGAATGTTAAAAGGTTACAAGAAATGTTGGTAATGAGATAAAAATGCCATGTCTACATTAAGGCCTGATTTATTATTGTTAAAGAGCATAATCATTTTAATTTCAAATGTCTTTCTTTCCTTAGTGTTTTAAAAAACAAATATTTGAGTATTTTGATTTTGAGATTTTTCATAGAGTGGTTTTTCTGGGTGAAATGGTGTCCAACTGGAGTACAGTAGCTGTCCTCGCTGTGCTTATTGATGGAATGTCTGTGTAGATTCATCTTCACATGTAATGTCTGACTGGCTTCTCTAATGAAGCAGCCTCTCTCACATGCAGTACATTGTATCATGTAGACAACATTGGATGATGTTCAAGAATATGACCCTCTGATGTTGTAGATTTTGTTGATGTGTTGACACAATTTACACCAATTGTTATTGCAAGGTTTTGTGCCATTTTCTCTGTTATGCTGCTCATTGGTCAATCTACTGTTCACCAATGTTTGTCTGAGATTTGGTGGCTGCCTAATTTCAAGAATGGGGGTTTTGGGGAATATATGTTTTAATTCTGCATCTTCTGTTAGTAATGGTTGTAGATCCTTAAATATTTTGCGTATTCCTTCTGCAACCGGATGGTATGTGGTTACCAGAGGTGTAAGTGAGGTAATTTCTTTCGTTTTGTATTGCAGCAGGTGTTCCTGGGGTGTTTTAATGGCAGAGGTTACTTTCTGTGTGATGACATGGCGTTTGTAAACCTTTCTCCTGAAGGAGTCAGACAGTGTTTTTAAATGCTAATCACAGTCCTCATTGTTAGAACATATGCGGTGGTATCTGATGGCTTGATTTAAGATAATCACTTTTTTTTAATATGTGAGGTTTGAAAGCTAGAGCTGTGCAGATAACTGCATCTGTCTGCAGGTTTCCTATACATAGATAAGTTAAGTTTACCATTGGTAATGGATATGGCGGTGTCCAGAAAGTTCACCTTTTCTGCCGAGTAATCCATTTTAAATAGATAGATGGATGGAAGGTATTAAAAGCTGTGTAGAAGTCTCTGAGGTTTTTTTCTCCCTTTGTCCATATGATGAACAGGTCATCTATATAACAGTAGTATCTGTAAGATTTGTGGACAGGAATCTCTGTTCAAGGTCAGCCATAAATAAATTGACATATTGTGGTGTGCCATTATATAGGGACCCAGGATAAAAGTGAATGCACAGCTGATTCCAGGGAGCCAAAAGTGCCAGTGTGCTCCAAAAATACAGTGCCTAATTGCCCCAGACATTTGTTTTATAATAAAAGTTGTTACACCATTACCAAGATAAAAGATAAACAGTGGGCAGGTAGAAAAAAATAAGTGTATAAACACTAAACTAGGATAGGGATTGGGAATGGGTGTGTTTCCATACCCTCCACTGTAATTTAAAGACAGCTGAACACCCCCCCCCTCCCCCCCGAGCAGCATGAGGAGATAATCACCTGTTAAGTGTAGCACATTAGATTAGCTTGCAAAGCACTGAAAAGGGTAAACAACCTCCCCGTCTCCTAAACACCCTTTACAAATAGCTTACTTTTGACCATACCTGTTTCTTAGACGATAAAAGGAATATTGATTTCACATACTTGTCTGTCATGCAATTAAAGAACAAATGAGCATTGAAATGTTTAAATAATTAAACATGTATTTCCTCTGCAGTCTACATTTTCAAAAAAAGATCTTCCTACTGACACAGTAATTAGATTTTTCCAGAAAATTGTACCAGTCACGTTATACAGCTCCAAATAATAATAAATAATTGATTCCCTCCTGATTTATTTTCTGTGTGTATTTGTAATATCTCCCTTCTTGGCAATCACAATTGCTGTCAGCCACCCACCTTAATCATTTTCCTTTTTGGCAGCATTCTGGGATCAAATGACATAAAGGAGCAGGTCCTTACATAACTATACACTTTGTCCATCCCTTTGCCATGAGGTGGGCATTAAATACAGCTAGAAATTAATGTTCAAAACCTCCTTTATAATTGTAGTTACTTTGGGGCCCCCTATTCCTCCCAACTTCTGGTTCAGGGAAATGGGGCAATAAATAAATATTATAATATTATATCACATAATTATTAAAATGAACTATATCCCTACCTAACTAATCCACACTAGAGTTACTAATAAAACAGTAACCATGTTAACTGTGGCCTTTATTGCATTACATTATGCCAAGTTACATAATGTATTTGTTTGATAAATTGCTACAGCATTTGCATGCCTAGGCTTGATTAATATATAACTGTTAAAACAGGTGATTGCACTGAGAAATGATTGGCAGTGACTGTCATTTAATATTCCAGGAATGTTACAGCAGGTCACAAAGGCTTTTGCAGATAAAATGTCAGAATGATACATCTTTGCAATAAATACTCATAAGTACATATAAATATAGATGGTAAGATTGCGAGTTTTCAATCTTGTGTCAGTGCCTTGGAAACAAGCTCTAAACAGGGCCCTCCATTCTTTCCAAGGTGTTTAATTTGTTTTCTGCTATGTACTCAACCCATGTACAGCGCTACGGAATATTTTGGCGCAATATAAATTAAGATAATAATAATAATAAATATATAAATTCCTACAATTTTATGAATTGTAGCTCGTAACGTAGCTCGCAAGACTTAAGGCTATTAAATTGGCCTCTTAAAGCAACCCACAGATGACTTGTGGGTTATGGCGCAGCAAGGCCGAAAAAAGCCTACGGGACGTGGAACGTGGAACTTTGAGGCCGCAAATCCTTTGTTCTTTCAAGCCTGTAACCGATACGTTCCAATTGAGCTATTAAATTGCTTCAAACTTGTAACTCGCAAATGGAGCCAAGAAACCAACAGCCTTATTAAATTACGATTTGGCCAATTCTAAAGGGCTCTATATAAAAACATAGCATATTTTTTTACAGAAGTTTTTAGTTGGTGAAGAGCTTGCTTTTGGATAGAAGTTCACTAACTAAAAACTTTTGTATAATAAATATGCTCTGTGTTTATATAGAGCCCTATTCAATTGGCCAAATTGCAATTTAATAAGGCTGCAAATTGGCCCCGAAAAATGTTTAATTTTTGTGTTATATCATGACCCATGCATGATCCATTTAGGCTAGGTAATAAATAAAGGACACGACAACTGAAGTTGGGAGAAACAACGGGCCACAGCTTTATTATAACAATTGTAAACAACAAACTATAACTTATTTAGATGAACTATTTTAGTCCTTTCTTCCCGGGGGAGGAGCCCGGCCACGAACAGTGACCTCACGCTTTGAGCCCTGCCCAAAGCCCCAATGCTTATCTTTAAGCACGCCCTGTGAGGTGGGGCCACCGCCCACTTAGGCCAGTGGGCCGGGCAACTCACCTCCCACCACGGAGCACGCGAGGGACGCCTCCCGAGGCTGCGATCCCCCCCTGCTGGACATCAAAGCCAAAGCCCGTAAAACGCTCTCCCTAAACTCCAACATCATCAATTCTAATCCCATTTCCGTAAGGTGAACCTTATCTTTTCCGAAAAAATCGCCGGCGCCGACCGGTTCGAACTCCTTGTACCAGATTGCAACAAAACCCAATTTTCTAACAAAACTCGCAATCTGCTGGTTGATCTTCTGTCTTGCCTTGTCCAGACATACTGGGTCACGCGCGTTACGCCAAGATCTTCTCTTAATCATTTCCGACCAGATAAGGAACGTGCCTGGGAACTTTTTCACCCACTTCTCAACGTCTCTTCTCATGACTTTTAACATCCGTCTCATGGGCACCGTCCCCAAATCGTTCCCGCCGGCATGGATTAATATCACACTGGGCTGACCGTAACGCTGCGCGTATGTATCCAAAAGCTCGTCCAATTGCGCCCATCGCAGTCCCCGAATGCCACACCACCGTACGCGCAAGTCCGTAACAGGAAAGCCCAGTTGTGCCTTTTCTTCGGTAACTGCGGCTAACCTGTGGGCCCAGTACACGTATGAATGGCCAACAATCCACAGTTGCTTTTGTTCTCCTGAAAGTAGAATCAAAGAAAGAAAAGTGAGGATTTGGATTTCCCTGGGTGTTTTCCACCCCAAATATACAGTGTACAAAATGGTGGGATAAATATGAACTAAATAAATTTTATTAAATACATGACAGCGGCGTCTTTAAAAGCAAGGGATATTAAAAACACTAATAAGGGGAATAAAAAGAGGGCAAATGTAGGGAATAGTAAATAACCCTGTAGCACTAGTATTGCGCAATGTGAGACTCTGAAGTGAGTGGGTATTACTATTCTCACCTAGCAGGCAAGCCAAGATATTTGCAAAAAGTTCCCAGGGCCTAGAAGCCCTATAGTATTATAAGTAATGTATATATATAAAGCACCCTTATGCTGAAATGAATGTCCTCCAAATATCTAGAGGATGACTTAAATGAAGCAATATTCTTGCGTATAGGGTATAGGTAAAAAGGTGCCTTACTGATAAACCTATTGTACTTTAATAAAGGTACTGAGAGGTTGTACCTATATAGGCAGAGTTTGAAAAAAACTCAACCTGGAGTACAAACAAAGTTATCAAGAACAGCTATATATTACACAGCATAGGAATCAAGCTGTGTCTGTGTGCACTTATAAGTAACTAGCTGCCATATGGTACAAAAAGTACCTAGAGATGTATGTGCAAAATGAAGGCTGTTCCCCAACTTAAAGGTTATACAAGAGGTAATATCAGGTACTTGCAGACATATTATGCCACTAGTGGGATATAAGGGGCTTTAAACTAGGCCATAACTGTAGCAGATTCGCGCTTCCTGGAAAGCTCGGCCGCTAGGTTTGCAACACGCATGCGCACGTCTACCGTGATGACGTGTGCAGCGTGGTTGCTAGGAGCCTGACGCGTTTCGACGTATCACGTCTTTGTCAAAGGAAAATTGTATAACGCTGTCTCTGAGAGCTTTATATAGGGAGCTGTCGCATAGGCAACATAAAAGTAGTACATGTATTGCCCATAACGGGCCGAAAAAATATTACAAATGGCATAGAAATTCCGTATATACAAAAGGCCACTGAAAAGAATGTGCAAACGCTAAGGAAAACCAATGCAGTTGTTATGGTATCAATGCATAGGACATATAGTCAAGCTAGGAAGGCTTATAATGAGAAGTGTAGTGTGAAGACTATTACATATAAATTATGTGAGATTAACAAAAGTGGAAAGAAAAAGACAAAAAAAGGACAAAAAGGAATATCAGGAGTGGAGGGCCATTATATAAATGAGAAATAAGCTCCATTATATAATTAAGAATAGGGTATGTGTTAACTAATGTGACCAGTGCCTATAACAGATTACTCTTAATTATATAATGGAGCTTATTTCTCATTTATATAATGGCCCTCCACTCCTGATATTCCTTTTTGTCCTTTTTTTGTCTTTTTCTTTCCACTTTTGTTAATCTCACATAATTTATATGTAATAGTCTTCACACTACACTTCCCATTATAAGCCTTCCTAGCTTGACTATATGTCCTATGCATTGATACCATAACAACTGCATTGGTTTTCCTTAGCGTTTGCACATTCTTTTCAGTGGCCTTTTGTATATACCTACGGAATTTCTATGCCATTTGTAATATTTTTTCGGCCCGTTATGGGCAATACATGTACTACTTTTATGTTGCCTAGGCGACAGCTCCCTATATAAAGCTCTCAGAGACAGCGTTATACAATTTTCCTTTGACAAAGACGTGATACGCGAAACGCGTCAGGCTCCTAGCAACCACGCTGCACACGTCATCACGGTAGACGTGCGCATGCGTGTTGCAAACCTAGCGGCCGAGCTTTCCAGGAAGCGCGAATCTGCTACAGTTATGGCCTAGTTTAAAGCCCCTTATATCCCACTAGTGGCATAATATGTCTGCAAGTACCTGATATTACCTCTTGTATAACCTTTAAGTTGGGGAACAGCCTTCATTTTGCACATACATCTCTAGGTACTTTTTGTACCATATGGCAGCTAGTTACTTATAAGTGCACACAGACACAGCTTGATTCCTATGCTGTGTAATATATAGCTGTTCTTGATAACTTTGTTTGTACTCCAGGTTGAGTTTTTTTCAAACTCTGCCTATATAGGTACAACCTCTCAGTACCTTTATTAAAGTACAATAGGTTTATCAGTAAGGCACCTTTTTACCTATACCCTATACGCAAGAATATTGCTTCATTTAAGTCATCCTCTAGATATTTGGAGGACATTCATTTCAGCATAAGGGTGCTTTATATATACATTACTTATAATACTATAGGGCTTCTAGGCCCTGGGAACTTTTTGCAAATATCTTGGCTTGCCTGCTAGGTGAGAATAGTAATACCCACTCACTTCAGAGTCTCACATTGCGCAATACTAGTGCTACAGGGTTATTTACTATTCCCTACATTTGCCCTCTTTTTATTCCCCTTATTAGTGTTTTTAATATCCCTTGCTTTTAAAGACGCCGCTGTCATGTATTTAATAAAATTTATTTAGTTCATATTTATCCCACCATTTTGTACACTGTATATTTGGGGTGGAAAACACCCAGGGAAATCCAAATCCTCACTTTTCTTTCTTTGATAGTGTTTAGTGGTTTAATCCACACAGAGGAAACATATGACTTACTTAGAATTTTCAACCTTATTCCAGTAATTTTTAGTTTTCATACTTGTTTTCATTTGAGCTTAGTTTAAGGAGCAAGTAAACTGTACCAAGCCTCTTTAAGATGGCGAATTCTGCTATAAATAATATAGATGTGGACTCACTTCAAAAGGAAGCCGATGAGAGCTTTGGCTCTAGGGCCCAATCCATCACAGCTAATGAGAGGAACATTAAAGATCAATTTGGTGAATTGCTAAAAACTGCTAAAAAACAGCTAAGATCTATATGGGAAATTAGTAGCCTGCAAAACTACCTAAAAAATCAAATTGTCCCTAGAGGACTGAGAATAAATATAAGTCCAGCAAGTAACCTGTCGAATGAAACATTCACAAAGAAGTGGCAAGAAATATTGTTAAAATGTTCATTTGAACTTATGTCCTTTATAATTGAGACCGAACAGCAGAACTTAGAAATTATCAAACCAAAGTTGGCATTATACCAACAAGAGTTTGGTAAATTCAGTGAAGTATCTGAGTACAATATGTTCTGCACAAGGTTGAATGATAATATAGACAAGTTTAAGAAAGAGATTAAAGAACGCAAACAAAAGAAATTTTGGAGGGATCAGACTGACTTTAAAACTGGCAGGATATTTAGAAGATTCCCAAAATTTAATGTTAACCAAAGAAGTTCTGACATTAGCTCCTCAGAATTTGAGAACTCTGATAATGATGACTTTCACCCTTATAACACCAGGACCAGACGAGGAAACTATCCTCAGAAAAGAGAGAACTATGAATTAAGAGCAAATCTTCAGACCAGGGAGAACCCTAGATTTAACGAACAACAACAATCTTTTTTAGAGAGAGGCAGGATCCCTGTGAAGGGGCCAGAGAGGACACTCAGATCCAAGGGAAACAGAAATACTTGACTCCCAACCCCTCTAACCCCCCAGCTATGAATCCACAGATAGTCAATTTGTCCAAATTTCCCCTCAATATACATCATACCTCAGTGTTACAGAGAGGTTTGACATTTGTCCCAACATCCAGATCAGATACATTCACACACATAAAAGATTTAAACCTCTTCGCCCGTAAGCTAGCACTGCATAAATTCTATAAACTAAAGGAGGAGAGAGAATGTATGAGTCTGGGTGTGGGAAAGGAAGACATAGAAACTTTACAATCTCTGTTATACTTGCTAAAAGAGAATGAACCAGTTGATTCTATGGAGTAAAGTCAAATCTAAAATCTGGAGAAATAAAAGCACTTTTACACCAGGAATGAAAGACTATGCTAACATCTGGGTCTTTCTTCAGCAAACCACCTTAGAGATTGAGGACATAGACTATTACAAACTTAAAAAGGTATTCAATTTGACTAATAATGAATTCATAGCATTAAAAGAATTGGAGAAGTGCAAGGAGATACAAATTAAGCCTGCGGATAAGGGAGGTAACATTGTCATCATGAATAACGAGGAATATAGAGATATGTGCAGCAGAATTTTGGGAGATAATAGCACATACAAGGTGATCCAAAAAAATCCAACCAATGAGTACAAGACACTCTTGAAAACTATTTTGGATAATGCATTGAAAGAGGACCTTATTGATGAACAAACTTATGGGTTTTTATACCCCAAATTTCCTACTATCTCGATTTTTTATTCCCTCCCTAAAATTCATAAAAAGAAATTACCAATCCCTGGTAGGCCTATTGTATCCGGCACTGATAACCTGTCCCATAATGTCAGCATATTTATTGACCACTATCTGAGAGAATTGGTAGAAAGTCTCCCCTCTTATGTCAAAGATACAAATGACATTTTAAAACAGCTGGATGACCTCCATATACCTGAATCAGCATGGCTAGCCTCTATTGATGTGGAGGCATTATACAGCAGCATACCACATGGGTATGGTATAGAGGCCTTAAGTTACTTTCTAAGTATGAAAGGTGTTATGCACACAAAATTTAATGGACTTCTTTTGGAACTTTTGGAATTCGTGTTAAAGCACAATTACTTTACGCATAATAACAAATGGTATCACCAGCAAAAAGGGACAGCCATGGGTACACCATGTGCTCCCAGTTATGCCAATTTGTTCCTGGGCTGGTGGGAAGAGAAATTTGTTTTCCATGAATCTACATCCTCACTCTCCGAGCACGCATTAGTATGGCGGCGCTATATTGATGATGTGTTAGTGGTTTGGACAGGCACTGAGTCTGAATTTGAACAATTCATGTCTGACCTTAATACCAATGACTTGGGCCTTAAATTCACCTACGAGTTAAACCTATCCTCCATCACATTCCTAGATCTGTTGATAACCAAAGATGAGGAAGGAAAGATATCAACCACTACTTATAGGAAGGATACTGCCACAAACTCTCTGTTGACTTGGGATAGCCAGCATTTTGAACCCCTTAAAAGGGGGATACCAAGAGGTCAATACCTTCGAATAAGGAGGAATTGCAGCTCTGATGCAGAGTTCAAACTAGAGGCAGATAAACTAAGAACTAGATTTAGAGACAGAGGCTACTCAAATAAATGTCTCAAATCTGCCTTTAACTATGCATCTAACTGCAAGAGATCTGAACTTTTGAATGGCCTTAGCAAGAATACAGATAAGGAAAGCAAACTATCTCGCTGTATTATGACTTTTGGCTATGATTCTGAGGCTATCAGAGACATTTTATCTAGACATTGGCATTTATTGAGGAGTGACGAGGATTTAAAAGATGTTCTAACACCAAAGGCCTCCATCACATACCGTAGGGGCAAGAACTTGAAAGATAGACTGGTCCATAGCTCTTTTAATGAACAGAAACCAGGGACCTGGCTAAAACCCCTAACAGGGTGTTTCAAATGTAGCAGATGTAAATTCTGCAGGTATGTTACACCTTTGAAAATATACGAGCATCCTATTACTGGGGAAAAATATAAGATAAAAGAATTTATGAACTGTTGTTCTACGGCGGTTATCTTTGTGGCCACCTGTATTTGCAGGAAGATCTATGTAGGAAAAACGAGGCGCCAGTTGCGCCGCAGGATAGGTGAGCATATTTACAGTATCAAGAATGCATTGGATACACCAATTGCCCGCCATGTCAAGTATTGTCACAACAATAGAAGTGAAGTTTTATCTTTTTGTGCAATAGACCAGGTCCATATAGGCCCAAGACAGGGTGACCTGGAGAGAAAATTACTACAATGTGAGGCACGCTGGATATATCAATTAAAGGCCCAAGCACCTTATGGACTTAATGAGGGGTTTACTTTCACACCCTTCATCTAGTACTTGGTTCTTTTCTCTTTTTATATTATTCTGTCCATCTTTTGGTAGGCCTTATTGTCTCATAGACACTTTGTACACTTTAACCCTCACAGAGTCACAGTCTGCCTCACAATTATGTTTATTCACCATAGTGAGTATTTGTGCTACTCCTTCTGTTCCTCACTTTTTGTTCATCCCATTAGTTGGACCTTTAGTGCATTACCACACTTTTTCCTTTCTATTTTATACATGAGTAATCTGTTATAGGCACTGGTCACATTAGTTAACACATACCCTACTCTTAATTATATAATGGAGCTTATTTCTCATTTATATAATGGCCCTCCACTCCTGATATTCCTTTTTGTCCTTTTTTTGTCTTTTTCTTTCCACTTTTGTTAATCTCACATAATTTATATGTAATAGTCTTCACACTACACTTCTCATTATAAGCCTTCCTAGCTTGACTATATGTCCTATGCATTGATACCATAACAACTGCATTGGTTTTCCTTAGCGTTTGCACATTCTTTTCAGTGGCCTTTTGTATATACCTACGGAATTTCTATGCCATTTGTAATATTTTTTCGGCCCGTTATGGGCAATACATGTACTACTTTTATGTTGCCTAGGCGACAGCTCCCTATATAAAGCTCTCAGAGACAGCGTTATACAATTTTCCTTTGACAAAGACGTGATACGTCGAAACGCGTCAGGCTCCTAGCAACCACGCTGCACACGTCATCACGGTAGACGTGCGCATGCGTGTTGCAAACCTAGCGGCCGAGCTTTCCAGGAAGCGCGAATCTGCTACAGTTATGGCCTAGTTTAAAGCCCCTTATATCCCACTAGTGGCATAATATGTCTGCAAGTACCTGATATTACCTCTTGTATAACCTTTAAGTTGGGGAACAGCCTTCATTTTGCACATACATCTCTAGGTACTTTTTGTACCATATGGCAGCTAGTTACTTATAAGTGCACACAGACACAGCTTGATTCCTATGCTGTGTAATATATAGCTGTTCTTGATAACTTTGTTTGTACTCCAGGTTGAGTTTTTTTCAAACTCTGCCTATATAGGTACAACCTCTCAGTACCTTTATTAAAGTACAATAGGTTTATCAGTAAGGCACCTTTTTACCTATACCCTATACGCAAGAATATTGCTTCATTTAAGTCATCCTCTAGATATTTGGAGGACATTCATTTCAGCATAAGGGTGCTTTATATATACATTACTTATAATACTATAGGGCTTTTAGGCCCTGGGAACTTTTTGCAAATATCTTGGCTTGCCTGCTAGGTGAGAATAGTAATACCCACTCACTTCAGAGTCTCACATTGCGCAATACTAGTGCTACAGGGTTATTTACTATTCCCTACATTTGCCCTCTTTTTATTCCCCTTATTAGTGTTTTTAATATCCCTTGCTTTTAAAGACGCTGCTGTCATGTATTTAATAAAATTTATTTAGTTCATATTTCTCCTGAAAGTAGAAAGCAACACCATTACACCACTGCACTCGGCCTTACATAGGACCCAAAACGTTCCGAATCCCATCTACCGATGTGCTTTACTGCCGCGTCGGGCAAACCCAGCCTGGCTGCCTCCGTGGCAGCCCCAATGCGGAAAGAGTGTGTTCCGAACTCCGACTGCTCAAAACCGAGCCGCTGCAGTGCGCTTTTTAAAACTCTTTTGAATTGGTACTGATTGGTACTGTGACAGTGCTGTTCCATCGGCATGTACCAGCAGCGAACACCGTCCCGCCGATCGCTGCTTAAGGTACTCCTCTACACATGCATATGGGCAACACTCCGTGCCAACCTGATGCAGAACCACTTCTCTTCCTTTTCCCACTTGATCGGTCTTTGACCTCCGCAACCAGATTACTACCGTGCCTTCCCTCAGGCAGGTATCCACTAATTGCAGTCCCCCCGAGCCGTGTCTACTGTTCGCGACTAACTCCCCTATCCTAAACGCTCCGAAGAACGCCAGGGAAAAAGCCATTCGGAAAAGTAGAGATTCAAAGGGGTTTCTGCAAACCACCACCAACGCCTGAGCCACTCTCAGTAACAAAGAAAATGTAATCGGCCGCCTGTTATCCGGCCTACGATGACCATTGAACATTCCGCGCACCACCTTGCGCACTAGAAACTCCTTTGTAAGGTCCCTCTGCCCAGCAAGCTTAAACATAAAAGCCAGCGCCGTGACCTTTCTCCCTACTACGGCTCTTGTTTCGCCTTGCTCAGCGCACCTCAGCAGGTACCAAAGCAGGATCCCTATGCTCTTATCTTCCGTAGTAGCACCACCTGCCAGTGCCACTAAGCTATCCCATTTTGCCCACACGCGTCTATAAGCGGTCCATGTTGCTGGGGCAACAGACTGTCTCACGAGTCTCGTCACCTGGCAGCTCCAAGCTCCCAAAGCTCCGCGGTAATGCGTTCCCCCAGGGCATTCGCCTGAGGAGCCAGTGCCCTGAATCGATCCTCCTGAAACCGAGAAAGGGTGTAAGCAATTCCGTTTTCCACTACTGGGACATGTCTTGCCTGAAACCATATGTTCAGGCGAAGGCAACATAGTACAAGATGACGGAGTAATCGTATGACCGGTATAGATGTTGCCGTGATGTTGTTCACGGCCTCCACCAACCCTATCTTATCCGAGTGAAATATGACTCGCCGATCCCTGAAACTTACACCCCATATGTGTACTGCTACCACTATGGGAAACAGCTCGAGGAATGTAGGGTTCCTTGTTAAACCCGCCGCTTCCCATTCCTCCGGCCACGCCGCAGCGCACCATCTCCGTTGGAGATATGCCCCACAGCCAACCGGTCCGGACCCGTCTGTGTGGAGTTCTAGCTCTGCGTTGGTGCCGCCCTTCTTTTGAAGAAGCACCCGCCCATTAAATTCAGCAAGGAACACTGACCATACCTTCGCATCGTCCCGCATAACCCTGGAGACTTTTATGAAATGGTGCTGTTTCGCAATACCTATAGTAGCGAGTGACATCCTCCTACAGAATATCCTCCCCATGGGGATAATTCTGCATGCGAAATTCAACTTCCCTAATATCGATTGCAACCGTCGCAAAGACACCCTCCGTGTGCCTTGTAGCGCCCTGATCTCCGCTTGCATGTCTGCCACCTTTTCCAAGGGAAGACTGCACTCCATTGTCGTGGAGTCAATCCGAATCCCCAAGAAAGTCAACTGCTCCGTGGGGCCCTCTGTTTTGGGTGGGCCAGTGGTACCCCGAAATCTTTGCAGATTTCGGTGAAAACCTCCAACATGAAACAGCAAGCGTCGTTTCCAGCTGGACCGACGAAAAGGAAATCATCTAGGTAATGGGTAATGCTCGTGTACCCGGCTTCGAGGCTCGCAACCCATTGTAAAAATTTGCTGAAAAGCCTCGAAGTAAGCACATGATATTGAGAATCCCATGGGTAAACATAAGTTGACGAAATAGCTGCCGTCCACAAAACACCCTAGCAGCCGATGGCTCGATGGGTGCACCGGTAGCAACCTGAATGCTGCCTCAATGTCCACCTTTGCCATGAGCGCCCCGGGGCCCGCCCGCCTAACCAAGTCGACCGCCCGGTCAAACGACTTGTAAGACACAGTAGCCTGGTCTTTTGATATACCATAATTTACCGACCGGCCTCTGGGGTAAGAAAGGTGTTGTATTAACCTAAATTTACCCTTCTCCTTCTTGGGGACCACCCCAAGTGGAGACACGATCAAATCCGGAATGGGCGGGAGTGCAAATGGCCCCGCCATCCTACCCAGTTTTACCTCGTTGATAACCTTTGCATGAGCTACCCCTGCGAATTCCCTGGCCGACTTCAGATTTGGGACAAGGAAACCCTGAATGTCAATGCCACATGGAATACGGAATCCTTCCTGGAACCCGTCTTCCAGAAGGCGCGCGGCTTTGGCAGTGCCCGCTAATTTACCGTAGCGTTTTAGCCACTGCAGCATGGCGGGGAGGCGTATGGGCGTCCTGCCCTTTTGCAGGAGGTTCTCCGCCCCTACCTCCATCCTTTGGTCTACCGCATCTAGTGGTGCTCTCCCCCGCAGTTTGAACATGCCCGAAAGGGCGTCGTGACTCTCATGGGTGTCATAATGTTTAACCAATATGCCACCGCTTTGTCACTCCACGCCATGGTTGGCCTTAAGGCCAAGTATTGGCGGAATTCCTCGTCATACCGCCACCAGGCTTTACCTCCATAGACTTTGTGGGCATTGCGAATTTCATCTATGTAAACGAATAATCCTGAACTCTGCTCAGGGTGTCGCTCACATAGCACGCAGGCCCATATGGAGAATGCTTGCAGCCATGTATCGAACGTCCTAGGTAACCTGGCAAAGGATTTCCGCCGCTCATCACCATCTCTGGGGCCCCTCTCGGCTATATCCATTTGCCTAGACATAGGGAGAAGGGAGAACAATTCTACAAACTCCCTCCTCCAGATCTTTTCCTTAACCTCCTGGGTACGGTGTGCCCCTAATTTATCCAACGAGCACAAGACTATTGGTCTCATGGCTGCGTCAGTAACCCCTGCATTGGTACTGCCCACTACTGCAACAGGATCGCCTACCGGCTCGGGCGCGCGTATGGTACCTAACGCCTCGGCCTGGCTTGCGCGCGCTGGCGCCACAATAGCTGGTGGCTGGGACCACGCACCCTTCGCTAGTCCGCCTATCCAAGCACCCATCTCTTGCTCACTGACCGTAATGTTGTGCGCAGCTAGGAGGGTCTTTAATGACCCAAAAAACCCGGCCTTTGTGTGCGAGGGTTCTCCCTTTTCTGCTGCGCAGCTCAACACTGAGCGCTCACCTGCTTCTGGAAGCCTTGGAGTGGACACAGCCAACGGAGTATCCCTGCGTCTTTCCTGACGCTCCGGGGACTCTGACCGTCTGGCCCTCCGCGCGCTTCTCCTCTCCGATCCTGTGCATGCACAGCTGCACCGACAAGATCTCCTGCTTCTCGATCTGGATCTCCTTCTGGATCTGTGGGTGCAAGAAGAACAGTCACTAGCTCTCCGCGACCGGCATGCCCGTGCCCATACCGCCCGCTCCTCCTCTGAGGAATGGTCCTGGTCACCTAAGCCAGCCCGGCTGGAGTAAGGGGTAGGGGTTCCCTTAAAACTTCATCGGGCGTTGTAACGTCTGGCTGTTGGTCGGTCTTAGACCCCTTCTGCTGTGGCCTAACCGTCTCGCCCTCAGTCTCAACTCTGGTACGTCTTAGTGGCGTGTGCGTAAATAGTAGCGGACTGTACCTGCTTGTAGCCTTCTTAGCTCGAGTGGGGCGTCCTAGCCTTGCCACTGCCGCTGTTACTGGCACGTCATCGATCATGACCATGCTGTCTTGGCTATTCATTTCTCTGATCACTCCGTCTCTTCTCTCTCTCGTCGTCGCCATGTTCCGCTCACCGCCTAATGGGAGTCCCTGCAAAGTAACAGAAGCGCTGTTATTAAAGGAAGCCCTAGGAACCGCCTGGTTGGCGCCATGAGGGTCTGTAGGAGCCTTTTTAGGACTTTTCTCTTACCCCCTGCACCCCCTCTATGGGGTGTTAAAGGGGTGTTTCTTGACCTTTGTCACGGCCTAGGATCTTTGGGCAAAGTGACCGGTGGTGGCCGGGGTTTAGCCTCAACAGTATAGCCCCTTATGTGCTGGTAAGCTGGGGATCAAATCTCAGTATTTAACCTTCCTACTGTATTCTATAGCTGCAGGACCTCAGACCTCCGTCCGTTTCAGTCGGGAGACCGCGCTGCACTGAACGCCGCGAAAACGGGCTTCCCGACACGCCCCCAGATGCAGCTGATTGGCTAACGGGCAGCCTCCGCGTACTACAATCCCAGCAATCAAAGTGTTAAGGCATATACTGTAACTCGCATATCACATTTACAGCTTTATCAATATTGCATTATATCTGGAATGTGGGTCCGATCATAACTCGTAATTGAACCTCCATTTTTCAGTGACGTAATTCTGCTCACTTTTGCCATTGGCTCCTCGTTACTACGAGTTAGACTACAAGTAACTACGAGTTAAACTAATTGATCACATTCATTGCCGATGAGCGAACAATGGTTTACAGGTTTGCCTCTCAAGCCCATAACTCGCCGCCTGTACTAATTTAATAGCACCATAAATCAGCAATAGATAGATAGATAGTTCTTAACAAATATGAGGAGCATGCAGATAATACTGTGATAAACCTGGTTAATCCAGCAACATGTGCTATGAAACTAAAGTCTCTAAGAACACCTACTATAGGCCCCAATCAGGACGTTCTTCTGAACTTCCGTTCTTTAATTACATTTACTATTTACCCTCCTGAAACTTCCAAATCCTTATTTAAACTAACAATTAAGAAAAATCATTGGTCTGGGTAACCTGTAATATGTAAACTGAACTCCTGTGACAACTGAATGCCATTATTTTAAAATATGTGTGTGGTTATCCATCCACAAATCTGATCCTTGATTATATTTTTATAAAAATGTTGTGGAAGACAATTCACTACCCGTGTACTCTACTAAACTATCTAAACTATTATATACATCATTTTCAGATATTGGTTTATTATAACATATACTGCTTTAATTCTGTAAAATATAGAGCTATTTGTTTTCACCAATGTTTCTTCATTATCCTTATACTGTATCACCGACAGTATATATAAATAAATGTGTGTGTGCCTGCATCTCTGTGTGTCTGTATCTCTGTGTGTGTCTATATCTATGGCCCACATTCAATTTGAGCCTCGCAACTCGATCACAGACAGCCGATTGTCTGCGAGTGAGTTGTGGGCTCCCGTTCCACTCCGTTTGTGATGCTATTCAATTGCTAAGGCTCGTAAGTTGCAGGCCTGAAGCAAAAAACGTAAACCATGCACTGTTTCGGAGCTGTTGAGGGTGGGAACATGATCAATTAAGCAAGCCCCTAAACTCCCATTTCAAATCAGAAAATGGGAAAGGAGTCGTCTGTCTAAATTACGGCAGTAAAACATGGTGGTTACTTGTCATTCAATTAGATTCGGGGGTCCGATTTATGATCACACTTGCAAAAATGCAAATCAAAGAATTATTAAAATGAATGCTAATACTGTTCTAGTCCATATGGGCAGCCTGATATGTATTAACTCATTGATACCCAAGATCGATTTAACCCCAGAATGACACATAAAAATAACATTTATTTCCTGGCAATTTGCGAGCTTGAGATTGTTGTGCAGTTAATTCTAATGTCTATCATCTCTTTCCCCGGTATTTACAGTGCAGTATTGATTTTATATTCACATTTTGCAGTGCTACAAATTGGTGTTTAACCCCTTTGGGGGTCCTCACTAGCACATATAGGATTTTCTCCTTCATTTGCAGTTTACGAGTGTGAATATGTTTGCGAGCTTGGGGAAATTGAGCAATTGAATAGCGATTTTCGATTTTAGCCTTGTGAAAGTAACCGATCAAAGGCTTCTAGAGGGTGTAAGTTATGAGTTTGACAACACCATTTTTTCAAGCTTGTAACTCCGAATCTGATCGGAGCCTGCAAAAAGACGCCAATTGAAGTAGCTTACGACCTCACTTACAGACTCCCGGATCTAAAAATCGCTCAATTGAATGGGGTTCTATGTGTCTGTATCAGTGTGCCTGTGTGTTTACCTGTGTGTTTGCCTATATTTGTATGTTTACACCCACAACATCCCTTTGGGGGCCAAAAGGGATATATATATATATATATATATATATATATATATATGGATGGATTATATACAATCCAGGAATCCCACCCATGTACAGCTATTTCAAGGTTACTGCCTCTCCTCAGTGTGGGGTTGGTTCCTAGCTTGTGTAGCAGATTTTATGAGGATGTAGTATACCACAACAATCATTTAATTTATGGTGGGCAAAGCTTAATGGAAGTCCTCCACATTACAGCAGTACAGTAAATAAATAGTACATTTGAGTTCACATTTGAATATCTAAAACAAGTTTAAAAAACGTGTTTCCCCCCCCGGAATATATATATATATATATATGTATATATATATATATATATATATATATATATATATATATATATATATATATATATGTGTGTATTGGGAGAAAGCTGGATAGGGATATGAAAGAGTGGTTGAAGTCATTCATGTGAGCTTGATGCTAACTAACGCCCTGTGCCAATCCAGCCAGGTAGGTATTAACAGGCTCAATGAGGTTGCAAGCTTTACCTCATCACAATTACTCAGCGGGCTGTAGCTCATCACAGTGAAGCAGCACCTGGGGTAGTCCTACTGAGGCCAGGTGTAACTGAACCTAATGAGGACCTGTGAGAGTCAGAGTGAAGGAGTTAAATTAAATGGAACTAAAAAAGAGATTCTGTGTGACCGCTTGTGCTCATTACTGCAATAGCTATTGGCCGAAGTTTGGAGCCTGACAGTATAATGTCTACAGGTAAAGCAAGAACTGCATAAGGACACTAGAGACTGTGCAGTGGCTGAGGTGTTTTCATTACCTGTAGCAGACAAGCTGCATGGTTTCAGAGAGTGTTCCTGCAATACAGTTAGCTTGTTTATGTAGACATTTATTTCCATTTCTGCCTCACTGACTTTTATTTTATTAAAACCTCTGGAGCCTAAAGTATTATTGGCTAAAAGAAGTGAGCACTGAAGAGCCACCTCATTACATGTGAACGTCTAAAATAAGTAAAAAAACTGATGAGATAAAGCTCAAAACACCTGTTTCTGCATAATCCTTATGCTATGCTTCAAAGTTGTGTAATACAGCAGCCATATGCTTAAAAGAAGCCATGTTTAAAATGGTATTTGGATTAAAGGGTGTACATTTGCAAAGATATTGCTTATGGGAAAAATAATTATTATATTCACAATGATTTTGTGAATAAAATATACAATATAAGTACCTACTAGTTATCAACTATAATAGTTGTTGAATGAGTGCAACTCTCCATGGGAGCGTACACACATCCGTACATCTATTATGTTCCCGGGACTGGTAAGCACTCACGCATATTTGAGTGTGCGCAGACAGTGCTTGCAGAGCTGCTGGGTGCTCGCGCAAATAGATCATGCAGCCGAGTGTTTGCGCAAGTAAAGGGGTGGGAGAGGAAGGGGAAAAGAGACAATGGAAGGGGGCAAGAGACAATGGGGAGGGGCGGGAGGAAAAGAGACAATGGGGAGGGAAGGGAGAAAAAGAGACACTGGAGAGGGAAGGGGGGAAAGACACGGGGGAAAGAGACACTAGGGTGGAAAGGGGGGGAGGCACTGGGGAAGGGAGGGAAGGGGAAGAAAGAGACACTGGAGAGGAAAGGGAGAAAAAGACACTCAGGAGGGAAGGGGGGAGGGGATGCTGGGGAAGGGGAGGAAAGAGACACTGTGGAGGGAAGGGGGAAAGAAACACTGTGGAGGGAAGGGGAAGAGACACTGGGGAGGGAAGGGGGGAAAGACACGGGGGAAAGAGACACTAGGGTGGAAAGGGGGGGAGGCACTGGGGAAGGGAGGGAAGGGGAAGAAAGAGACACTGGAGAGGAAAGGGAGAAAAAGACACTCAGGAGGGAAGGGGGGAGGGGATGCTGGGGAAGGGGAGGAAAGAGACACTGTGGAGGGAAGGGGGAAAGAAACACTGTGGAGGGAAGGGGAAGAGACACTGGGGAGGGAAGGGGAAAAGGGACACTGGGGAGGGATAGGGGGGAATAGACACTGGGAAGGGAGTTGAGAGACAATTGGGAAGGGAGGGAAGGGGAGGAAAGACACCATGGAGGGAAGGGGGGAAGAGATACTTGGGAGGGATGGATCTTTGTTATCATAACTCATGACATTGCTACGTTCTCTAGATACATTTTGTGTACCTTGGGAAATTCTTTGTAACATTCCCCTTTTTGTTTGCATGCCATCTACCCTTCTCTTATTCACTGGCTATCACGGAAACCTATCTCCCATGCTGCTCATATAGTGTCCTACACGTCAGTTACACTCCTAGACCTGGAAACATGCACTTTCACTGCATACCACTGGTTCCCTCCCTCCAATTCTCTTCTTTTGAGGTTCTCATTATCCGCCTCTTCTCACCCATCTCTCTGCAAGTAGCTGTGATCTATCGCTCCCAGGACCACCCTTTAAATTTCTTGATCATGTTGCTACCTGGCTCCCTCACTCTTTCCTCTAATGTACCTAGCACCACGACTGTAAGGCTCACACCAACCCCCCCCCCCCCCCCAGACGCATGGGTGGCGACGCATGTGCGCGCACATCAATGCACGCCCGAAAATAGAGCTCCCGACAACTGCACTCCTGCTCTATAACATCATTATACCCTGCTCTGTGACACGCATCTCAATGTAGCACTGACAGAGGCAGCAAGGAGACATACTGGAGGTGTGTGAGAGTATGATGGAGGCTCCTCAGTGCAGCCTCCTAAATTGTCCAGCTCTGTCACTAACTGTCTCCTCCAGGTGCCCTGCTGTGCCATTCACCGCCAACACCTCACTTGCATCCCCTGGGTATGCTCTGTCTGCCACATACTGCCCTCATCTCCTTAGCATTTCATCTCACTGCCCCCACCTGGGCACCTTGTCATATCAGTGTCAGTCATATCAGTGCCCATATGCTATGTGTGTGAATCCCTGTCTGTGCCCATGTGCTGTGAGTTCCCTGTCATTGCAATTGCAATTGAGAGCTCAGAAGTTGGTAAGTGCTATTTTTGAGTGCACTCCCGTGGGTTTGCGCATGTGTCGGCGCTTATGCGACGGCGCGTATTGGATGCGCTCCAGAAAGTCGTGGCAACAATGTACCCTCACTCATTCTTGGTGATTTCAACATTGCCCCTGACACACCCACCTCCTTAACAGTCGCAAAACTACTTTCACTCACCTCTTCCTTTGGCCTCTAATAGTATACAGTATACAGAATCCCTCACTTTCATGGTCACTCCCTTGACCTTATTTCTACCAAACCCTGCAAAACCTCAAACCTTGTCATCACCCCACTCTCTCTATCTGCTGCAGCTTCTGAATCTGCAACCTCACAACACAACCTACACACTGCCTTTCTTCACTCTCTGCCTCCAAAGCCCAAAGAAACCACAACTTTCCACTTTACTTCTACAAGTTCTTTGTCCACTCACCACGCTCACCTGCCCCGACACTGCAGCGTCACAATACAGCGCAAACACCCCAACTCTCATCCACAACCATGGCACACTATACTAACACGATGCATCCAGAGATGCTCCTGCATTGGTTAACGACTATGAAGGAATCTTGCACTGCTTCCTCCATTACAAGTTTTGTATTTTGCACTCCTACTTCTCTGCCCTAAATTTTGCCAAACAGCACTATTTCACAACTTTAATATAACATTTTTCCTCCAAACCCAAGAGTTTATTTGCCACATTCAACCCTCTCCTCTGTCCACCCCCACCTCCTGCCCTTTCTTGTCTCACAGCTGAAGGCTTTGCCACCCATTTTAAAAATAAAATTGAAAGCATCTGAATCAAACTCTCCTCTCAGCATGGCCCCGCACCCTCCTCTCAACAAACCGACAACACCAAGACTTTATCCTTCCCCTATCCCCATCCATCATGGACAACTTTGACCCTATCAAGTCTACTATCATCCTCGCACCTTACAAGTTCTCCACACAACCCTATTCATTCACAACTTATCCCTCCCTTCTCCACCGCACTTATCTCGCCCCTCACACATATATTCAACCTTTCGCTTAAACCGGGCAAGTTTCCATCATCTTTAAAACATGCCATAATTATATAATTTCACCCATTCTTAACAAACCCTCATCTGACTCAACTTCTCCATCTAACTATTGCCCTATCTCTCTCCTTCCGTGGCTACAAAAGTGCTTGACCGGCTTGTTTACAATCACCTTACCTAATTTATTTCCTCCTATTCCCTCCTTGACCCCATCCTATTTGGTTTCCGACCCCAACACTTCACAGAAACAGCTCACTAAAGTCACTAATGGCTTGATCTCCCTGCTGCCTTCGACAGAGTTGATCACCATCTTCTTATCCTAATTCTCCGCTCTCTTGGCATCAGTCACACTGCTCTCTTATGGATCACATCATAGCTTGAAGATAGATCATTTAATTAATTCCTCCTCTCTTATCACCTTTTCTCACTCCTGCCTTCAGGACTTTTCTCGTTCTGCCCCTATTCTTTGAAATTCCTTGCCTCGCATTACTAGACTATCCTTCTGCCTCAAAACCTTTAAATCCTCACTAAAACTATAAAACACTATATCTGTTTAAAGAAGATTATCACCTTCAGTCTTAATATATACATCACATATTTTATCCCTATACTAGAAAATTGCCTGTCATAAATGACGGCATGATTGACCCATCCCTCCTCTGTGCCCTTGTTCCCCTTCTGTACCACTGACCCCTCTGTGCCGCTGTCTCCCCCTCTGTGACCCTGTCCTCTGCTCTGTACCCCTGTCCCTGCACTGTTCCCCTGTTCCAACTCTGTGCCTGTTGTGTGTGTGACTGTCTGTGTGTGTGAGAGTTTCCTGGTGAGTGGGAAACACTTCCTGTTTGTGTATCTTCATTGTGACTGCCTGTGTGTGTGAGGGACTCTTGATGAGTGTGAAAACCCCTGGATGATGTCATGGCCCCCACATGAGTTATTCTCAGGCCTACCTCAATTACATCATGGCCACACCACTCAATGACATCAGGGTTCTGCCCAGCATGACAGACACTGTTCTATATATTAAATAAAATACATCATCTATACCCTTGGATTACTTTAGGGAAAGTTAATTTGATATTAGGCTCAAAGACAGGGCCATCCATCCTCTTGCATTATGTTAATACTGTTTTTTTAATATATTTTTTTTTTACTTGAACTTACCCCTAGGCTTTACAAAGTTTGTTGGTGAGCAGCAAATAAAATAAATAATAAATAATATTAATGGCACATATAACCTAAAAAAGTCACTACTGAGATCTTTGTGTTTTCAGCAACTCCTCTATGGAAGAATTTTTTTTTACTGGTCTACAAAAATTCTAAACACTAAAACTAATTGCTACATTTTGTTGTTCAGAAATAAATGCAACAGAACACATTTTTACTAACAATAGATTATAATTATGGAATTCTGTTGTTTTATATTCAGTAGTTTGCTTTCTTACCTCTAGATGGCACTGCAAGACTTTACCATTACAACTGTAATATAAAGAAAAAGCTGTCCCAACTGCATTTCATTGGAAAGCATTGTGTAGAATAAAGTTATTTGAAGAAAGTGGCTTTGCTTGAAATCAGCTGCTCAAGAAAGGAAGGCTGACAAGTACAGTTGTATCGGTCACAAGGCTGTGCTTATGATTTAGAAGCATTGGCCCCTATTCAATTGCAAGCCTGCAGTTGCCTTCATACCGGCCATAGGTCTGCAGGCTTGAAATTTGTTACAGTTACAGAGTGATTCAATTCAACAAGGCCGCATATTTAAGGGCCGATAGCCTCAAGACCGTAAACCCTGCTTTCATGTGTAACGCTGCTGGGTATCTGATCTAATGAAGCGAGCCAAACTCAAGCAAGGCCGAAATTTGCCATCCTGTCACGGGCCAATTAACCAATAGAAGAATGCAAATTAACTGTGCAGAAAACGACTTTAAAAACCAGCGTAAACCGTAAGTCCTTGACTTTGCTGTAGCTGAGCAAGTGAACACACAGGTGGGTTTCTGAGCTTTGGAGAGAGAGAGAAAGAGAGAAGGAGCTGTTTTGTGAGTTTTTGCTGTTTTGACCACTAGGATATATTAACACTTAATTTACAACTCACATAATTACTGATATGAAATAATTCACACACATTGATTAATACCTACTCATACCTATACATAGTGATAGGCCACAGCACATACCCACATACCCGCACCTACAACCTCCCCCGCCCCCCCAATTACCATAGTATAATACATATAATAAACACTTTATATTATATTGATTTATCCTTGTATTTATTTAATAATTTTCAGGAGGGTAGAGGAGGGCAGAGGAGAGTGGGGAGAGAGAGAAGAGTGAGGAGAGGAGGAGAGAAAGGAGAGGAGGAGGGAGGGGGAACACTGGAGGAGGGGATGAGAGGTAGAGGTATGGAGAGAGAGAGAGGAGGAGGTAGGTCAGGGAGTGGAGGTACAGGTGTGCAAGAGCAGGAGGGGGGAGGGATGTGCCCCCAGATGTAGGCACACAAGGAGTAGGGTCGGAGGGTCAGGGTGATTAGAAGAAGTTGTGGGCATGAGGGGCCGGCCTTAGGGAGAGAACAGAGAGGCCAGGAGCCCCAGGCACAGTTGGAAGGGCAAGAGGTTGTGCCAAAGTACAGGGCCCCTAATTATACCCCAGAGGAGATGGAGATCCTCGTCAGGGTAATCCGTGCCCGCTATAGCATCATACATCGTGGGAGGGAAGTGAGACCTAGCCAGAAGGCACATGCCTGGAGTGAGGTTGCTACAGCTGTTGCTGCATTAGGGATTGCAAACAGGGATGTCAAGTCTGTGAAACACAGATATGATGACAACCGGATGAAGGTCAAGAAGAAGATGGCAGAGGAGGCCAGAGCAGCCCATACAACCGGTGGTAGACCACCAGCTGGCATTACATATTGCAGATGGGAGCAGACCCTGAAGCAGTGAATTGAGCCAGTGGACGAAGTGGGCCTTTCAGGACAGCTGGACTCTAGTTTTCCGGGAACCTTGCAATGTGAGTATCATATACACCATCATACCCTCATATGCACACACAAGAACTCCACACACATAGACAACTGACATACAATAGTACTGTAAGCTCTCTGGTTTTGACTAAAGATATATGGGGAAGCAAGGACCATGTACATCCAGGAAGCAAACATATCATTATCGTAATTGTTATCAATGAAATATCTGTCCAATACCTGCAGTTAAAACTGATTCTGAGTAGCAGTCGCCAAAAAAATCCAGATTGATTTGACACCCAAAGAGAGTACATGTATGGGTGTGCACACTGCAGCATATGCGGATACAGAATCTGACCAACTGCATGTGTATGTAATGTACTAGCCTAACCTGGACCATGACTCATCTGCATGTTAACAACCATTGCTGAGAATTGGTCCCAGATTGGTCAGTCTCACACACTGCACAGCAGATTCAGCTGAGCACGTGTCCTAACGAACTGCAGATGGCACACTGCACCACCATTACATATATTGATATGAGCCATGATCCACAATGCTTATGATACAGGTCAATGTTTATCTGCGTAAAACATTCACCACAGCCAATGCCATCTGCTACACAGGCACCCCAGGTAGACGCACCCCTCACTCTAACACCTCCTTGTTGTGGTAGATTGAGGAGGCGCGCAGATCCTTTTCTTCATCAGATTCCGGCTGCAGTGGTGTAGGGACCACATGTGACCCTGATAGGTGCTATGCATCATGCTTATTCTAGACTATGACATTACCTCCTATAGGTATCCTCATTTTGCACAAAAAGCCTCTTGCCCTTCCAGGATCCGCCCACACCACACCCATGATATTAATGCACAGTCTTGTACATTCCTGAGTGTGCTCTGTGTCGGAAAAAAGCTTTGTTATACCGTTATCACCGTGCCAGTGTGTTTTCAATGGTTGGGTTTTGGGACATTCACATACATCACATTTGTGTCACATTCCTATATCAGTAATGAGCCATAGTTACTGTGCAATAGTTTAATTCATATAATAATAAAAATACTAATTTAATAATATAGGGTTTATACACATGACAGGTCCAATTTGTGATACTCAACATTCCCCTGAAGAGCTGAGTGAAAATGTGAATTAATTGATAGCAAAACACTGGCAACCCACTTCAGTATCTTTACCATGAAAACCTTGTGGATAAGTACAGACAGAGACATAGCTAAGTGTGCTGCAGTCCATAGGGTCACAGAGAGTTGGACATGACTGAAGGACTGAACAACAAAAAATAAATGTTCCCCTGGTACTTGATATATGTCATGTGGTGGTGTAATTTGGCCACTATGTCTATCCCCAAGTGCATTGGTGTGTTTTAATTGTCTTTTGCAGTGTTACAAACTAGTGTGTGAACCCTTTGCGGGTCCTATTTAGAACCTGTAATATATTTGGCTACATTTACTGTTGGCGGGTTGGAAGACAATTGCGTCCTTGAGGAATTATAGCAATTGAAGAGCGATTTTTTTGTAACATTTGCGGGCTTGAAGGATCAAAGGCTTAAATGGGTTATCTTTTGTGGCTTGCTAAAAAACGCCAGTTGAATAGCAAATTAGTTTACGGGCTACATCACAGGCTCCAGTAACTAACAATTGCTCAATTGAATAGGGGCCATATTGTCTTTTGGAATGGGAACACCATAGAAATAATTTCTATGTACATTGAAATAACTATTTGTGCTGAGTACCTTTAAACAGACAGTTGAAAATAATTTGAAAAATGTGTTTTCCTTTTTAAAATTGCCGCTAAATTGAGTTAGTGTTTGAAGTCAATGGTTTTAGGCTGTTTATAACCTATATTAGGAATACTAGGAAATAAAAGTTATGGAAAAGGATGAAGCTAAAACAGAATTCAATGGTATTCTTACAGAAGGTCTGACATTTAATTGACACAATTGGATCATCTGTAGTTGCTAAATTTTACAACCCAAAATGTCCTCAAAAATAAAAACCTCCCCCTGTAAGCCTAATAGTCTCAAGTAGTGGTGCAGCTCGTGAATGGAGGGTCATGGTGCAACATAGATCCCCCCCTATGCAAATTCTACCTTGTTGTGGGTCCCAGTGCTTTGCACCTGCTGCACAGTAGTAACTCTGACACTGCTGTAGGGTATGAATAGCTTAACTGATGCTTCTACTCAGCACTTAGATCAAATTTTAAGACCAATTGTAGAACCCTCTTATCATACCCAAGGGATCTAAACAGTATGATGGTATTATTAGTAAAGATATTATTTGAGTTTGAAATCCCTTTATACACATTTAAAACACAATTATAGTATCCAGACAGTCTAATATTTCTTCAGTCAATCAATACCTAGCCCATAATGAATTAATTTTACAATTGCTTGAATTTGTACTAACAAATAATTATGTTGATTTTGATAGCAAATATTACCAGCAAATATAAACTGAGACTGTCATTATTACGGCTGTAAAACATGGAGGTTACATGTCAATCAATTAGGTTCAGGGGTCCGATATGCGATCAGACTCACAAAACCATCAAAAGAAAGAATTATGAAAAGGAATGCCAATACTGTTCTAGTACATATGGGTGGCCTGATATGTATTAACTCATTGATTCCTGAGATCAATTTAACCCCGAAATTAAACATAAATATAAATTAAGATCTTGTCGATTTGCGGGCTTGAGACTGTTGTGCAATTCATTCTAATGTCTGTCGTTGCTTTCCCCGTTTCCCCAGTGCAGTAGTGATGTTTTATTTGCATTTTTAGTGCTACGAATTGGTGTTTAACCCCCTTGCGGGTCTCCTATAGCACTCGTTGGATTTTCTCCTTCATTTGCCGTTTACGAGTGTGAAAATATTTGCGGGCTTGGAGAAATTGAGCAATTGAATATCGATTTGTTAATTTAGTTTTGCGAAAGTAAAACATCAAAGGCTTCTGGAGGCTGTAAGTTACGAGTTTAACCATCAACATTTTTACAAGCTTTTAACTCGGAAGCCGATCGGAGCCCACAAAAAAACGCCAATTGAATAGCAAATTGCTTGCAACCTCACTTACGGGCTACCGGATCTCCGAAACCTGAATGGGGGCCTATGTGTTTCTGCCATGGAGGAGGCTTAGGGAATTACCTCAAGAGAAACTGAACAATTACTACTGCATTCCTTATTTAACTTATGAATTTAGTGACACAGTTTAAAAAAAAATTCTCTGAAAATTAGAAGAGGAGGAGAGAGATTGGGTGAAACCAAGATATTCATGACACCCACAGCAACAAATAGTCTGCTTTGAGCAGAAAGCCATCAATCTAGATCTAGATTGCAACAGGACATTTACTGAGATTAAGGAAATGCCTAGATGATAAGGACTTTGAAGAATTGGCTAAGATCTAAGAGAGAGATTTTTGTAGAGGTAATAAGAAATATTTGATTATAAAATGACTACATAAGATCTAGGGGACATGCTATTACAAAATGTGGATTATCTTCAACAGTAAATTATAAAAGGAGTCACTACTTATAACAATCAACTGAGCAATAGTTTGTATATTCTAAAACAATACTAGATGATCAAGATTATTCTAATTCCTCATTAGAGTACAACTAGTAGATGATCCAAACATATTGAAGGTGGTCTAACACATTATGATCCTCCCAAGATAGATATTTGGTTACAAAATCCAAACAGCATAATAATTTAAATGTTGCAAAAGTATGTAAATATGTTCAACATGGGTGTGTATCTGCCTAGGCCCAGGCCAGAGCAACACATTTTCAGGGGGGCAGTAGCCCGGGCCTCCTTGCAGGTATGGGGGAGGGGGCTCCATCACTCTGGCCAATCCCTCCTCGACTCCACTGGACCCTTCCTGGGCCCCCTCAAGTTCTCACCAAGCCCATCCCCTCTTGTGGGATTCTTAGTATTATCTGGTTGAGTTCACTGTTAGATAAGAACATAGCCGAGCCCTAATTAAGGGCAGTAAATATCATCACAGTTTGGGATAAGGACAAAATCAATTGAACATGTGGAATGTGGTATAAAACATGAGTCACAAAATGTGTTGGTAATGAGATAAGAATCCTAAATTCATATTTAAACCAGTAAAGTACTACAGGATTCACAAGGGGGTTAAACACCTGTTCGTCGCACTGTAAATGCAAATAAAAAATCAATACTGCACTTTAATAGAGGGGGAAAGCGATGAAATACATTAGAATTAATTGCACAACAGTCTCAAGTTCGCTTTTTTTTTTATATATTTATTTTCTGTGTTATCTCAATCTCAATCACATGGACTATAACAGTTTCTTCATTCATTTTTATAAATTTTTAAATCGCTAGGTTGTGAGTCCGATCACATATTGGACATCAAAACACGAATTGTTTGACGTTTAAACGCCATGTTTTACTGGCATCATGATCACGGTTTCATTTACTATTGGTTGTTTCTAAACCGGTAGTTATGGCCTTGCTTAATTGATCATGATCATGCCCTGAAATGCTACTTACGGTTACATGGTTTACGGTTTTGGCTTTCGGCCATGTAGTTGCGGGCTTGTTCAATTTAATTGCTCTGTAACTGCTGCAAATTTCAAATGTAATAGGGCCTTAGTTTTCAAATTGAAAGTCAATGGCCCTCCATCTATATATTTATGAAAAACAAGATGATTGGGTTACATTTATTCCCCTGTTAGAGTTTGCCCATAATTCTTTATATCAAGAATCCATCAAAATGCCCCCATTTGAAGCATTTCTTGGCTACCAACCAAGTAGATTTTATTCGCTTCCAGCTAATCTGAAATTCCTGCTGCTGATCAAATAGGCCAGGAGCTGAAACAGATACAAGAACATTTGAAAAGTGTTATTACCATCCTACCCTGTCTTTGTACAACACCAGTACCTGTATACCCCAGTACTCAGATCCTGGCAGTTCCAAGTGATTTCCTGCCTGTGGATCTGTCTGGTGATGCTCTCAACAATATAGATCCTACCATCTACATCACATATATAGTTGTGAGCATGCGAGCCTTCTCGAGCTGTTGCTAACGCTTGCGGGCTCGGGCAGCCCTCGCGTAGCGAGAGCCGCGGCTCGCTGCTCGCGAAGCAAGGGCCGCAGTTGCTGGCAAGGAGCGCAGAAGGCACTCCTTGCCAGCAACTGAGGCCCTTGCGGTGTATTCGCCACACACTGTGAGCTGACAGCACAGTGAGGAGCTGAAATCTGCAGCGTCCAGAAGGAGGCGGTGGGCAGGACTAGATGAGTGGTGGGGCGGAGCTGGAGATGAAGTGGGCGGGGGTGGATGTGTATAGGGCGCCGTTGCTGAGAGCGTGCCTTAAGTGAGATGGGCGGGACTCTAGATGCACCGGGAGCGGTTGAATGTGCGGCTGTTGGTGCAGTTTGCGGGTTGATTTCAAGTAGGCGGGGCTGGAGATGCGGTTGGGTGGGACTCCAGATGCTCTGGGCGGGGTTGTAGTTGCAATCGGCGGTACTGGAAGAGCAGTAGGCGGGATTGGAGGTGCAGTGGGCAGGGCTGCTGTACTGTGCATGCCCAAGGCCTCGGCAGGAAGGGGCCCTCTCACAAGGCCTCTCATTGTCTGGCTTCAGTGCGGCCTCTTCGGGAGTCGGCACAAGGCCTGAGCGTGTGGGTGATTATTTACTATGGTATGATAGGGTGCTGGGCTGCCTGCACAAGAGGTAAGTGCAGGGCATGGCCAGGGTGGGCATGGGAAGTGAGACTAATGTGAGGGTATCAGCATTGTATTATTATATACTGGCAAGTATTGGGTTAATAGTGGGTCCTAGGAGCCAGGCAGGATAGTTAGGAGCCAGCTACTGGTTATAATCAGTGGCGCTGATGGTACCAGCATTGTATTATTATATACTGGCAAGTATTGGGTTAATAGTCGGTCCCATGAGCTAGGCAGGATAGTTAGGAGCCAGCTACTGGTTATAATCAGTGGCACTGATGGTATCAGCATTGTATCACATATATAGTTGTGAGCAGGCGAGCCAGCTAGAGCTGTTGCTCATGCTTGCGCGCTCGCATTGCGAGCCCGCGGCCCTCGCAAAGCAGGCACTCTGCCAGCAACTGCGACACTCGCAAACTTCACGTCGTAACGCAAAAACACGAGACACGCTAACGGTTTGTTCTCTCGCACGCACACTATTACACTGCACACATTCATCACGCTTACACAGCAGCTCCACACCACTAATGCTGCAGCAACATCAAAACAGATTGCCAGCTCTTCAACACAATGCTTCAAAATAGGTAAAGTATATTCATCTATTAATGTATTATATATTTCTTTATTATACACCAAACAGCATTAGCTACCTTTTGACGGGCAATTCTCTAGTGTTCATATAAACGCTAACCATTACAGCACAGTCACAAAGTATTTTATAGTGAAGCACCTTATATTGCACAATAGCACTTTTCACAAAGCCGTAATCGATGAGTGGACCACCTGGATGGGATAAATAGGTGAATGAAAAGTTGCTCATTCCTTCACTATAAGTAGGTTTCACTTGTTTTTATATAAGTTTTCATATATTATGTTTTAACTTATTAATAACCATTCATAAATTATTTTCCAGGTTAAGTTATTATAATTAGTGGAATTATTATTCTTTTTGTTTGTTACTTCCATATTGGTCTGATATCGCATCCAGTTAAAGTCACCTTGTAGGTAACAGACAGAAGTTAATAATTTCACTCAACCCCTGTGCATTTAACCAGTGGCAGAGCTATGAGGGGCCCCGGTGCAAAAACAAAATCCGCCACCCCCCCTTATATAAAATATATATATATATACATTTACATATACATCTGCACACACACACACATACTGTATATATATATATATATATATACACACACACCTATAAATATATATATATATACACCTATATAAATACTCCCTTACCTGCCTGATGCTGCACTCCACTTCTTGGGGGCAGGCCAGAGGGCTGAGAGGGGCCACAGAAGTCCAAGGAGGCCACATGGGGCCACAAAGGTCTGAGGGAGGCCACAGAGGTCTGAGGGGGGCCACAGAGGCCCAAAGGGGCCACGAGGGTCCAAAGGGGCCACAGAGGTCAGCGAGGGCCCACAGGAGGTTGGAGGAGGCTGCAGAGGTATGCAGGGTCCACAGGGAGCCACAGAAGTCCACAAGGAGCCACAGGAGGCTGAGGAAGGCAAGAAAGGTCTGCCAGGGGCCCGACAGGATTGAGGGGTGCCACAAGGGGCCTAGGGACTCCACAGGTGGCTGCGGGGAGCCACAGGGGGCTGAGGGAGGCCACAGATGTCTGCGGGGTCCACAGGAATTCTGCAGTGGCCCATGAGGGGTTGAGAGGGTGACAAGGGACATAGGGGATTTGCAGGAGACCCGTGGAGCCACAGGAGGGCCGCAGGGGTCACAGTAGGCACAAAGTACATGTGGGGCAACAGGAGCCACAAAAGGCCTGCGGGGGCCACAGTGGACTCCCAGGGGCCACATGGGACTTGCGGGGGCCACAAGAGAACCGTGGGGAGCCATGGGAGCTTCTAAGGACCCATGGCGGCCACAGGGGACATGTGTGGGATGTGGGGGCCTCAGGGGAACCACATGGGCCCAAAAGTGCCCACAGGGGCCACTGAGGACGTGCAGGGGCCACAAGTGACCAGCAGAAGGCACAAAGGACCTGCAGGGGCCACTAAGGGCCCACAAGGGCCACAAGAGACCCTTGGCGGCCATTGGAGACCCACTGGACATCCGCAGGGAGGTCTGCAGGACAAAGGGAGGCCCCTCAGAAGCCAGGGCCTCAGTGCCTTGCACCGGCTGCTTCGGATGTAGCTCCACTTGTGCATTTAACCAAGCTGGAACTATGTATTTGAGACATATGTTTTATCCCTATAACTGGTGAAAAAAGTACAGATCTACTTCTTGATTCTGGCTTCTAGATAAATGATATACCAAGCTGGCACCAATAAACTCCACTGTAAGCTGGTAACCCATTAGTATTACTGAAAATAAGTCATTTGTTATTGTTTGCGACATTACAAGGTTTCCCTTGTCTGAAACCAAGAGAAAGATATGAAGCCCATAAATAATACTGATTCTAGTTCTAGCAAATAGCCTTAGCATCAAATGATAGGAAATATTGTTTCTGCATTCCAGCATTACCAATTCGTATGTAAAACAATATAAGACACGTCCTCTAAAGGGCAAGGTAAATAATGCAATCTTAGATAATCTATCTGTTGCCTCAAGTTCCAGTCAGAAGGCACTGCACCAAGCGACAGAGAGTACCATTGTTAACATTATAATTTCTTGCACAGGCCATAGAATAGGAGAGCACTTTGTATCATGCAGAATTGTTTGTTCCATTTGTTCAGACTGTAAGTCATTAAACAAGGCCCAACACAATATAAAACAAACAAAATTTACCAGCTGCATCTCCATAACATTTTGCCATACATGTGATATACCTTTCCAGTTAATTTTGTACTGATTTGAATAGAGTATATTTACATTTAGATATGTTCACCTATTTTAACTACTGGTAGTAGTAAGTCTAAAACTGATATCTCTCCTCATCCTTCTTTGTTCCTGATGAGTGGCAGATACTATCTCAAGGACTAGCATCAGTACTGGAACTAGCTGTTGAGAAAAACTCCTCTAGAAGATTCAGAAACATTGAGAAAGCAGAAATAGCAAGTCCTTAGGGAGTATAGCTGCACCTCACTGACCAGGCAAACAGAGGCTGAAAAGTATGTCTGGGGTTTGCTGTTTCTCCTGTTCATGGTATTTTGGGACTGGGTCACTCTTTTGAGTGAGACCAGACTGGTATACTACAGGTGATTTATTCATGTGAATAGCACAAGTGAGCAAAAAAAGTTGCTCAATGAGTAGATATCCAGACCTTTAGAGCAAACAAAGGTATTGTTCATTCTCAGATTGAGCGCCTCTGACTCTTTTTGTTAAGATGGTAAATCATGATAAAATCTAGCAGATAAGATTTAGCTGCCATATCTATTCTTGGAAAGAGTCATTTATCAGACCTGATATTGTATGTAAAAGTACTTATTTACAGTTAAATTAACAAATGTAAATGCCTTCCAGGGAAGTGACTGTAGCAAACACAGTAATGGAATTTAAGAATGCTTGTCTACTCAAACAATTACTATTATTATTATTATTATTATTATTATTATCGTTTATTTGTAATGCGCCAACATATTCCATAGCGCTTTACATGGGTACAAGGCAAAAACAGTAGCAATAATACCACATTGCAAAGGATGGAGGGCTCTCAGTTTAAAACTTTACATGAAAGTGTCTGACTTTTGTAACATAGGCATGTATAACTAGTTCCATGCACAGAATATACAACAGAAAGCTGTGTAATTAGCACTAGCATTCCCCTTGCTAACGTAAATGCACAAGCCAATTTTTAACTTTATATTAAACACTTTTATTTATTATACACCTAATATTGGACTTCTGCTGTCATACACACATTTATCTAGAGTAACATTTGGGTCTTGAAACCTTTGGAACAGTATGCTCAGGGAGTTCAACACTATGGCCCTCATTCAATTGCAATTTGGCCAATTGAATAGGGCTCTACATAAGCACATAACACATTTTTTTAAATACATTTTTAGTTAGTAAACATCTATCCAAAAGCAAGGTTTTCCCTAACTAAAAACTTCTTTAAAAAAAATATGCTATGTGCTTATTTAGAGCCCTATTCAATTGGCCAAATCGCAATTGAATGAGGGCCTATGTCACATAAAAAATAAAAATACATAAAAACATATATGCTCAAACAATCTTTCCTTTATGTATCTCAATTTCTCATACTCTATGCTGAGGAAAAATGCAATTGAACACAGCACTAGAGACTCAGTTAATGTGATTGTTTGGAAAAAAATACTCTGCAACATGGGTGCTAATACATTTTGAGGCATAGGGTGTTAGATGAAATACTAATTGTTCCTTAGCAGTTTCTTGCCAGGAAAAAGAATCCCGTAAAACTTACTGATGTGTACCCAAAAGCTCTGTAGCTCTAAAGTGTGCTCACAGCTCGCTCGCAGGAAATTCCAAGCTGGAATCCCAGTTGTCTCCATAGCAACGCTACAGAATGGTACCCACTAACTTGAACACACTACATTAGCCCTAATATCCTCCCATATCCTTGTCTATATATATATACCCCTTCCCAAAAAAAGCTCTGTAGCTCTAAAGTGTGCTCAAGGAAATTCCAAGTCGGAATCCCAGTTGTCTCCATAGCAACACTTAAGAATGGTACCCCCTAAGTTGAACACACTACATTAGCCCTAATATCCTCCCATATCCTTGTCTATCTATATATACCCCTTCCCAACAAATGCAGAGGGTTTATGAACCCCAAGCATATGACCTGCTACTTCCTATGAGCTGGGTATCCCCCGGGATTCCCCCTTAATATCAGTTACCTCCTATGAGTCCAGGCCTCTCACAGGATGCCCCATAATACCCACTACTCTCCCTGAGCTGTAGGTTTCCTGGGATTCCCTTTAATTCACTCATGCCTATGCACCATGCGCCCAGGTAACCCCTGGGTTTCCCCAATCAAATTATAACCATGTGTGTCTCTAATACTGCAAAAGCACACTTGGAAACAAGATTTGAATAGGCAATATTCTCAAAAGGGTGGTTATCTTCAATGCATAATAAGTGAAAATTAGTAAGTTAAAGCTGAAAGTAAGTTCAGGCCAAAAAAGTTACAGCAACTCGGGGAGTCCTGTAATATATTCATATAAACATAAAATTGGATGTAAGAGACAAGTTTGTTAATAAATAAGTGATGGCATTAATAATAAGAGCAATAGTAGCTCTATTATTTTTTAATCATCCATATTTGAATTTAAGCTTTAGAACAGCACAATAAAAATTAAAGTTTTAAATAAAATTAAAAAAAAGATTTTTGTGGGTGTTAAATATTAGTTAAAAAGGATGTTATTTTCTTTCCCTTTGTCTTCTAAAGAGGTCAGAACATCAGAACAATACAAGTCAATTGAGATATTGCACCCTAAAGTAAATTTCAAAAATACATTTTATAAAGTTATAGTCTGTTCCAGATTCTAATAATCGGTAATCACCCCCTGTGATCTGGCTATGTTGTTATCAGTGTAAAACCATATGAAGTTAAAAAGACTAAGCATGTGCAGATCAGTGTTCATTTGCTGAGTGCTTTCAAGTTAGAAGGCAGTCACATCTCCTACATATAAGGTGCTGACTATACATCTAAGGGCTACACCTAACTATAGTAAAATTAGATTGTTCTTTTATCTTTTATTTCAACTGAAATCAAGGGACATATAACTAACAGCCTTATTAAATTGCAATTCTTCAAATTCTAACGGGCCCTATATAAGCACATAGCATATATTTTTTACAGATGTTTTTAGTTCATGAAGACTTTGCTTTTGGATAGAAGTTCACTGACTAAAATCTTCTGTAAAAAAATATGCTATGTGCTTATATAGAGCCCGTTAGAATTTGAAGAATTGCAATTTAATAAGGCTGTAAATCTTTTATTCCTCTATATTCAAGGTAAATAATGTTTTCACATATATATCGATAGCTGGTAAGGTCAGTGTCAGTATGGTTTATAGAACATTGCGGAAGAAGGACAATATTGCAAACACCTGGCACCTACAGGAGAATGATGCTTCTTATATAAAGAGGATGCACCCCTCTTTCCAGTGAGCATCTTTATGGATGCAGGGGTCAAGGTAGAGTCTTTATAAGAGCCACCACAACACCAAGAGAAAACAAGGAAATCCCTGTGCCCTTGGGCTTTAATTGTGTGAGTGACACCATCACACATGCCCCACTGGTGCCGGCAGAGGGTGGTGCAGGGAACAAGTGAGGATCATCCTTTGCACCACAGAAGATACATCTAATTTTTCCAGCTGAATCTTTTGGTCATAAATGTAGAATTTACTATGGAAGCTTACACACTGATATGGCTTACAAGATTTTCTTTATTTACTAGCGACTTGCCCGTCAAAAAATATGGCAATAACATTTTAAGCATGGCAAGGCCCTCCAAAAAATTAGCTTCCAACCTCACTTACAGGCTCCCTGCCTCTCCCCCTGTGCTGTTTGTGAGGTTGTCAGTTAATTTTGAAATCAATTTGTGTCTTTTGGAGGGCTCCGAACGGCTTCCGAGTTACGGGCTTGAACAAAATGGCAGCCGTTAAAGGCTTGCGGGCCTCGCAATGAGCGCCAAAGGCCTATGGCCTTCAGCACTCACCGCGGGCCTCGCAAGGAGCACCTTTGGCGTTCATTGCAAGTCTTTTTCTAAGTCTTTCTGGCCTTGCGATGAGTGTCAAAGGCCTATAGTCTTCTGGCCTTTGGGGCTCATTGCAGCCCTCGTCAAACCCGGATCTTTCGGCCCTGGTGATGAGCGCCTTCGGAGCTCATTGCGCATGCGCAAGCTTGTATCTTTCAACATTGCGTTATTATAGTTGATTTTAACCTTTGTAAAAATAATTTGTCCATAACCAAGTCAAGTTCTTCAGCTCTTCATAAGAGCATACTATCAATATGACACTTTGGGGGTTCATTTAAAGTATCTTGCACTTCTATTGGAAATAATATAAAGTGTAGAGGTGCGAATAATTAAAAATGTATGTAATTATGAGGAGCATCATTCAGTAGAAGCAAAAAAAGGTTTGTTTTATATCCTTTATATAATTCAAGAGACAGCAGCCAATTGAGAAGCCATCAAAACAATGTATTATTTAAGCTGGAGAGAGATAGCCTGGAATTTGACATCTGGATTTTACTGCTGCCAACTGGATCCAGTAAGTGGATGCAGTGGTTATGTCTCCTTTTGAGGTTCAACCGAGGAAGAGGTGGAAAGTCCATCATAAACAGTCTTTACCACAATTACCAGGAAATGACCAGGGTCATTATAGTTGTCACATATGTGTAAGCCAGTGATCAATGATATATTTCAAAAATGCATTGTATCTAGCAACCAGTTATTTAAGATGGGAATTGATAGTAATTTCCTGGCTTGTTGCTCTTATTACATTACAAGCGACTTGCCCGTCAAAAAATGGCTGAGAATGCTGTTTGCCACTCAATGTAAGGCTTTTAGTCCTCTGAGTACCTTCGGCACTCATTGCGAGCCTCTCCCCTCATGTACTTTTAGTTGTCTGATCATCTTCGGTGCACATTGCAAGTCTCTCCCCTTGTGTAATTTTGCTCCTCTGAGCACCCTCTGCGCTGATTGTGAGCTCGGCGCTGAGCGCCTTTGGCAAAGCGAGTCTCTCCTCTGCTCATTTTATTTTTATCTAAATTAATTTTTTTATAATAATTAATTAATTAAATAATAAATTAATATACTTTACCTATTTCTAATGAATATATCAAGGAATTAATATGCTGAAGAGCTAACAATAGTTGTTGTTTTTCCTGCAGCATAAAATGTACATTTGGACTGTTGGTGATCTGAGGAGGAAGTGTCAGCAATGTGGCAAGTGTGCAGTGTAAATAGGCTGCGTGAGCGAAGCTAAACCGTTTGTTTAGTTGTGTAAAGCGGCATTTTAGAATGGTAATGTTATTAGTTGTAAGGTAGTGTTGTAAGGTAGTGTTAAAAGTCGTACGTGCCTAGCTGTGTTTTGCGTGTTTAGGGTTCGTGTAGCCTCGTTTTTTGTTTTTTTTCGCCTGCCATTTTTTCTCTCGCTTAGGCGATTTTCAAGTGGTTAAACTCTGCAAATTCTACTTTAATTTGTGTGCAACCTCAGTCCCAGACGTCCTGGCTGTCCCCCTCGTGCTGTGTGTGATTTTTTTGGTATTTTTATTTTTGGAGTTTTTGGTTGTGAGGGCCGAAAGTTCCAGGTTTGTTGAGGACTGCAATGAGCACCTATCATACAATAATTTGATATAGATCAACCATGTTCCTCATGACCACCATGTAATAATGTAAGGATATCCCTGTATGGGCAGAGTTGTGTTAATCAGTGATTCCATCTTGACTGATCCAGATTTGCACAGACAAGGATATTCACATATTCTAGCTTGATATAACCACATTTGTAGCCCCTGACATAGATTGCCATGGTATATAATTTACTTGAAAGTAAATAAGGAAAGAATGTATTGTATTAAGTATCTGTATACATTCCAAATGGAAGAGTTGCTCTTGTATGAAAGAGTACATTTAAAAATGTTTAAATATATATAATGGTTATTTAACTTATTTTCAATTGCTAAATGTAGTTGTTAGCGAAAACAGGTAGTATAATTAGCAGAGGAATACAGAAAAAAAAATATTTACTTGCTCCAGTTTCATAACTTTTACATCTTACGTAAGTCACATAGTAATTGATGTTAAAAAAATACTTTTAGTCCACTAAATTCAATCTTTTTAGATCTACTTTGATCTGCAATATGCAGATTAATTGTTAATTGATCCAGAGGAAGGCAAACAGAAAAACAGTGAAACTTTGCCAATTGTCTCAAAGGAAAAAAAAATCCTTCTTGACCCCAGATACTGGCGATCGGATTCCTCCCTGGATCAATATTCCATCTCTAATTATCCAGGATAACCCTGAATGCCCTTTTTATTTAAAAATATATCCAATTCCTTTTAAATGTTATCTATTGAATCCACTGTCACCACCTCCTCTGGTAGAGAATTCCACAGATTAACCCCCCTTACTGTGAAGAACCCTTTTCTTTCTTTAAGGTGGAATCTTTCTACTTCTAACCTCAAAGGATGTTCTCTTGTCAGTTTAAAACCCCTTGGAGCAAAACTTTCACTTGACAAAGCCTTGTATTGACACTGGATATATTTATATAAGGTAATAATATCCCCTCTTCTCTTTGACATCTTTTTTTCTAGAGAAAATAAGTCAAATCTGGTAGGTCTTTAATATAAAAGATACTTACATTTTGGTGCAACTCCCCTTTAAAGGTCCATTGTAAGCCTCAAATTTCTATTGGGTATTTAAAACAACACAAAATTTGCAAAAAATAAAAATGTCTGAAAAATTCATGATATTAGGCTTAGAAAACTAACACTGGGATAACAAAGAAATGAAAGCAAGGTATTTATTCAGCTTTCCTCTTGAACATGAAAACTTTGTGGATGTATGGATATAGAAAGGAGGGGCACTTAAAGTGGCCTAGGGCAGCATGAACCATAAATACATCACTGTGGCAGTTCTCACTGGTACTAGGATAACATTACCTCACTCGCATTGCCATTTATATGCAGTTTCTTGGAAATGCTTTACATTTTAATGAGATCACTTCTAATTTAAAATGCATAGGATTAATATATTATATATCAATACGATGTAATCCATTTCAGAAGCTGTTAAACATTGTTAGTCTGAATTTAGTGCTTACAAATAAATATTAAACTTTTAACCTGTTTAAGCATTTGACAGGTGCAATGGTAAATCTCAAACACACAGAAAAATCAATGAGAGAGTCATTAGCTGAACGCTATTTCTCAGTCTGTATCAATTTATTATTTTCAGACAACAGTGCACCCACCAACATTTTAAATGACCAAGGAGGAGTAGTTATACTCTGTTAGGTAATGTTACCTCTGTATTGTACAATTAGTGAACTACATTTTAGAGATACAACTGTGACATGCAGATTTATATTCTATAGAACTAGCACTTCAAGCTTCCATTTCTTTAATGTATTGTAAGAGAAAACAATAGCAGACAAACAAGAGAAAGTAGGACATTGGGATAGAAAACAGGATATTGCATATGTGGAACCATTAGCAACCGGGCCATTAACAAGAAAAGGACTAAACCTTAAAAATGGCAGGTAATGTGATATGTTCTGAGAAACAGCCTTATTAAATTGCAATTCAGTAAATTCTAAAGGGCTCTATATAAGCACAGAGCATATTTTTTTACAGAAGTTTTTAGACAGTGAACTTATATCCAAAAGCAAGGTCTTCACGAACTAAAAACTTCTGGGAAAAACATATGCTATGTGCTTATATAGAGCCCTTTAGAATTTGCCGAAATGCAATTTAATAAGGCTGAAAATGTGTATGATATAAGAAACAATACCTTAATAACCTATGTGTATTGAAGACACTGTATATTTGCTTCTCTTTTGTTTTCAAGGAACACTGAAAACATGCAAAATGTTTTAAAGAAGAATCTTCTCCTAAACACAAATTACTCTTGTATGAAAGAGTTAATTTATATAAGATCAGATGTATAGTATGTATAAACACCTTACACTTGCCATTTATTGTTACAAGATCTCTGAATGTTAGGCGACGTGAGCTGCTGGAGAATACAGAATATGTTCTAGTTTCGAATGTAGTTGTAATTTGATTGGCTTATTAAGCTGACTCTTTTTGACCAAATCAGCTAAGCGACAAAAAATTTAACTTAAATGGCAGCTTCCTTTTTCCTTAAAATTGGACAAGTAACAGTTAACATAGATATAGCTTCATACCTTTTTATTGATAAGGAAAATTCTCTAAGAGTACTATTTAATATAAAATAAACTTAATTATAATTAGAACCTGCCCTTTAACAAAATAAAAAAACACAGCCTATAACCTTTTTACTATAAAATGCAATTATGTTGTAGTTAGAGCAGTCATTTATTTATCACCAGAGAAAGGACCTTGCATGCCAATAAAGTTTAGTGCTGTTTAAAGTCTGTGGCTGATACATACTAATTGTTATAGATGACGCTCATGTACTCCAAGTATCTGTCACAAATAGATGTATTGTTACCAATTTGTTATGTTTTTATATTAGTTCAAACATAACTCTAAGATGCACTTGTTACTTAATTTCTTAGGAGGAAATAATTGGAACATTGTATACTTCTAATATTGTGGCCACAATTGTATCTAAACTATTTTTTTTTGTATTAGGCTATCCTTTCTACACTAGCCAGCTTTGGGACTGCCATTTAGTGGAGTCCTCCAGAACAGGAGGTATCCCCTCGAGGATCATAGGCTTTATACACAACATAGATTTAACACTTTGATTGGCATGCTGGCTGTGTGGCTGCCAAATAGTGGAGCTTTCCAGGAAGGAGGCAACCCCTTGATGATCATAGGCCTTATACACTACTTAGATATAGTCAATTATTTCATACCCATTTAGACTCATTGGGAACTTGGATTTTTTTCCATCCAAAGTACCCTAATATTATTGAGCTGAAGAGGTGCTTCACACCCTATCTATTTTTGGATTTTTTAAGCTGCAAGTTATCTAAGTTGTTGCTATGACATTTTACATGGATATTTTGGTTTGTTAATATGATTTGATGTTTAAAGCACTTACACAAATGAATGCAAGCATACAAATACCAGCTCCAAAGATCCTCTTTCAAGATGAAAAACTAAGATCAACTAAAAACAATAGCTGCAGGGGTTTATTAAATGTTAATGCTGCCCTAGGCCCATTTACATGTGTGTGCTCCCAAATCCACAGTTACTCTTACACCTTTGCCCTAGCTTTATCTCAATCATAATGTTATCACTCACTAGTACTTAAAATCAGTCAATTATTGGTAGAAAAAGTATATGTGTTTATGCATATAAACAGTATAACAGAATGGGCCACATATATTTACTGACAGAAAAATTATAATTTTATGACACTGCACTGGCAGCTTGAGGCAGCCTGCTGCCCTCTCAAAATGAGCCACCCTAGGCCTGGTCAACGAGGGCTAATGCAGAAATGCAACACTGAATGGCTGTCTCCATTATAGTATTATTTTTATAACGGTTAGTTAATTAAAGGTTAGACTTCTTTATTTTTTTGGTTTATAAAAACAATATCAAGTCTCTTTTTTTCAAAGAACTATTCTCTTATTGTGGTACGTCAACAATATATTAACCTTTGCTTTTTTCAAAACTGGTCTTTGGTTTTCTAAAATATTTCAGCCATTAACATGCAGCTGTCTATTTTGATATAGATGTTGAAAGAATAGACATTGTGTTAAATAGTAGATAATTCCTAATTTGTAATACAATACACTGCCAATATCATGTATCTTCCTGTAGAGGAGAATATATTAAGCAAATGCAGCTCACCATTAATTATGTGCTTATAGTACTGGCTTCTTTCTCCGATATACAGATTTGCTAAACAAGGGGATACATGTTGTTAAAACAGGGCCTACAACATGATAATGGCCCTATATTAGCAGCAGTGGCCTGGAGATAAGACCTCTTAGCTTATTAGGGTATATGGCACCATACTTAAAGAAAGGTTATAAAGGTGATCTGACAATCTACATATATTGTTGGCCTTTAGTTGACTGCCTACAGGCACCTACTTTGTATCTAGAACTTGCATGTGGGGGGCCCCACATTATTTTGCAATGGGACCGCCTTTTCTGCATATTTTGTACCAATATAACAAAGATGGAATAGCAGCTCTTGCTTCGTTTGTAGCAACAAGGGATGATAAGAAACCAAAAATGACAGAAATTCACAGAAGTTTTTAAAAAAACTACTGAAATTTTAAATGACTTGGAAGGTTTATGGATTTCACTAGGAATATAATATACCTATGTATCTATTTACTTTGTGTATTTTATTTTTTTTAAATAGTGCATAAAGGCGCTTTTTTTTCATATCATAGTTCGTAACTGGTTTCTCCCTTCTGCAGCTTGTGAAGACAGTGCACTTTTAAGTACAGAGTTTGCAGTGTCTCATAGTAACCAATCAGTCACTGGTAGGCTAATTTGAAACACAGTCTGTGTATTCATTAAGTCCTCTATGTCCCTTTCAGCTGGTTTAAAAAAAAAAAAGAACAGTTTGGGAAACTCGTATTTAAATACTCGATATGTTGATAACTAATGTTATATATTCATTGCCAGTGTTTTGCAATCATAGGTAAATGTTCTCTTTAAATAGACATTGTAGTGGTAAAATGAATCAAGTAGAAGTGGCACTCAGCATAATTAAAGTCCTATTAGATTTACAAAATATTACTTTTTAATCTCCTCCGCTTGCTTCAGGTGGATTGCAGGACACTCTAAACCAGTGGTGGGTAACTCGGTCCTAATGAGGGTCCCAACAGTCCAGATTTAAAAATTTCTCAGAAAGTCACTATAGGGATGAGAGGTGTGAGGGAGGAAATTCTAAAAGTTAGTAAAACTAGTGACCTGAGCCTTGACATCACACTGCTCCAGAGCAGATGTATAAACTATCAGTGATACTGTCTATATCAGTAATGTTTTTTTAACACTTTCGAGACTGCAACAGCACTGACACATGAGAACGTTTTCATTATATTCAATTTCTATTTTAGTATTTTCAAACAATATGTATTACTTTACTTTACGCAAATTCAATATGTGGTTAGTTCATCTTGAGCATCTTGTTATGCAAACTTCAACGAGTATCAAGTATTCTGTACACAGCCTTTCTTTTAAAATGTCCCATTATTATAATTTAAGACTGTTAAAAACAGTAGCAACCGTCAAATGTACTAATAAAGGGGTACATATATGTTTGGTATTAAACAGTAACAAGTAATTTAGAAATTGATAGTTATTTAAAAAATAAAAAATCACGTCATTTTTGTCTGTCAATAAGCTTTTCTGATCCTTTCCTTCAGTTTATCCTTTATTCTTTATATTTGTGTTAGCACCTACAGCCACATTAAAATCCAATTCAGAAGAGTTACAGAGCGATAAAATTAGCCAAGCCCGCAACAGACGTGGCGCCATCCAAACCCGTAAATCATTCTGCGCATGTTGCATTTGTGGCCGTGAACATGATCAATTAGTAAAACACGTGGTAACAGGTTTAGATGGAGCCAATGGTAAAAGAGATCGTCATCATTATGTCACTGAGAAATGGAGGTTAGATTTCAATCCCTTAGCGGTTTGAAGTACAAGTTTCGATCGGACCCGCATTCCAGAAATAATGCAATATTAATAAATCAATAAATATGATATTATAGTCCATGCAAGTTCTATTATATGTATTAACACATTGATTGCCGGGATCGATATAACAGGGAAATTAAACATAAATAAACTATTTTATTTTGCTGATTTGCGAGCTTGAGAATGTTGTGCTATTCATTTTAATACCTAACATCACTTTCCCTTTAATTTAAAATACAGTGGTATGTTGATATTTGTATTTACAGTGTTATGGACAGGACTTTTACCCCCTTGTGGGTTCTCTCTAGTACCCGTTGGCTTTTTGACTCCCTTTGCCGTTTACGGGTTTGAATGCCAGTTCGTCCTTGTGGATTCGTAGCAATTTAATAGCAATTTGCGATTGTAACATTTACAGGCTTGATAGATCAAAGGCTTAGCTGAAATGGAGTTCCGATTTTGACAGCCTGTAGGGTTTTTCAACCTGTAACCCGCAGATCGTTTGCGGGTAGCTGAAAGAGGCCAATTTAATACCCATAAGTCTAGCGGGCTCCTTTACGTGCTGCAAATTCTTCAGTAGGAGGAATTTAATAGTGCTGCTAATCATTGATATTTACTTAGTGTGGTTTCTAAAGTGAATTGAGACTAAACATATCCAGTGTTTCAGTTGTCATGTACCTTTAAATAACGTACTTTGCTTTTGTGCAAATCCCCATTTGAACTAAAATAGCTACTATAAAATAATATCAATACAAAGGAAGTAGCTACTACAGTATATAACAAGTAAAGCTTTAATTTAAAATACACATTATATAGGTATGAACTTTCCTCTAAGTATGTTACTTAATTCAAATAATTATTTTATAAGCAATATAAAATACATATTTGCCTCATACCCAATCCTTTACAGTTTATATGTATTTTCTGCTTTATCCTGTAACCTAAATCACTAGTATTTGAAGGCTTCTGTTATATCCTGAATGGAACTATCCTTCCTTCTATAAAAGCATGATACACATTTTATATCTTAATCGGATCTGATATTCCAGCCAAACCAATAACAGGCCTGGTATTAAGGTCTTTTTGACTCTGGTTTATTCACAGTGATGGAACCCATGATTAACCTCTATGTGCTCCAGTTGGGAAAAGCATAACACAACAGCTGCCAGTGGCCCTTCAGGATGGCAGACAAGAAGCACTATACTAAATTGAATTTGTACCAAACGCAGGAGCGAGCGCCATTTTGCCTATGCATTTAAATATTGCAGTTTTAACGCCAGTAAAGTTACTACAATATTTGGCATTGTTCTACAAATGGACATGCACACATAATACAAATGATGTACCAATATGGTTGAATATTAAGGCTTTAATATTCTATTGGCTTTTATGCTGTTGGGAGGGTGAGGCAGCATCAGATGTAGGGCATGTATGAATGTGTGTATCCTAAATAATTTACTTAACCCTTATAAGATGTCTCTCTTGATAGAACTTCATACTCTCATAACTTAAAAACAAAACTTGATTTAATAATATGACATGCACACCCTCTAATGACCCTACTGGTTTAAACATTTAGATTTTGCTCTCATTTAACCTCTGGTGACCTCCAGTAATCAAATCTTTTGTTTTGGTCACATTTAGATAATTTTCAGATTTTCTTTGCATGAAATCAACAATTATCCTCAATTAAATTAGAATGTTTATAGTGAAAAAATCACACAAAATGTCAACTCCACCACAACAATAAATCATAGGTTTCCTCAGTCATTACAGTAATAAATGTGGGATTTGGGGTTATAGCAGCCTGTTTGTAAATCTTGCTCTTCACAGACATTGCCTGCAATGTCAGCCAAGTGAATCCTTAGCAGAAACAAAACCAAAATGTCATGCTGCAGACTCACTGTCTGATTATGGTGCTGGTTGCAATGATCAATGGAAGGAGGGGATTTTCCATTTGGTGAGCAATGTCAGATTGTGAAACTATAATTATTCCAACCAGCCTGGAAAATGCATTTATTTACAGAGAAAATAACTTAACACATAGTCATATCTTGCAATGTCTAAAGTCGTTCGGATTGTCTTCCCGCATTTACCTGGCAGATATCATAGTTGGCTCACCCTAAACTATAAGTTGCCATGCAATCTTAGTATACACATAAGTTATTCAGAGGACAGGTTGCAATAGGTAATCAAATAACATACTTAAAGGTAAGTTCATTCCTATTTAATGTGTATCTTAAATTAAAGATTCACTGGTCAGTACCTGGATGGGCTGTGGCCCACTTGAGAAGGAACTGGCAACCCATTCCAGTATCTCTGCCATGAAAACCAAGTGGATCAGCATAGTGGGTTGTCCATTAGGTCATGGACATGAATCGGACACGTGAGGCCTTTTACATTTTTTTGTTATATACTGTCATAGCTACCTACTTTGTAGTGATATTAAGTTATAGTAGCTATGAAAGTTGCTGTTTTTTCCATACATTCTTAACAGGTCCAGTAGACCAGTGTAGCTACACAAAGGACATTTTTGATTAATTAATTATTTCCACAGCTCTAAGAATTCCTGGAAGTCACTGACATGCTATCTTATTATTATTATTATTATCTTTATTTATATCGCGCCAGCATATTCTGTAGCGCTGTACAGGGGTTGAGTACATGGCAAAAAACAAACTTAACACCTTATAAATAAGAGGTCCCTGTTTTTGAGCATAAAATCAAATGTACATAGAGCTTGATTCCAAGGCACTGACACAAGATTGAAAACTTATAATTTACAAGTGTATTTTATTGACTTTTTAGTAATTAACCACTGACACACTATATTGTGGTATTTTGCAGTTCAGTAAAAGAAAATAGTTAATTTTGATTAATGATATTGGCTCAAATTAGATTAGATAATAAGTTTTTACTGGTAAACTTATACAAAGTATCAATATCTTTAGGATAGTAAAAACAACATTTTCCAAATATTCAATCTGATATCACCTGGAAATATTACAAAGCTTTTGGGTAAATTTTATCAGAAGTGTTGAACGTTTTAAATTTTTGTATAAGTAGGGTTCATACAGTAGATTAGAAAGTGAAGTCGTTTAAAAAGGGTGTTGAAAAGATGCCTTTATTAAAAATACACATTTTTTTTGCAAAAAACATACTAACATTGGGCTCCATTCAGTTAGCAAAATTGTAAGTACTTGAACTCGAAAAGCAGCTCGTAAAGATTATGGATATTCAATTGGCAACATTTTGCTACTTGCATTCCAATTGCGAGTTACCTGCCCAAAATAACTGCGGGCCAGCCGAAGACGTAATTCAGCCCTATCTCCTCCAAAAGTTAACAGCGCTAAAGACGCAAAATCGATATTCAGTTACAAAAGTTCAAGTAGCTTGCAAACGAAATCTGACTCGCAACTCAAAAATGCATCAAAAAATATTACGAGTATTAGATAGGACTCGCAAGGGCGTTAGAGACTAGTTTTGACATTTGCAGCAGCTATTAAACACACTCTACTGTACTTTAAAATTCTGGCAAAGCATGGAAAAGCAGTTGAAATAATTGCACAACAAGTGTCAAGCTAGCAAATATGAAATTAAAATAATATTTTTTTACTTTTAATTCCGTGGTATTTCAAACCTGTGAATCAAGGGGTTAGTACATATCATGGAGCCTGCATGGACTAAAACAGTTGCTTTAATGATATCTATTGATTTCTACAATACTGGATTGCGAGTCCCATCACTAATTTTACATCTCAACACTAATTAATTGTAGTATGAACTCTATGTTTTACTGACATCATGATGACAGTCTCAATTACAATTGGTTATGTCTAAGAAGTAATTTACGGTCACGCCTGTCACGCCTCCTGAAAGCCTGCTTACGAGTGCATGGTTTCCGTGTGGAGGCTGTGAGAGGGCAGTTGCCAGTTAAAGACAATTGAATGAGTTTAAATGTTTAAAACATTTTTTACCCACAGCCAGAATTTTGGGTTACAGGCAATTATGGGCTTGCAATTGAATGAGGCCGACTGAAAATTTGTAGCAAGTAAGTGCAAAGGTATATGCCTACAAATATTATCCACTAGTGAATTGCCCGTCAAAAAATGACGGCAATGAAATTGTAAGGTAGCTAATGCTGTTTGGTGTGTTATAATGAAATATGTAATATATTAATAAATTAATATACTTTACCTATTTTGAAGCATTGTGTTGAAGAGCTGCAATCTGTTTTGATGTTGCTGCTGCATTAGTGGTGTGGAGCTGCTGTGTAAGCGTGATGAATGTGTGCAGTGTAATAGTGTGCGTGCGCGAGACCAAACCGTTAGCGTACTCGTGTACTTCCGCATTGGCGTAAAATGGCGGGTAATGGGTGGTATGCGTCTTAGCGGAATATTCGTAGGTCTTTTGTGGAGTTTTGCGAGTTTCTTGTGGTGTTTTGCGAGTTTCTTGTGGTGTTTTGCGTGTTTCGAGTGCTGTAGCCTCGTTTTCGTTTTGTTCGGCGGCCATTTTTTCTCTTGCTTAGAGAAGACTGTGTCTAAACTCTTTTATTTTGAGTTAAATGAAGGTGTAAGCTGCTTTTTTTGAGGTCCTGGATGCCCCCTCTTGCTGTAGGTAAGCTTTTTATGTATGTGTTGTGTGTATTTATTGTGTTTTAAATTTTGTTATGTTCGTGGGTTGCGGTCGATTTTTGCGAGGTCGTAATGTGTGCTAACGTGTCTTGTATGTTGTTTGCGTTTGTAGCCTCGTTTTCGTTTTGTTCGGCGGCCATTTTATATCTCGCTTAACGAATTTTTTAGTGTCTAAACTCTTTTATTTTGAGTGAAATGAAGGTGTAAGTTGCTTTTTTGAGGTCCTGGATGCTCCGTCTTGCTGTAGGTAAGCTTTTTATGTATGGGCTGTGTGTATTTATTGTGTTTTGAATTTTGCGAGTTGCGTCCGAGTGTTGCAAGGTCGTAATGTGTGTTAACGTGTTTCGCATGTTGTTTGCGTTGCGAGGTAAAGTTTGTGAGGGTCGTAGTTGGTGTGTCGTGTTGTTTGCGTTGCAACGTAAAGTTTGCGAGGGTCGTAGTTGCTGGCAAGGAGAGCCTTTGGCGCTCCATGACAGCAACTGAGGCCCTCGCCCGCAGCCCTCGCAAAGCGAGCCCGCAAGTGTTACCAACAACTCATACACCCACAACTATATAGGTGATCCTTCACTTACACTTGTGGCATTTACACAGGGATTCCATATCAATTTTTTTTACTTTCCTTTTTGTGTGTAATTAGAGCAACAAACCTGTCTTATTTTTTTAATAACCAAATTCCCTGTACATCTCAGGGCATTTCCTGAGATTTACAGAATGGCTTTTATATGGGAAGAGAAGTAAATTATTCAAACACCAGGCCATAAGTAGTTTAAAAAAAAAAAAGAGTAATTTAGAAATAACATGCTCCATATCTATTTCACTTATATAATATACTGGCTCTAGAAGCAGCCATCATTGTAAACACATTATTAGAAAGCTAAATTAAAATGTTATTTAATTTGCTGCAGCACAACTTTTTTGGGAAAAGTGTTTGGGAGGCAGGTTACAGCTCTGCATTTTAAGGGTGAGGTTTCCCTGGTAGTCCAGTGGTTAGGATTCAGTGCTTTCACCAATGCAACCTGGGTTCAATTTCAGTCAGGGAACCATGAGGTCACACCACCCTGAAGTCAAAAAAGGTTGTGCCTGGTCAGTACTTAGATGGGAGACCACCTTGAAATACCAGGAGCAATATGCTATGACCCACTGGAGAAGGAACTGGCAACCCACTCCAGTATTTCTGCCATGAAAGCCAAGTAGATCAGCATGACCATGGACATAAAACTGTGCCTGGTGTGTTACAGTGCATGAGGTCACAGTCGTATGCAACTGAATGACATAACAACAAGTAGAACAGTGCACAAAGGTAAAAACATTTAACATCTACTGTTTTTGAAAATATTGGGCAAGAAGATCAAAGATGAGAACTCTAAGAGCATCTCTTCACCTTCATGTTTTCCTATAGGGCATAATTACTTTACTGAATGATGAGGCACATTATTCTCCACGAAGGCAATATTGTGTAGATATCAGACATTAGGGTAGACTCACTAAGCTATCACAGAGTATTCAATAGGTATTGTTGCTGTCAAAGAAAAAACTCTATATTCTGTATTTTGATATAATTGGTAAAAGAAAAAATCTTTATTAAAACAGTGAGTCATGAGATGACCAACATTGTAACCCTGATTCTTTGGTAGGCAGTAGCAAACAGATTTATATATCAAAAACTGATGTACTCTAAAGCATGCCAGAAATTATTTTAAATTCTCAACCTTCCACCTCAAATGTATATATATATATATATATATATATATATGTATATCTATATACATATTTATAGTATATTACTTCTTCCTTGAACCTCCAAAGATGCCCAAATTAAGGGTAGGTTCTGGGGGGGATACAGGAAGGTTAGATTGAGGGAGTGGGCGATGTAATGGCAGGGGTTGCTGCAAGTCTTCTTACATATAAAGGAGGATTTCTATCTATTCAACTCCTGGAGGAAGCTGCGGAATCACAGCCTTCCCCCATGGAGCTTAATGCTCTGTACGCTAGGTGAAGTCACTTTTTAGGGCTTTGCAGTCTTCTGCAATAGCAGAAGAATGGGTGGACGGCCAAACTCCAGAGCACATGCCATTTATGCCTGTGGGTTTAAATATGGTAGTTTTAACACTAGCAACGTTATTACATTATTTGGCACTATGCACTATTGTCATTTGGGCTATTCCTTCTGGAAATAATCTCTATAAGTGAAGCAGTAGTATTATTTGTTTATATTGTTTTTACTTCTCTTTATGATTGGAGTGTGTAATAAAATACTGGTGGTTGTACTATATACTGCCTGAGTGTTATTCTGCTCTATGGTCTTTGGAGCCCTGATTTAATATTGTGGATGGTAAATCAAGACTTCTGGAGTAGATCTAACTCCTGTTTTAGTGAAACACTAGAAGGTGTGCATTGAAACCAGTTCTTTACACAAACATACTATTGGATTCCTCTTCTGTACACCACTGGCGGAATTACTGGAACTACCATGCTCCAACCATGGATGCTGAAGATGCTGAAGTTGTCAAGTTCTACTAAGATATTCAACACGTCATAGATATAACACCAAGTAAAGATGTTACTATCATCATAGTGTTTGGAATGTTAAACTAGGGAACCAAAAGGCACTTGGAATAACCGGCAAATTGGGCCTTGCAATACAAGGAAGCAGGTCAGAGATTAGTAGGATTCTGTCAAGATAATTATCTGGTCATAGCAAATTCCCACTTCCAACAGCCTCTATACATGGACATCACCAGATGGGCAATATATAAATCAGATTAACTAAATTCATTGCAGCCAAATCTACAGGAGCTCTATACAATCATCAAAAACAAGACCCCGAACTGACTGTGGCTCAGACCATGAGCCTCTTTTAGTAAAGTTCAGAATAAAAAAAGAGGGAAAATTGTATGACCAAGCAGATACAAAATAAATAATATCCCTATGAATATGCAGTGGAAGTAAATAATAGATTTAAGGGACTAGACATGGAAGAAAGAATGCCTGAAGAACTGTGGACTGAAGTTTGCAACATTATCCAGGAAGTAGCAACAAAGAATATCCCTAAAAGAAAGAAAAGTAAGAAGGCAAACTGGCTATCTGATGAGGCTTTGAAAGTAGCCCAGGAGAGAAGGAAAGTGAAAGGTAGTGGAGATAGGAAAATATTTGTCCAACTGAATGCAGAATTTCTACAATGAGTGATGTAAAGAGATTGAAGAAGAGAACAGAATGGGTAAGACGGTCTTTTAAAGAAAATTGAAGATCTCAAAGGCACCTTTCATGCCAAAGCAGGTGTGATCAAAAAGAAAAATGGTAGGGACTTAACAAAAGATTAGATACAAATGTGTCAGGAATATAGCAGATCATAAAAGTAGTGATGACCTCAGCAGTTTGTCCAATGAGCTGGAGCCAGACATCTTGGAGAGCAAAGACGATAACAAGACTGCAGTAATCAAGTAATTATTTCAAAAAGATTGTATTATTTATTTATATCCATAAAGTTTATATATATTAATTGAGATCACAGTGAGATCTATCTATCCTGTCTTTAAATCAATTCATAGGCATTAAATTAAGTTATAATCACATATATAGTTGTGAGCGTACGGGCCGTTGCTCACGCTTGCGGGCTCGCGCAGTTCCCCGCAAATGCGGGTCCTCGCGAAGCGAGGGCCCGCATTTGCGGTGGTGGGAGCATCCCAACGTCCCCGCAAATGCGGATCCTCGCGAAGCGAGGGTCCGCATTTGCGGAGGTGGCGGCTCAACGTCGGCTGTGTTAACACACACATACACACACGACTGTTTAAACAAAATAAACCCAATCTCCCAGCCAACAAAAACCCAACAACGTCCCTGCAAATGCGGATCCTCGCGAAGCGAGGGTCCGCATTTGCGGTGGTGGGAGCATCCCAACGTCGGCTGTGTTAACACACACATACACATACACGACTTTTTAACAAAAAAAACCCTCAAAGGCCCCTCACACCCGCTTACACCCAGACACACACAAGCAAGACTTAACAAAAAAACAGTAAAAAAGCCCCTTCACACGCTCTTAACACACATACGCACGACTTAGAAACAATAACACACATACGCACGACTTTGAAACAAATACACTGCGTCGTACACGTAAAAGCTAACTGCGTATATCGCAAAAAAATACGCCAACATCGCAACAAAATACGGCCGCATCGGATAAAAATACGGCCGCGAAAGACCCATTACAAACGCCGCGCATCAAAACATCACAAACACAAGAAATAAACACAACGAACACATAAAAAGCTTACTTACAGCAAGGGGGGGCATCCGGAACCTCCAAAAGTTCATTTACACGACCATTTAAGTTAAAAAAATGACTTTAAACGGCCGAAAATCGGCTAAGCGAGAGAAAAAATGGCCGCCAAACAAAACGAAAACGAGGCTTGAGACGTAACTACACTGCAGTAACTCGGAAAAATGAAACACATACTATGCGGAACGTACCACAGTCACAGTTAAACACCATTTTGAACACTACTACGCACAAAATGGCGGATGGAACGCAAAATGTAAGCTGGAACGCAAATAGCGCATGCGTATTGCGTTATAACGTTCTGAGGCACTTGAAAGTTTAAAAAAATACTGCCTACTTTCCAGAAATTTCTACAAGGTTATAAATACTGCCTACTTTCCAGAAATTTCTACATTTCTACTCAGGTGATGAACAGAGTAACTTCAGAGTTAACTGCTGCTCTTACTTCAGAAGAGAATTGTTTCCTAATTTACTATACATTGTGCAAATGACAACTGAGAGGTAAGCTATAATATATTACATTTTATTATGAGACACCACAAAAAAAAAAAAAAAAGTGATTTATGTAGTGACATGTCACACGCACATTTATGTGTGTAGGCCCACAAAAAAAATAAGGTTCATTTAACAACAAAAAATAAAAAATTAAATATCAAAACGGGGTTTATGTATAGTGACATGTGACACGCACATATATGTGTATTGCCCCTGAAACAAAATGATCTTAAAACAAACTAATTAAACAACTACATTTAAATGACATTAGAAAAAAAAAAATGTAATATTAAAATATGAGTCATGTTTACTGATATGTGACACGCACATATATGTGTATCATCTATAGTCACATGTCACACACACATTTATGTGTGTTGGCAAAAACAAAAAATAAGGTTAATTTAACAATTAAAATATAATTCATGTATAGTGATATGTCACTCGCACAGAAAAAAATTACATTGAACTCTGAAAATGTGCTTCATGTATGTGACATATGTGTGTAGCCCACCCAAAAAAATAATGTGAAAATAATTACAGAAGTATATTTAAATGACATTAATTTAGTGCAATTCAATATATTACCTAAAACTCAATCTTTCTACTTCTTTTAATATTTAAACAGACTCTGCATCAACAGCGTCACTCTACAATTTGCACCGTGCATTGTGAAGCACAATCCCTTTTAAAGAACACCAACAAAGAAGAAGAGGTAAGATAGAACAATACATTACATGCTGAAAAGGCCATGCTTTGCTAAATCAAAAATAAGAAATATACAATTAACCATTTCACTTTCTTTTTCAAACAGACACTACAAGAAGACCGGCGGATTAAGATTGGCAGGAGGGGACCCTCTGTCATTCGACACTTCAATCAAGGTAAAGTATTAAGTATAAAAAAAGAAACCAACTATGAGCCTCATTCAATTGCGAGTTGGCCAATTGAATAGGGTTCTATATAAGCACATAACATATTTTTTTTTACAGAACTTTTTAGTTACTGAAGTTCTATCCAAAATCAAGGTCTTCACTAACTAAAAACTTCGGTCAAAAAATATGTTATGTGCTTATATAGAGCCCTATTCAATTGGCAAAATTGCAATTGAATGAGGACCTATATATCTTTAATGGCCGAGGGCCTCATTTAAATGTGATTTGTCCATTTCAATAGGGCTCTATATAAGCACAGAGCATATTTTTTTACTGAACTTTTTAGTTAGTGAAGACCTTGCTTTTGGATACAAGTTCACTAACTAGAAACTTCTGTAAAAAAAGATGCTCTGTGGTCATATTGAGCCCTATTCGATTGCCCAAAACGCAATTGAATGAGGCCCCGACAATATAACAAATTCAGCAACCAAAGGCCCTCATTCAATTGCTATTTGACCAATTGAATAGCGGTCTAAATAAGCACATAGCATATTTTTTTTTAAAGAAGTTTTTAGTTAGTGAAAACCTGGATTTTTGATAGATGTTTACGAACTAAAAACTTCTTTACAAAAAATATGTTATGTGCTTATTTAGACCCCTAAAGCCTCATTCAATTCCGAGTTGCCCAATTGAATAGGGCTCTATATAAGCAATAGCCTAAATAAGCATACCACAAGTGGTGCGCACCAAACAGGATTGTACAGAAACTCACACAAACACATAGCAAAGTAAATTAATATTCTTATTTCATGTTTCAAAACCTATAAGCCTTATAAAAAAGCCTAAATAAGCATACCAAAAGTGGTGCGCACCAAAGAGGATTGTAGAAAAACTCTCACAAACACATAGCAAACTAAATTGATATTCTTATTTCATGTTTAACTACCTATAAGCCTTATAAAAAAGCCTAAATAAGCATACCACAAGTGGTGCGCACCAAATCGGATTGTACAAAAACTCACACAAACACATAGCAAAGTAAATTAATATTCTTATTTAATGTTTAACAACCTATAAGCCTTAGAAAAAAGCCTAAATAAGCATACCACAAGTGGTGCCCAACCAGCAGGATTGTACAAAAACTCACACTAACACATAGCAAAGTAAGTTAATATTCTTATTTCATGTTTAACAACCTATAAGCCTTAGAAAAAAGCCTAAAGAAGCATACCAAAAGTGGTGCGTACCACACAGGATTGTACAAAAACTCACACAAACACATAGCAAACTACATTAATATTCTTATTTCATGCTTAACAACCCATAAGCCTTAGAAAGAAGCCTAAATAAGCATACCAAAAGTGGTGCCCACCAAACAGGATTGTACAAAAACTCACACAAACACATAGGAAACTAAATTAATATTCTTATTTAATGTTTAAGAACGTATAAGCCTTAGAAAGAAGCATAAATAAGCATACCACTTTAGGAGTGCACCAAACAGGATTTTAGAAAAACTCACACAAACACATAGCAAACTAAATTAATATTCTTCTTTAATATTTAAGAATCTTTAACAACCTATAAGACTTACAAAGAAGCCTAAAGAAGTATACCAAAAGTGCTGAACAGAAAATCGGATAATGCTAAAACCAGTGCAATCATATACAAAATAATTCACAAAAAAATAATGACAGTATAAAAAAATTATCTATGCAATATAAAAATACATTTAAAGTATTTTGAAAAGCTTGCACAAACAAATAAATAGTAGAAAAATTCAACATAACAGATACAATACACAGAAATAATGTAATTTTTTAGTTAATACAAATACATTCAAATCAAATAACATTTTCATTTTTATTTTACAACAGATACTGAGTGAAGACCATCGGACCAGGAGTTTCAACTGAGGACCAGACCAGCGGGCGAGGACTTTCAACAGAGGACTACACCACCGGACGAGGACTTTCAACACAGGACTACACCATCGGACGAGGACTTTCAACACAGGACCAAACCATCAGACGAGGACTTTCAACAGAGGACTACACCATCGGACGAGGACTTTCAACAGAGGACCAGACGATTGGACGAGGACTTTCAACACAGGACCAGACCATCGGACGAAGGCTTTCAACACTGCGACCAACAAAGATTCTGCTTGAAATCAAACTTCAACCAAGGTACAGTATAACAAGTAAAAAAAGAGAAAAATAAATAAATATCTTAGCTTTGTATCGATGTCAACAGAAAATAAAATTTCTAAAAAATCACCAGTAACTATAACTTTGAAAAAAATATAACTAACACATTTTTATGCTATCTCTTCTTTGTCTTTTAGGGCCAATAATCTTTAATAGTAAATACAAACTTCAATGTAGCCAGAAAAAAATAATGCATACTCCAAAAAAGGCTCTAAACACAGACTCTATACAATTTCGCATTGGACATTTCCAGTCCTACACCCTCATTGAATTGCCTTTTGACAAATTGAATAGTGCTGTAAATAAAACCATAACATTTTTTTTTCAAAAAACTTTTTTGTTAGTGAAAAACTTGCTTTTGGATACATGTTTACTAAATAAAAAATTCTTTAAAAAATTATATGATGACCTTATTTAGATCTCTATTCAATTGACCAAATTGAAATTGATTAAGTATAAAATGTAAACACACTGTTGATAACAATTTTTGATGAAAACAAACTTAACATCTCAAAATAAACTAAAGATACATTATTTTATTTTTACAGATTAACATGGCTGATAACGAGAGTAAACAAGAAAAGAAAAGACGCCAAGCTAGAGAACGACGACAGAGAGCAGACAACCGCAGACACCGGAGAAGAAGGAAATTCGACGAGAAAAAGAACGTAAAAGAATTGCAAACAAAAGACTGTCACTTGCAGAAATTAAAGATATGACAAAAAAAAACAACAAGCAAATAAAGCATTTACAACCTGTTGCTGTAACATCAGATGACATTTTAGCTGAAAAAATACAAGGAATACAAAAAAAAAGCAACGAAAAAAACAAAGCATTTACAACCGGTTCATGAAACATTACATGACATTTTACCTCAAACAATACAACATATACTAAGAAAAGCCACGAAAAAAACTAAACATTTAGAACCTGTTGAAACATTATATGACATTTCACCTGATGAATATGAAAGTCAAAATCCAATATGCTTTGCAAATAGTCCTTTACTCAAGTCTTTAGCAGTAGAGGTTCATAGTTGTGGGGACATGACTACTCAATGTCAGTTTTGTGAGGCTTATTATTATAAACAAGAGAGACCCAGAGATGGCCAATTTATTAGTTGCTGTCAAAAAGGCAAGTTCAAACTTCCAGAAAGGAAAGAATTTCCGATCTATTTACAAAACATTATGACTGAACCTACTTTTCCAAACTACAAAATTTTTAAAACAAACATAAGATCCTACAATAGTGCCATATCCTTTGCATCTATGGGGGCAACATTAGCTGCTAATGTACCAGGACATGGTCCTTACTGTTTTAAAGTCCAAGGACAAATTTATCATCGCACTTCCCATTTACATCCAGAGGAAGGAGATCAAAGAAAATTCGCTCAACTATATGTCCTAGATACAATGGAAGCTGTTGACCAACGTATGCAGATGGAAGAAAATAAAAAATGCTTACACCGTGTTTTTATAGAGCTAAATAACATTATGGACAACAATCCCTACAGTAAAGCTTATAAAAAATTGGCAGAAGTAGAAAATGAACAACTACTTCATGCACAAAGACATCAATTACCAATGCCCAAGGTTAATATGGTGCTTAAAAGAGACAGACATACTGATAAACGTTGTTATAACTTGCCAACATCAAATGAGGTTGCAATGGTGTTTCAGAATGATGAAGGAGAACCACCATTTAAAAGAGACATTAGAATATATCCCAGAAATGAGGAGCAACCGTTCATTAATATGAGTATCTTAAGTCCACATTTAGATCCAATGACATATCCCATCTTTTTCCCACACGGAGAAGCAGATTGGCAACCAAAATTAACACTACACAGTTACCCAAATGCTAAAGCCAGAATCCGAAATAATGTTTCTATGCTTGAATTTAAAGTAGGTCAAATTGCCATTCGACATGGATTTAATCCAATTTTATGTGGTGGAAAACTAACCCAACAATGGATTATTGATTCTTATTTGCAAGTTGAGGCAAATAATTTAAACTTTATCAAATATCAACAAGATAAACTCTGTGTAGAACAATATTCTGGACTCATGGACTATGTTGCTGACGTGGCTACAAGCAGAGACATGACAGCTGGCAAAGCCATCATTTTACCATCTTCCTTTCAAGGATCTCCTCGAAATATGAGAGAAAGATACAATGATGCTATGGCTATTGTCACCAAATTTGGCAAACCCGATTTATTTCTGACATTTACATGTAATCCACAATGGCCAGAAATTACACAAAATCTACTTCTTGGACAAAGTGCTTCAGATCGACCAGATTTAGTAGCCAGAGTTTTTAAGATTAAATTAAATGAATTAATTCGTAACTTCACTATAAATCAGTTATTTGGCAAATGTCTTGCTTATGTATATACCATTGAATTTCAAAAAAGAGGCCTTCCACATGCACATCTTCTAATAATACTTCAAGAAAAAGATAAATTAGATACTTCGGACAAAGTGGATGCAGTCATTGTTGCTGAACTACCAGATCCAGAACTATATGGTAGACTATATGAGATTGTTACTCATCGCATGATTCATGGACCCTGTGGTGACCTTAATCCACAATCTCCATGTATGGAAAATAATAAATGTTCCAAAGAATTTCCAAAAGATTATAGAGACAAAACCTATGCCAATTGTGATGGATATCCACTTTATAAAAGAAGAGAAGGAGATAGTGCCATTATTCGTGGAAAAAAAGTGGACAATAGATATGTAGTACCCTACAATCCACATTTACTCATGAAGTACAATGCCCACATCAACGTAGAAGCCTGCACTTCCATCAAATCCATTAAATATGTCTACAAATATATTTACAAAGGCTACGATGCAGCTACTGTAGTCGTCAAAAGTGCGGCTTTTAAAATTTGAAATGCATGATAGATCACATGCAGTATATAGGTGAGCAGTACATTTGCCACAATGACATTTAGTCTATTTCCATGCTGGAAATGAAATGAATGCATTGGCCCAAAGTGAAGATCGTCACACTACACTAACTGCATGGTTTGAATTAAATTCCACTGATTCTGAAGCAACACAATACTTATATATTGAAATTCCATATCACTATGTTTTTGTGAATGGATTATGGAGAACAAGAAAAAGCAGAGGCAATAAAAAAATTCCAAGAATTTACACAGTCAGTCCAAGAGATGTTGAAGGTTTTTGCTTACGGATATTGTCATGAATCACCCAGGGGCCATATTGGATTTGGCGTGAACTATGCTGGGGCCATCTTGAGACTGGCAGCAGTGGCCTATATTGGGACTGGACTGTTATATACCAATCGCCACCATCTGTATATTGTGTTATGGGGGATAATATGTTAGTGTTATATTGTATATTGTATTGGGGAGTGATAGTTGTGTTTTAATTAGTCAACCCTCCCCCATTGTATAAACTCTCAGTCAGGAGTTGGCCATATGGTCTTTAGAGTAAACACTTGAAGTGATAGCAAGGCCAGAACAAAGAGATTTGCCAGACTGCCAGGCACCGTAGGACAATGGGATAGTACAGGGGCTTCCAGCCTCAATACTAGGGCCATAGGCCAGGGCAGAGATGTTACTCTCTCCACAGACAGGGAGAGAATGAGCTTGTAGCCACACCTAGTGGGAAGGCACTGGGGGAGGAGACTAATAAGTTCCCACAAATTACTTCTGTGAGAATGGCCAGAGGGGAATGAGGGTTTGACTAAGAGTAGCCACTCCCTGTACTGGTTTTGTGAGTTGTTTAAATACTTGTGGAAAAATAAAGAAGTTGTTCATAATTTTCATCAAGACGTGGTGTGTAGATGTATTATTTACCCGGGGACATATGCTTGCAGTAAGATTCGTCAGACTTACTGTCAATATTGCTCAGTCTAAACCAAGGGCTGAGACATGATGTTCCTGTAGTCAAGACTACCTCCAAGGTCCAGAGTAACCCAAATCAAGTCAGCAGACCCCAGCCAGAGAGTGGGTCGTGATAATTGGTGGCAGTGGTGGGATACTCTGAGAAGGACCTAGAAAATGGAGCAGATGGAAGCAGAGGACTACAGACTACTCCTGCTAAATCAATGGATGGCATTCATGCAATTATGGCATGGCCATGAGCTGGCAAGCTGGTTGGAGGAACTGGTAGAGAAAGAGATGGACTTGGAGGAACAGTACCTTGCCAGGATAGAGTCCTTGGGTGGCCGGAGAGAGGATCTCTATTTTCGTTTGGATCTAGAATATGGGGTCGGTGAGATTCTGAATGGTGATCCGGAATGTGGCATGGGAACTGCAAGGAGGCATAATAACTTGTTTGTTGAACGCTGCCGGGGTCTGGGACTGGAAGCATGGTTCCCGGAGGCTCCTTTGCTGGAACCCCTGATTCAGCAAGAGCTGCAACTGGAGGCTGAGTATGTGGAATTGTGGGATGCGATACCCAAGAAGTATTTTTACAACTCAGACGGTATGTACCAGAGTGAGTATGCTCACTGGAACTGGGGAGAGGCATTTCTAGACTGTAAACAAAGTGAGGAGTGGGAAGGGGTAAACACTGTTCCTTTGCCAACTCCTGGGGATGGAGAATGTTTGCCCCTAGAACATGCAGTAACTGTGTCAGGACCTAGTCACCAGCCCAAAGAGCCAGAGACCCAGTGGAATGTTCCCTGGGTGGGGTCAGATAATCCATGTCTGCCCCCTGATACCCCAAGAGATTTAATCCCAGAGGAAGTGGGAACTGTTCACAAGCTAGGGCCAGATAAGTTAAGTCTGCCCTCAGAAGTTCTAGGCAAAGTGTGTTGGCCAGAACTGCTAATGGAGCCAGAGGCTCTGGATTATTATGTGATGGACGGTGGGAAGGGAGCCTTAGAGGCCAGGCTGGAAGGGAATGATGAGATTCCCCAGCCTGCATCAGATAACCACTGTCTGTACCCTGACAGTCCAGGGGAGTTGTCCCCAGAGGTGCTAGTGAAGCACAGAGCCCAGGAGGGTTGTTTAAGAGACTGTGGGGAGGGAAAATAATTGGTTTCTGGCTACAGGGAACCTGACCTCCCACAGCAAGAGAGTGCCAGGGGCACAAAGAGCCAGGCCAGGGCAGCAAGCATGCCAGCTTTGGCAAAAGCATTATGGGTGCAGAGTGGCACCATGACAGAGGGTGTACCAAGTGGGGAGATACCCTGGATAACCATTGTCCAGGGGCCCACTGGAACAGACACCACTCCAAAGACCCAGTTCAACAGAAAGGACTGGGATAAAGTTGCTCAACCCCGGGCAATGGAGGAGTGTAAGCACAGCTTGGGTGGGAGCAGCGTAGCTCCCCAAGCAGCAACGGAAACAGCTGGACCAGAGGAAGGAAGCCAAGAGGAGCTGTCCCTTTGCGATCCCATAGGCCCAGAGACTGTATTAGAGATCCCAGCCCATCGGTGGGGACTGGCTGGGGGGAACAGAGTTGCTATGGGACAGAAACTGTGGCCCACCTGTTGTACTCTGGGATACCAGATTATTGGGGAGGTACCCTGGACTATTTGGGTGGGTGTGAATGGGAAGAGCAATTTGCTCTATACAGTGGGAGCAAGGCCAAGGGCTGGGGGAGGTTTTTACTCTGCACCTTGGGACAGACAAGAACTGGCATAGCATACAGAGGGCCAAACCAGCACATTCATGACTGATCAGCGTAGCTGGAAAAATCAGGGATGTTTCCTGCCACGCTTGGGGAGGTGTTGTCATGGATCACCCAGGGGCCATATTGGATTTGGCGTGAACTATGCTGGGGCCATCTTGAGACTGGCAGCAGTGGCCTATATTGGGACTGGACTGTTATATACCAATCGCCACCATCTGTATATTGTGTTATGGGGGATAATATGTTAGTGTTATATTGTATATTGTATTGGGGAGTGATAGTTATGTTTTAATTAGTCAACCCTCCCCCATTGTATAAACTCTCAGTCAGGAGTTGGCCATATGGTCTTTAGAGTAAACACTTGAAGTGATAGCAAGGCCAGAACAAAGAGATTTGCCAGACTGCCAGGCACCGTAGGACAATGGGATAGTACAGGGGCTTCCAGCCTCAATACTAGGGCCATAGGCCAGGGCAGAGATGTTACTCTCTCCACAGACAGGGAGAGAATGAGCTTGTAGCCACACCTAGTGGGAAGGCACTGGGGGAGGAGACTAATAAGTTCCCACAAATTACTTCTGTGAGAATGGCCAGAGGGTAATGAGGGTTTGACTAAGAGTAGCCACTCCCTGTACTGGTTTTGTGAGTTGTTTAAATACTTGTGGAAAAATAAAGAAGTTGTTCATAATTTTCATCAAGACGTGGTGTGTAGATGTATTATTTACCCGGGGACATATGCTTGCAGTAAGATTCGTCAGACTTACTGTCAATATTGCTCAGTCTAAACCAAGGGCTGAGACATGATGTTCCTGTAGTCAAGACTACCTCCAAGGTCCAGAGTAACCCAAATCAAGTCAGCAGACCCCAGCCAGAGAGTGGGTCGTGATAGATATTACTTTTAAATGTTCCTGGAGCACAAAGTTTTGAACACTTAAGAACTGTTAATGACATTGTATATGAATCCTTCCATTTAGCTGCAAGACATAGAAACTTACTAGCGGATGATGATACAGAATGGGAAAGATGTTTAGAAGAAGCAGCACAATGTCAAATGCCACAACAGATGAGAGAACAATCTGCTTTTATTTGTATCTTCTCAAATGCTCCAAATGCATTAGCTTTGTGGGAGACTTTTAAAAGTAATATGGCTGAAGACTTTATGCGACGATACAATGAACCCATTGCACACTTAAAAGCGTTAATGGAAATCCAAGAAGTATTTTTAACTCATGGATTAAGTTGTGCAAGTTTTAATTTGCCTGATCCAGGTCTTATAGATGACATAAACTTTGAAGACTATGACATTCAACTACAAGCAGAAAGAACACAAGGAAGACTTGCAACTTTAAATACATTACAATTGCAAGCATTTAATGCCATTAAAAATGCAATAGATGATGACATGGTGACAGAGCGTTATTTCTATCTTGATGGACCTGGCGGATCAGGAAAAACCTATCTATATAATTTATTAATGAGTTCAGTACGAGCACAAGGTCAAATAGCAATGGTGTTTGCCACTACTGGAATTGCTGCACTTTTGTTAGAAGGTGGAAGAACTGTTCATAGTGGATTTAAACTGCCAGTGCCTATTTTAGAAACTTCTGTGTCAGATATTCGCATGACATCATTACAAGCAAAGAAATTGAACAAATGTAAATTAATTATAATAGATGAGGCCACAATGATGTCATGCTATGCCCTCCAATGTATTGACCGTTTGCTTCGTGAAGTCATGGATAATACTTTTCCATTTGGTGGAAAGGTAATGTTGTTAGGTGGCAATTTTAGACAAACATTACCTGTCGTTGTACATGGAAATCGAACTGACATTATTGAAACATGTATAAAGTCAAGTACACTATGGAAACATTTTACCCATCTTCAACTGAAAAAAAATATGAGATCAGAAGGCCAAACTGATTTCAATGATTGGCTTATTAAAATTGGAGAAGGCAGAACAGAAAAAATACCACATTTACCTGACGACACTGTAGAGATCCCACCTCATATGATTTGTCAACAAGATATTATATTCGCTATATTTGAAGGGAGCATAAATAACCAGGAATATTCCGAGCTTGCCAACCAAGTCATACTAACGTGTAAAAATAAGGATGCATTAATCCTCAATAATGAAATATTAAAAACAATTAATGCACCACAAATAAATTATCACAGTGCTGATTCTATACTTGCTGATGACAATGAAAGTCAGGTCTACTTTTCGACTGAATTCATAAACTCACTAACTCCTTCTGGAATGCCACCACATATTTTGCAGCTAAAGAAAGGTGCAATTATTATGTTACTGCAAAATATGAACCCCAAAAAAGGCCTATGTAATGGGACAAGATTAATTGTTCAACAATTAAAGGATGCTGAAATTTTAACTGGGACCCATAAAGGAGAGAGAGTTTTCATACCAAGAATAGATTTAGCACCAAGTGAAAGTAGTCTCCCTTTTATACTTCAAAGAAGACAATTTCCCATTATTATGGCATTTGCCATGACCATCAATAAATCACAAGGTCAAACTTTCAAATCTGTGGGTATTTTCCTGGAAGAAACAGTATTTGCACATGGTCAATTGTACGTTGCGTTGTCACGGTGCAAAAATCCACAGGCTATTAAAGTTTACATTGAAAAGAATGAAAGTCAAGGTGATTTATTAGAAGATGGACGTATTTTTACTAAAAAACATTGTCTACTATGAAGTATTATAACTTTTCAGTAAAGAAAGAAAACACAAGGAAAACAAATTAAATAACATTCAAAAATAATAAACAAGGAACAATTTCAGTCATAATTTATGGAAAGACTCTTTATGGATGATTCACCTCACAAAACACTTGCCTTGCAACTACATATGTGATAATTATGTTAAAATGTTAATTAACTATGTTACTGTTTATAATGTTACAAGTTGGGAAAACAATATTTTAACGGTCTTTACTTCAACATATTACAAAGTTCATGTTAACAGCTCAACCACGTTTTAAGACACAATGTTAATATTGTCTGTTATGTTAAGATTACTCCCTGTATTAATGTTTATCGACAGTTCATGTGGTCAGGAAGGAATTTAATTCATTGGGTAAATTTTAAAGAGAGTTTTCACTGTTTGCCTTCCTCTGCATTCAATGGGCCTCATTCTATTAGCGGCCGCAGCCGTTGCGGGGCCGCAAGGACCGGCCGCAAGCTATTCTGCTATTCTATTCCCCTCCGGCCGGGGATACCGGCAGGCTTGCGGCCGGTGCCTTGCTATCTCTTGCGGCCGCTCGCGCTGGAGGAAATCCTTTGATCTAAAACGGCTGCAAGGAAATCGGCCGTAAGAAAATCCTATTTGCAATTTAATTGCTCCAGGAACCCTCTCTGCAAGGCTAAAACCGAGCCGCAGCTTACTTGCAGGAAAGAGGTCCCGCTAGCACCAATTAAGCACGAAATATAGCCCAAATAAAGCCACCCTGCACTTTAAGAAGACTATAAAGTGATTTTCGGTGTAAGCAAAAATAGCACAAAATTCCCCTATACTCAAATCCGTAAAATATATATTTTTTAATATACGTCAAATATCCATGTAAAAAGTCCAGAGTGCTTGGAGCACCTCAGACCCGCCCACGCCGCAGCCGGAAAATAAACAGTTAATTTGAACTCGGTTTTGGGCTGATGTGCAAGCTTGAGAGTGGGTTACTTTTAATCCTCATGTCCCCCAATATGATCCCTAGCATTTACAGAGCTGTACAGTGCAGGCTTGAATTTATTTTTGAGTTTAAAGTTTTCAGAGCTTACGGCTGGTAGCAAGATTTACGACCGGCCGTAATACGTTTACGGCAGATAATAGAATGAGGCCCAATGTATATTGAAGTTAACAATTATTCGGATACAAATTGCATGTTAAAAAACCATTGCCTCAAGTTTAAAATATTGATTACTTTAAAGTTAAAATGTTTTTACATTCAAATGTTAATACTTTTAATACAAAATTATGTTAAAAAATGTATTCACTATGTTACTGTTTATAATGTTCAACATTATACAAATGTTTTGTCAAGTTCCAAAGTTACACAAATAATAAAGTTAGAGTTTAAAAAAATATACTTTCAAGTTTCTTACTTACATATATTACAAAGTTCAGGTTAAAATTCTGTACGTTTCAACAAGGGTTTTTACTGTTTGCTTTCCTCCGAATTTTCATGTATATTGAAGTTAACAATTCTTCACATACAAATTGCATGTTAAAAAAACATTGCCTAAAGTTTGCAATAATGATTAATTTCAAGTTCCACTATTATTACATTCAAATGTTAATACAACATGCTTTACAAATTATTGTTCACCAAGAGAACATTTTACAAAACATCTTTTAATATCACAATACAACTGTCACATATATATATTAATAACTAAAAAACTTTCCTAACATACACATCTCATTGCCGTCATTTTTTGACGGGCAAGTCGCTAGTACAGTTATATTATTAATTGGCACAAGACACTTTTCCGATCGTAACTATTTTGCACTATTTCAAAGTACTGTAATTAAGTTATCCATATATCCAGTACTTGTATTGTATATACTGATATTTTGTATGCTAGCGACTTGCCCGTCAAAAAATTACGGTCAATAAAATTTTAAGGCTGGAAATGCTGTTTGTGACACCATGTGATTCTCTGAGACTCTAAACCTTTTTGTTATCTACAAAGAAGTACAAAAAATTATAATAAAGTTTTTTATTTTTTTAACAATGAACTGTTAATCCATATTAAACTTTTTAATTCTCAAGTATGCAGTAATAATCTAACAATCCATGAAATGTGCATGAATATGTATTGTGAACCATTACATAAAGGTTTCTAACATGCAACTTATATTGTAAACAGTGTTGAATAAATTAGTTTTAACAATACTAACATCAAAAGGTCAACTTTGTATAAATGAGTATTTTAAACCATTACAGAATGCTTCTTAACATGCAACTTGTAGTTGAACTCCTGGTAAAGCACATAGGTATTAAATCCAGAGGAAGGCAAACAGTAAAAACCCACATTGAAACTTAGAGTATTGTATCAAAGGTGGAAAAAAAAAAATCCTTCCTGACCGCAGTAACTGGCGATTGGATTACTCCCTTGGTGAATACTGTCTATTTAATTATACATTTAAATTTGTAACAAATGATTATGCTGCTACTGACATAAATCCTTAATAACATTCAATAAATCAACTTTTCAAACCATGTAAAATACAATGTTAACAATGCAAACATTAACGTAGGGTAATAACATTTAAAATGAAATTAGTTAAAAATATAGTGATCTTAAACCAAAAAAAAACAAAAAAAAACCAGTGAAACTTGGTCAATTGTTTCAAAGTGGGCACAAAAATGAATTCCTTCCTGACACCATTAACTGGCGATCGGATTACTCCCTGGATCAATACTATCTATATCATGAAACATTTACATTTTGCAACAAATGATGATGCCGCTACTAACATGAAACCTTAATTACATAGAATGAAACAACTTTTCAGTCCTTTGAAAACAGAATTTTAACATTACAAACATGAACTTAAAGTATTAAAATGGAAACAATAAAGGTAAGAAAATGCAAGGTAACTGTTTTGTCAGGCCAATCCTGGCAAAAGTCACTTCCAAGACATTCCATTTTTTTTTCTGTCAAAATGGTTCCCTTTAAAAGAGCCCAGCAGACTTGTAATTGTGTCTATTGGATCTAACCACTTTTTATTGTTGTTTCTTTTTTCCCCTTTTTTTGGTTATTGTTGTCCTTTTGTAAAATTGTAGATAGAGTTTCGTATGTGAAATAGTGGCCCTCTAAAAAGAGGCCAAGTGACAATAAATTTTGTCCTGGAAATGAAACCACTATTCTCTATGTTTACAAAACCTCATAGTACACAATGTTTTTTGTAAAAATGCGTCTATCATGTAATAGATCACCCTGACCAATTGAAACTTTAATATTATCTGGATTTGTGCACCATGAAAATGCAACATAGAGTTGTCCATGTTCCTGTAAAAAAATACCCACGGACTTAAAAGTTTGTCCTTGGGATTTATTGATGGTCAAAAGCCATGATAACTGGAAATTGTCTCCTTTGAAGGACAAAAGGTAAGCCACTCTCACTTGGAGCCAAATCAATTCTTGGTATAAAAACTCGTTCACCTTTATGGGTACCACGATACAATTTTTGCATGTATGAAATTATCTTTTAAATTGTGCACAATTATTCTGGTCCCATTACAAAGTCATTTTTTTGGATTCATATTTCTCAATAGCATGACAATTGCCCCTTTTTTCAATTGCAAAACATGTGGTGGCATTCCAGATAGTGTTAAAGAATTAATAAATTTTATACTAAAATTAAATTCACTGTCTTTATCATCAGCCAGAACTGAATCTGAACTGTAATAATTATTTTGGGGTGTGTTGATGAATTTTAAAATGTTATTTAGATTCAAGGCATCGATATTTTTGGATGTTAATATCACTTTGTTTGCAATGTCTGAGTAATCGTAGTTATTGAGAGTGTTTTGAAAGATTGCCGATATGAGTGATTCCTTGCAAACCATTTGTGATGGAATTTCAATGGTATCATTGGGTAAATTATTTATTTGTGGATGTTTTCCTTCTCCAATTTGAATGAGCCAATCATTGAATTCTTTTGGCCTTCAGATCTCATATTAAATTCTAATTTAAGGTGTGTAAATATTTTCCACAGTTTACTTGTCTTGATACTTGTTCCTTTTTCCATGTAGCACAACAGGTAATGTTTGCCGAAAATCTCCTCCTAACAACATCCTTTCCACCAAATGGCAAATTATTATCCATCACTTCTTTTAATAATCTATCAATACATTGCGAGGCATGACATGACATCATTGTTGCCTCATCTATGATAATTAATTTACTTATTTTTAATTTTTTGGCTTGTAAACACTGACATTTCTAAAATGGGAGCTGGCAGTTTAAATCCACTATGCACAGTTCTGCCACCTTTGAACAAAAGTGCGGCAATTCCAGTTATTGCAAATGGCATTGATATTTGACCCTGTGCTCGAATGTAACTCATCAAACAATTGCAACAATTACAAAACAGATAAGTTTTTCCTGATCCACCAGGGCCATCTAGATAGAAATCATGGTCTTTGACCATTTCATCATCTGTAGCATTTGTGATGGCATTAAATGCTTGCAATTGTAAAGTATTTAAAGTTGCAAGTTTTTCTTGTGTTTTTTGTTTTTGAAACTCAGTCATAAAAGTTGATGTCATCTATAAGTCCTGGATCAGGCAAATTAAAACTTGCACAATTTAATCCATGAGCAAGAAATATTTCTTGAATTTCCATTAACGCTTTTGAGAGTGCAATGGGCTTGTTTCAAGAAGTCTTCAGACATATTTAAAAGGGATATTGCTGAGAAAGTAGCAGAAGTTGCTGAGAAAGCAAAAGAGACTGCTGATGCTGATAAAGTCATTGAGAAATAAGGGAATCCAACAGATGCGGAAATCTTATGGACAAGAAGGCCTCCATAAGAGACCTGGAAAACAGACACAGCCACCTGTCCTTAGTGAATACTCCTGAGGTGGAGAGTGATGTTAGAGAAAGAAAATGCTTGGTAATCATCTTTGACCTAGAGAAAGGAGAGACCAAGTGGATGAATACAGCCAGCGTTCTTACAAAGGAAAAATGTCCTAAAAATGATGAAGACACTGGAACCCTTACTAAAGGGAAAGATAAGGAAGAAAAGAGTCTGGAGATTGAGATGGTGAAAGATGAACCACCGTCTCTAAGAGGACATATGAAGCAGAGCATTGAGATGTGTCCTTATAAAACTATATAAAAAAAGTAATAACTTATAAAAAAAGTATCCAGAGAGCCTTCTGTCTCAGTTAGCCATAAAACAAAGTGCTATGGATAAAGAGAATCAAGACTGGAAACAAGTAAAGCAAGGAGTGGAGATGAACTCTATCCCAGTGTGACTGAAACAGCCTGAAGTGGAAGACAGGCAAATTGCTACTGAAATTAAGGGTATCAGGATGATGCCAGGTTATATTCCTGAATGGAGAAGGTAGCCTGCGTTTGAGGACAACAGAGTGTCCTATAGGAAGAAGACCCGTATGTCTAATTGGGAGCAGTGGAAGAGTCCCCCCAAGTACAAGATGAATGAGAGAATTATGCAGAAGCGACTGCACAGTTGCGAACAAGGGGGAGCGAGATCTCCTCACTGACTGTTTATCCCAGAGGGAAGCAGCTGTAATAGAAAAGGAGCTCCTGTGCCATACTCCAGGAAAGCAGAGGGTGAGCACACTCTCTGATATTGAGGCACAGTTGGAGCAGAGTGCAGTTGGTTCAGAAGAGACTAACACTGATCTTCAGAAACTGTGTGCACAAGATGATACATTGAATGAAGAGAGATATTTGCAGGAAGCTCATATGCAAGGCATAGTGAAGGAGCATGTACAGGAGAGACAGAAGGGTGAAGAAAACATGGCTGAGCAGCCAAATATATTCAGGGAGCACCTGATAGAAGAGTCAGAGGATGTTCCTCAGTTGAACATGCAGCAAAAGTTCTAGTACAAGCAGAGTGAACTGGATTTGCAACAAGCTAATGAGGAGAAACTGCGGCTGAAGGAAGCTGAGGAAGATGAAAAGCTGGACGCCTTGGAGGCAAAGCAAGTAGAGAAGCCATTAAAAGAAGAAATAATACGGATGAAGGCTGAGGATGCCGAAAATAAAAGTGTTTTCCTGGAATCTAGGATTCAAGAGGCCACTAAGAAGTGTACTACCCTATCTGCTGAGTTATAGCCTGGAGTTGCTGAAAAGCTGGAGACATTCCAGCAAAACCAAACGTCTGAGAGATCCTTCCTGGCAGAGATAGAGAGTCGCAGACCTTGCAGGATTGGAAGCACAGTGGTAACGAGTATGCCTGCTGGGAACAGAAAGAAAGATGAGGTGCAGACCCAGGCTCAAGAAGCAGCCCTGAGAGAGGACATGTCTTTGGAGTCTACAAAGGATACTGTACCAGTACCGAAGCTACATGGCCGTGTGAAGCTGATATGTTTTGGTGAGAGTTATCAGCCAGCCAATTGGAGCACCTGGAACAGAGAGAACCAGGACAGAAGGGAAGAAAAGCAAGAGAAGAAGTTGCTGTTCTATTGGGAAGGTGGAAATGATGATGATGATCCTAACGAGGGAGTTTTGGAGACCCTACAGAAAGGTCTGAAGGGAGCCCGACAAGCTCAAGGGGTCACAGAGGTTGACCAAGAGTTGTACAGATCGACCACAGAGAACCAGCTGCTATCTGAGCCAGACACAAGTATCCAACTGGGTGAGTTGAAGGAGCAACTGAATGAAGAGATTGTAACAACATGTGTTCTCAATGCTCCTAGCAGACCAAAGAAGAGAGCACCAACGGATGGTGCAGCTGGAAGAGCGGTAGCTTCGATGAATAAGATAAAGTCTCACTGGTGCCACAGTGACGAGAAGAGTGCGGAGAGAACACAGATGGTACAGAGGATGCGTTGGATTGCAGATGCGGCCTCACGGTGTTAGATGCTCAAACCGCAAGATCTGTTAAACCATACAAAAGGCTACAGAGTACTCCATTGTGGTGCTGGAAAACAAGGCACGGATCCTGAGAGTGGCAGTGAATATATATGTATCGGAATCCCTATAGAAGATGATAAGAACTATCACTGTCTCACTGGATTAATATATATGTAGAATAAGATATCTGGAAGATATATATATATATGTGTCAGAGTGCCAGAGAGTATAGCTGTCCTGGTCCTGTACAACTCCTGAAATGGAAATAAAGATGTTACGATACCTTGCATATAAAAGATTGTCACTGACTCTATTAGCAATTTATAAAAACCCCAGAAGACTCACAGACTGTTACAGAATGTTATCAGTTCAAGGTGAAATATTCACTCATTGAACCAGTTATGAAGTTTCAACAGAAATAAAAGGAGTTCCTGATTTTTATAATGCTGAGCCTGCGTTCATATTTTTAAATGCTGCATCTGGGTAAGGGTCCAAAGAGATATCAGCTGCCTTGGTGAAGGGAAATAATAGAACCTGGTGGATCTGTTGGGTAGGTTTGGCCATAACAACCTTATCAAGCCCGACTAAAGAAAGCAGATCGCCACTAGCGTCTTCCTGAAGATCCCTATACACTGAGACCCCTCTATCCAGACCATACACACGGCTATACAAGTCACAAGCAGTAATATGGAGATCCTTATATACAGAGACCTCTCTAAACAGACCATGCACACTGCTTTACACGTCACAAGCAGCAATATTCAGATCCTTATACACAGAGTCCCCTCTATCCAGACCATACACACCCCTTACCGGACACTATGTAGGAAATGTAAACTGCGCAGTAGTATTCTAAGAGCAAAGTGCTTGCAGGGAAGCACATTGCTCAAGGCAAGCTGTAGAACTACAACTTCCAGCAGCCTACATGCAGAGTGCTTCCTGTTCCTGCTAGGAGGCATCCAATTTCACTCCCATCCAATAAGAAAGAGGCGGTCAGATTCTTCCATGTGGGGAAGTATCTGATTGACAGATCTTCCCTCATAGAACTAAAGCACACGATAGGCTTCATCACACACACACCTTTTTGAAAAGGAGTAAGTGGGAGCTGGAGGTGGAATGAATTAAGTAAATGAACAAAAACATTGTAAACATTTTTCCATAATACAAATAAAATTGAGAAACAAAACCAACATTTTTAACATTTAAAAAGGTTGCCCTGCCCACGGCAGCAGTGCTGTAGTACTGAGGTAACTGCCCTTTAAATGCAATATATTCACAATCACACTATTTGAAATATGTTTCAATAAATCTTTTTATCACCACATATCTCGTGTTGAAACCTCTCTCTGTAACTAACAGAAAGGGTGAAACAACATAGTGTAGAGTTTATAGTTTTTGATGTGAGAATTCCTACAAATTAACTCACATGTGTATTTATTTTCATCTGCTGCTTACCTGTGTCCCATCATACCATACTGCTGGCTTGCAAGACAAAATAACTCTCTACTGGTCATTTTTTAGTTAATCATTATTCTAGGAACTCATTTTGCTCAGTTGGGTTTCATTGGAAATTATAATTGATATTTGAGTTATATTTGCAAAAGCTCTAGCATTCAACTTTACACATGCTTATTAATCTATAAAGCGTATTCTAACAAAATAGGCAGCTAGTTAATTTTATAATATTTTCAAACCAGTTTAGTAGTAAGTTTTCAGAAACAAATTGGGTTATGTGTACCAAAGGTTGAAAGTGTTGGAGAGCACTTGGATACCCTATATTATAAGACATAATTACTAAGATTTGATATTTTCAAGAGATCTCCAACATGTCACCATTTAGAATAGATTAAACTAAACTAGTGAACTTTATTGATAGTACTATATATCTGAAATTTCAGTCATCTTTATTATCTGGAGACTGTTCCCTAATAAAAAAAAGCCAATACTTAATAACCATTAGCCCAGGAATTAATCCTATGAGTCATTGCTTCCAGCAGAATAATACATACTGTGTTGTTACATCATACAATTTATTCTTCCAGGAATTGATTGAGTTATCTCTACAGGAATTGATTGAGTTATCTCTACAGAGAAAAATACATTCTTCAAAGAGATTTACCTAAACACAATGCATTATCGTCTAAAAAATGCACAGTGACTAGACAGTCATTTAAGGGTGGAAACCCCCTGTGTGTTTAAAGGACCCCTGTAGTGCATTTACAAGTAAAACTCATATATTTTGCTTCTAAATTCACAGTATAAAAGCTAAGGAATAAAATAACGTTTGTTTATGTTAAACTACATACTATTTTTATCATACAGATTGGAAACAGGCTGGGTCAGGGGCAGTTGGTCCATGAGGACAGTAGGGCAGTGCCACACCAATAAAAGTTAGCAGTTAAAAACAGTATGCAGTTTAACAAAAAATTTTAAAAAATGTGTCTTTGCTTCTAAACTGTCTGTTTTCTTCTCAAGCAGAGCTGCATATCTTCCCCTACCTGTATCTATCAAGGGGTGTGGACAGCTTTGTATGGGGGCTAGCCTATCATGGAGATTGGAAACAGGCTGGATTAATGTCAAGGGCAGTCAGCCCCAGAGGGCAGTAGGGCAGTGCCTAACCAATAAAAGTCACTCAAGTTAATAATTATTTTACATTACTTTTTAGTTATTGTTAGCCTGTCAGTGTTGATAGTCCACACCACTTTCTCAAATACTCTACATGCATTTCATAATTTCCTTTTAATCGTTTTAAAATATTTTTTTTCTTCCTGTCCTGTTTGTGAAGTACCCCAAACCATCCACTTAGACAAAAAATAAATTAATACTTTATACACTTTTATTGTTTCATAAATAATACACCACCAGGGGGCTGGAGCACAGCTCAGCAATCAGTAACTAGTGCGCATGTCTCCAGCAAGGGCCTTTGAGGATTTCAACAAAGGTGAGCATCCATTTTCATACAGTAATAGAAGTCATAACAAACATACTGGGAACTAATTAATTCAAGAACAAGGCTCTTGGGTTACTTCCATCGGAATGATCTGAGCTAATGATGTCAATAATGATGTCAATATCACTGGGATGGGTAAAAAACTGAGAATAATATTTAAGAACCAAAACCAAATCAATATAATACTTTATCAACCATTTAGAAACCAAAATACCATACCAGAACAGGCCAGAACCTCCTCTTTACAAAAGAAATACATTAAAAAATCATCGAGATGTGTTAAATATAATTGAGAAATATATCTAAGAGACAAACCCCATCTAATAGTATGTTTTATTAACACTTTATCAAGACAGAATAAGATTTTTTTGTAAAATAAGCAGCAGCAACTTCCCAGGGAGCCAGAAAAACAAAATTCACCAGACACATGACTAGATGAAATTTGTGCCATAATCCTCAAAAATCTCACGGAGAATATTTTCAATCAGTAACTAGTGCGCATGTCTCCAGCCAGAACATAATATTTCATTAAATGAGTCTGATCGCCGACTTAGAGGTCAGAAATACAAAATTCACCAGACTCTCATGGCTAGATGGGATTTTTGTTATAAGCCTTGACAATTCTAGGGAAATGTATGTTGAGAACATGTTCCAGGCCCAAATATAATTTTTTCAGAAAACACATCTCAACAGGAACTTCCCGGAGAGCTAAGAATACCAAATTCATCAGATATGCTTGATTAGATGGCATTCATATAATTAGTAAAATAAAGAAAGAAAAAAAGAAAGAAACAGAATTCCTATACTCAAGTATACTGTCAACTTGCTGTCACTTATAGGCATATATTCATCTCCTTATATTAGAATTAATTTCCTTTGACTTATTATAAGTTCTATTTTAAATTTAGCCCTGTTTAGCTATTATTATAGGATACACTAGAATGCTTGTATATTAATTATGTTTCTTTTGTTTTGCTAATTGCATTAACCCCGTATAGTCAACCATATCTGATGAAATTTATATTTCTGGATCTCTAGGAAGTTACTCTTCTGAGTCTTTTTCTGTAAAATCGTATTCTGCCCAACACATTCTTAACACTAGTTCCTTAAAAGTTTTGAGACTTGAATTTTTGTATTTCTGTTTGAAAATGGCTATGGATTGAAGAGCGAGGCATTTGTGGGCACATTTGCATGTCCCAGCTCAGCTTCCCAGAATGCTGTATAATAAGGGCCTCATTCTATTATCGTCCGTAAGAGATGCGGGGCCGCAAGGACCGTCCGCAAGCTATTCGGCTATTCTATTCCCCTCGGGGTGGGGATTCCGGCAGTCTTGCGGCCGGCGCCTTGCTATCCCTTGCGGCTGCTCGCGCTGGAGGAAAGCAAGAGTTTCGGCCGCAAGAAAAGCCCTGTTGCTATTCTATTGCTCCGGGAAACCTCTCTGCAAGGCTAAAAGCGAGCCGCAGCTTACTTGCAGCAAAAAGGTCCCGCTAGCACCAATTAAGCACAGAATATAGCCCAAATAAAGCCATCCTGCATTCTGAGGAGACTATAAAGTGATTGTAGGTGTTAGCAAAAATAGCACAACATTCCCCTATACTCAAATCCGTAAAAAAGTTTTTTCTTTATATATGTCAAATATCCATGTAAAAAGTCCAGAGGGCTTGGAGCACCTCAGACCCGGCCACGCTGCGGCCGGAAAATAAACAGTTAATGTAAACTCGGATTTGGTCTGATGTGCAAGCTTGAGAGTGGGTTACTATTAGTCCTCATGTCCCCCGATATGATCCCTAGCATTTACAGTGCTGTCTTGAATTTATTTTTGACTTTAAAGATTTCTGAGGTTACGGCCGGTTGTAAGATATACGGACGGCCGTAAGAGGAGATCCTTGCGGGGCCGTTTAATAGAATTGCAAGGTAACGGAACCCCCGCAAGGAATCGCAGCCTTGCGGCCATTTTACGGCCGATAATAGATTGAGGCCCTAACTGTTTTTCTCATAATTTTGAGCTGGAAGCAGTTTTTTTTTTTACTTGCTTTAGACATTCAAATGTGAACACAGATGTACTATTTATTTACTGTACTACTGTACGGTGGAGGGCTTCTATCGCTATTTTGCCCACTATATATATATATATATATATATATATATATATATATATATATATATTTACAGTGGTACCTCAGTTCCAGTCGGCTGTGGTTCACGTGGTTTTCAGTACTAACTGCTTCTCACAGGGGGAAAAATTGACGTTTGCTCGAGTTTAGGTTGAGGAGGGGGGTTTAGGTTGAGGAGGGGGGTTGAGGAGGGGAGTTGAGGAGGGGGATTGAGGAGGGAGGTTGAGGAGGGGGGTTGAGGTTGAGGAGGGGGGTTGAGGAGGGGGGTTTAGGTTGAGGAGGGGGGTTTAGGTTGAAGAGGGGGGTTCAGGAGGGGGATTTAGGTTCAGGAGGGGGTTTGAGGAGGGGGTTGAGGATGAGGAGGGGGGTTGAAGATCAGGAGGGAGGTTGAGGATGGGGGGGTTGAGGAGGGGGTTGAGGATGGGGGGTTGAGGATGAGGAGGGAGGTTGAAGATGAGGAGGGGGGTTGAGGTTGAGGAGGGGGGTTGAGAAGGGGGTGGAGGAAGGAGGATGAGGATGGGGGCTGAGGAGGGGGTTTGAGGAGGGGGTTGAGGATGAGGAGGGAGGTTGAGGATGAGGAGGGGGGTTGAGGAGGGGGGTTGAGGTTGAGGAGGGGTGTTGAGGAGGGTTGAGGATGAGGAGGGAGGTTGAGGATGAGGAGGGGGGTTGAGGAGGGGAGTTTAGGTTGAGGAGGGGGGTTCAGGAGGGGTGTTTAGGTTCAGGAGGGGGTTTGAGGAGGGGGTTGAGGATGAGGAGGGGGGTTGAGGATGAGGAGGGAGGTTGAGGATGGGGGGTTGAGGAGGGGGTTGAGGATGGGGGGTTGAGGATGAGGAGGGAGGTTGAGGAGGGGGGTTGAGGTTGAGGAGGGGGGTTGAGGAAGGAGGATGAGGATGGGGGTTTGAGGAGGGGGTTGAGGATGAGGAGGGAGGTTGAGGATGAGGAGGGGGGTTGAGGAGGGGGTTGAGGTTGAGGAGGGGGGTTGAGGAGGGGGGTTTAGGTTGAGGAGGGGGGTTGAGGAGGGGGTTTAGATTGAGGAGGGGGGTTCAGGAGGGGGGTTTAGGTTCAGGAGGGGGTTTGAGGAGGGGGTTGAGGATGAGGAGGGGGGTTGAGGATGAAGAGGGGGGTTGAGGAGGGGGGTTGAGGTTGAGGAGGGGGGTTTAGGTTGAGGAGGGGGGTTGAGGAGGGGGTTTAGATTGAGGAGGGGGGTTCAGGAGGGGGGTTTAGGTTCAGGAGGGGGTTTGAGGAGGGGGTTGAGGTTGAGGAGGGGGGTTGAGGAGGGGGTTGAGGAAGGAGGATGAGGATGGGGGGCTGAGGAGGGGGGTTGAGGTTGAGGAGGGGGGTTGAGGAGGGGGGTTTAGGTTGAGGAGGGGGGTTTAGGTTCAGGAGGGGGTTTGAGGAGGGGGTTGAGGATGAGGAGGGGGGTTGAGGATGAAGAGGGGGGTTGAGGATGAGGAGGGAGGTTGAGGATGGGGGGTTGAGGATGGGGGGTTGAGGATGAGGAGGGAGGTTGAAAATGAGGAGGGGGGTTGAGGTTGAGGATGGGGGTTGAGGAGGGGATGGTGGAAGGAGGATGAGGATGGGGGGTTGAGGAGAGGGTTGAGGATGGGGGGTTGAGGAGGGAGGATGAGGAGGGAGGTTGAGGATGAGGAGGGAGGTTGAGGATGTGGAGGGAGGTTGAGGATGGGGGGGTTGAGGAGGGGGTTGAGGAGGAGCAGAGATTTCTGAGTAAACTTTTGTTAAAACAGTTGCTTTTACTGTCATTTTACGTTATTTACCTTATAAGTGTTAATAATATTAATTAAAAAAAGTTCTGAGCTACCCTTATTTTGCTTTAAAGTTCTTTATTTGAAATTTTATTTTTTTCCCCTGAAATTTCCTTCTTAAAATGAGGTGCGTGTTATACTCCGGTGCGTGTTATACGCCGATAAATACGGTGTATATATATATATATATATATATATATATATATATATATATATATATATATAGTTGTGTCACATTATTATGACCACCACCTACTTTTGACATCAGCAGCACATGGCCAATGCAATACGGCATGAGCTGGCTTGGTGGATCTATATAGTATCTCACAAAAGTGAGTACACTTCTCACATTTTTGTAAATATTTTATTATATCTTTTCATGTGACAACACTGGAGAAATGACACTCTGCTACAATGTAAAGTAGTAAGTGTACCACCTGTATAATAGTTTAAATTTACTGTCCCCTCAAAATAACGCAACACACAGCCAATTAATGTCTAAACCATTGGCAACAAAAGTGAGTACACCCCTAAGTGGAAATGTCCAAATTGGGACCAAATTGTCAATATTTTGTGTGGCCACCATTATTTTCCAGCACGGCCTTAACCCTCATGGACATGGGGCCTCATTCAATTGCGATTTGGCCAATTGAATAGGGCTCTAAATAAGCACATAACATTTAAGTTTTTAGTTAGTAAACATCTATCCAAAAGCAAGGTTTTCACAAACTAAAAACTTCTTTAAAAAAAATATGCTGTGTGCTTATTTAGAGCCCTATTCAATTGGCCAAATCGCAATTGAATGAGGCCCATGGAGTTCACCAGAACTTCACAGGTTGCCACTGGAATGCTCTTCCACTCGTCCATGATGACATCACAGAGCTGGTGGGTGTTAGAGACCTTGCACTCTCCCACCTTCTGTTTGAGGATGCCCCATGCTTGGCCAGTCCATCACCTTTAACTTAGCAAGCTAGTGGTCATCTTGGCGGTATGTTTGGGGTCGTTATCATGTTGAAATACTGCCCTGCAGCCCAGTCTCCGAAGGGAGGGATCATGCTCTGCTTCAGTATGTCACAGTACATGTTGGCATTCATGGTTCCCTCAATGAACTGTATCTCCCCAGTGCTGATCAGTCCCATAAAGTCCATATGGGCCCCTGGATGTCATAAATCATAAACATGGCAACAGCAAAACGGCTCTCATGATATTCTAGGTAATATTAAATGATGTTTATCATCCAAGTACTTAAGTATTTGGTCATTGGTTTTAAGAAAAAGGGGCGAAAGTCTGTTAATCTACCCTGTGGCCCCAGGGCCCCTAGTAGCCCTTAGTCCCCAAAGTCCAGTGGTTCCCCCTGGGCGTGACACATTTTTTACACATTATGCTAATATTTTTTCTCAACACTCAAGAGGATGGGAAAGTAGGACAGGGGATTACTGTCACAAGATTGCAGGATTTTAGACCCAAAACAGGACAGTCCCACAGAAACCAGTACAACTGGGAAGCAACCAGTACAACAATGTGTCAGAAAGATGTCATGGTTGCACTTGTTATGCAGTATTTGTGTGTAAAAAGTTAGGACTCAGGTGTGTCTGTCTTCTACTACATGCATGTATGGAAAGTCTGGTGTAAAGTGACCGAGTCTGGGAGAAAAAGGCAATTATAAGTGGTGCATTTGTGGGAGGATCCAGGTGATGAGCCCCACCAGCTTCAAATTTTACCAGCCGCCACTGGTTGATGTCACTGGCCCTGTCCTATGACATCATTAGTTCTACCCCCATGGCCTACACTTAGGCAACAGCTCTATTGAAACATACCGGTATGTTTTTAAAAACATACCGGTATTTGCATCTAATTTATCAAAGAATTTGAAGAAAATAACATTAAAAAAAATGGTGTTTCTTAAATAAATTATAAAGTTCTAACCTCTGTGAATTTAACTCGCTTTATCAAATACTAACATGGCAGTTGAATAAATTTAAAAAAGGTTTTAAAGAAAATATTTCCAACTATAAAAGCAAGTGATCTGATGGAATTATAAGTTATAAAAATATACAAAAATAAAGTCTGAAGCAATGTCTAAAAAGTAAATTTTCCAGAGCGGAAAAATAAACCACTAAAGGATCAATTATGGTTTTCCTCTAAGCAAACATAAAGCTACTTTTGGTTTGGAACTTGCATTTCCTCCACTTTTTGGGTTATCATAGCATTGTTCACATAATAGATTTGACTGTCAGACACTGCCTGCTATCAGTGTATTAACATGTACATGGCTCACTTATATTTCTTACAGAAATGCGCTGGAGTAATATTTGAATACTGTCAAATGACTTACCATAATAAGTTTGCCAGATTCTGCTGCAATATATGTAGTTTATATGATGGTATCAAATTGTCTATGTTCAGAGGATTTAATCTAGAGATGCAAAAACTACCTTTTTAAATGTAATTTTTCCAAAAATATTCGCCCAGCACAGATGAAGGCTTTATACAGTTTGCTAGGTGCCTGTGGTTTGAAGCCGAATGGAAAGTCAAATTCATTTACCTAGCCATTGCCAGCAGTAAGCAGTGATCATCATGGTTTTGAGGTTGGAATAGACAACCCAAAAAATGGTTAATGTTGTAATGTTGTCAAAAATGTCAGCAGGTAGGAGAATGGTTGGTGTTAAGAAACAAATGCCTATATACTGTCCAAACAGCCTATAAGTTAAAGGGAAAATTTTATTAGTCTGGATCTTCAAGAAACACAGGAACTTTGCAAGGGCCAAGTGTGACATAAACAAATGACGCATTTCAGCAAACATGTCCTGCTCGTCTTAAGATAGATTCAACTAGGTGGTTTGGGTTGAAACGTCATTTTGGCTAAATCAGTAAGATAAACAAACAATAGAGGGGCTCAGGCAGAGAACAAACTATACTTAGGTAGTTTTATGGATATTGTCATCTTCTCTGAGAGCAACCTCTTTTAGCTCACTTGTGCCCTTCCCTGGGAGAAATATCCTGCAGTATATCAGTCTGGTCCCACTCAAAAGAGTGATCCAGCCCCGAAATATGAGGCAATTCTACCATGAACAGGAGAAACAGCAAACCCTAGACGTATGTTTCGGCCTTAATTGTGTCTTGTCAGTAGGGTGTAGCTGATAACTCCCTAAGGCTCAATGAGCAAGGGGTCCATGTCTGGAGTATCCTGTCACCCTTAGGGAGACAAAGCCCTAAGGGTAATTTGCATAAGCGATACCAACATTAGAGGTTCTCAGGCAGAGAACAAACTATCCTTAATAGATATTTCTTATTTCAGTAAGATACCTAAAATATCTAAGTTAATATGTTACAAGTTGGTACTCCTGCTTAAGTGTATGCATGTTGGCAAGAATTGAAAGCTGCTACGTGTGGTCAAAATTTGAATTTGAACATCGACCATGATTTGTAATTTCAAAAAAAAAAAGATTTTTTTAAGCAGCTGTAGGCTGTACATTTATAGGAACCAAGTTTAAGTAATCTGTTAAAGTGGTAGCTTTTCTCAACTATTAGAGAAAATCATCTAAACAGAATTGCTAGAATAGGGGTACAGAGTGTACTCTAAGCTGATATAGTTCAACTTTTGACATTGAGAGAGCAATTGAATTTATAATCTGTGCTCTACACATCTCATGATTATCACTTTTTCCACCACTTATGGAAAATTACTTCAAAAAATTACTCCCTGAAGGTCTGAAGTAGTATAAATCGTGCCAATTAATATTTTATTGTTCTGATGAAGTTTGACACACTAATAAAAGCTTGTACAAATTGTGTATAGAGTATACGGCTGATAAGAGACACAGAGAAAATGTGTAGGTTTGTCTGGCACTATGACTCAATTCACTTGACTGACTGACTAGAAGAAGTGGTGATTGTATGGCCAAGCATTGGTCCTCATTATCTATGCAGCTGCTGATGTAAGGCTTGCAAGAAAACAAGCAATAACTAAAATGCCTATAACTCAATTATTTCTTTGGAGCGGTAAGTAAAATAAAATAATATCCTGGTGCTGCTGACTCACCAGTACTTGGCCATGATTTGACAATCCAGTTATATCTGCTTGCAAACAACTCTATTTAAGCATATGTGCTTTTAGAGAACTGAATATTCCCTAAATCCAAATAAGAACCACGTGCTTAATCAAGCATTCTTTTTTTTTTTTTTTTAATTGTTAAATTTGGTAAATATTAAAATATTTGTATAAATGCTTTTTTGCCTCATTTTAAACTCCAAAAGTAACCCATATGATTAAGTTAAATGTTTACTGTGCATTTAAAAGAACATGGTTTAAATGGCTGAAAACATCATTTTAAATACATATATTTGTATATTGTAATAAAGCTATGCTTGCTGACTTAGGGCCTCATTCAAATGCAATTTGGCCAATTGAATAGGGCTCTAAATAAGCACATAGGATATTTTTTTGCAGAAGTTTTTAGTTAGTGAAGACCTTGCTTTTGGATAGAAGTTTACTAGCTAAAAACATCAGTTAAAAAAATTGCTATGTGCTTATATAGAGCCCTATTCAATTGGGCATTTGAATGAGGCCCTAACTGACTAACAAATGTAATTAGTTATACAAAAAGCTTTGCAGATTGACTGATACATATTAAAACACATTCTAAAACATTTGAAATGGAAGGAATGCAGGGATGTGCTGTTGGATTAAATATATGGTTATAGGACTAATGGTTTAAATATGCAATTGTAAATGCATAACATAAAATGTAGGACTTTACTCTTAGTTTTAAATGTCTCTGCTCTTTCAAACTTAAAAGCTTTTTTTAACATGCATACATATTTTTAGAATTTGCAGTTTTTAATGATGAAATGCTATAGTTAAATAAATGGAAATTAAATACATAATGTTGATCTTCGAAAGTTAACTTATCCCGTATTTATATTCTATTGAAAATACCCCCATACCAAAAAGTGGGTGTGAATATGATTTCTTCTGCTTGTGATCAAACATAAACCATCATAGAGTGGCAAGAGCTCAAACAATAAAGTGTCAGTGTGTCAGCAATGGGTTATTAATAATGATAAATCACATAACCACGTAGTGTTTCCAGGATTTGTTATAAATAAACCATGGAAAGAAAAACAGATTTATGTGCTACACAAATGAAATGGCTATCCAGGATTTGTTACAGGCAAATTAATAACTAGAAATCAGCTCAATAGAGTGATGTCAGCCTACATTATTAAAGTAATTGTTAAAGGGACCTGACCACCAGGATTTGCTGCAGCAATGGTATTCCAGTAGTATAGCCATACACAGAATTCAAACATCATAGGCTTACTTGTAAAGGATATCCACAATGGAATTATGCAATGTTTTTAAAAATAAAAATAATACAATGTTTATCAGAAGATAAGCTTTAATGTTTTCATTTTTTAAAAGGATGATAAAATAGTAAAAGTATTTGGTAGGTTATGGCAGAGAGGTCAGACAGTCCACTGGACAAGGAAACTTCAACTCTCGCCAGTATCTTTGCTAAGATAACTTTATGGACAGGAACAACCAGAGACATAATGATATGGCACCAGAATATGAGCCCCTCAGATCAGAAGGTGCCACCCACATTACTGAGGAAGAGCAGAGGGCAAGTACAAGTAGCACCAGATCTAATGAATTAGTAGGGCCAAAGCCGAAAGGTCACCCAGCTGCGGATGTGTCTGGAGGGGAAAGGAAAGTCTGCTACTGCAAAGAACAATTCAGCATAGGAATCTGCAATGTTAGAACACTGAACCCAGGCAAACTAGGGCCCTCATTCAATTGCAACTTGGCCAATTGAATAGGGGTCTAAATAAGCACATAACATATTTTTTTTAAAGAAGTTTTTAGTTAGTAAATATCTATCCAAAAGCAAGATTTTCACTAACTAAAAACTTATTTTAAAAAAATATGCTATGTGCTTATTTAGAGCCCTATTCAATTGGCCAAATCGCAATTGAATGAGGGCCTTGATGTGTAGACATTGATATCCTGGGAAGTAGTGAACTTGAATGGACTGGAATTGGACATTTCACGTCAGACAAACACCAGATCTTCTAATGTGGTCAAGAATCCCGCATAAGTAGGGCCAAAGCAGTGCTCATTTTTTTTTTCCATTGTTCAGTCATTTCCAACTCTCTGTGACCTTAACACACCAGGACATCTTTATATACATGGTCATGCTGATCCACTTGGTATTCATGGCAGAGATGCTGGAGTGGGTTTCCAGTTCCTTCTCCAGTGGACCACAGCATATAGCTCCTGGTATTCATAAGTGATCTCCCAATACCAGTTGGAATCGAACCCAGGTCGACTTGGTGAAAGCACTGAGTCCTAACCACTGGACCACCAGGGAACCCGGGTGCTCTGATACAACCAAATACATGACAGCATGATTTCAATTCAAATTCAAGGCAAGCCATTTAACGTCACAATGATTCAAGTCTATGCTCCAACCATAGAGGCTGAAGAAGCTGAAGTTGTCCAGCTATACAAAGATATTCATCTTGACTACTGCAACTTGCTTCTCACTGGCCTTCCCATATCAATTCAACACGTTATAGGCAAAGAAAAAATGTTACTATCATCATAGGAGACTGGAATGCTAAATGAGGGAATCATAAGACACCTGGAATAACTGGCAAGTTTGGATTGGAGTACAAAATGAAGCAGGTCAGAGATTAGTAGAATTCTGTCAAGATAACTCTCTGGTCGTAGCAAAGAGTGGGATGTTAACTTATGGCCCTCTCTAAAATCATATCTAGAAACTAGTGGTGGGAGGCATAACCTTGCTGACAGGGTGTGGGGAAAGTCTTTTGGTGTTTGTGAAATATTTCTATGCCAGCAAAAAAATAAACTAGGGAATCTGACTATGACATACTAATCAACTGTATTGTCTCAGTCTGAGTTGGAGATTCTAACAAAATGAATTCCTGTCTGTGTCTGATGTTATGATTTAATCCTAATCAACGGGATGTAGCAGAGTTTATTATTTTAATAATATTAATATTTTTCATAAGCAACAACTTTTGGACTGAGTTTGCAACCTGGAAGGTCCTGAGTTCTCCTTAGAGGTGTTTTGGCTGGGTGCTGAGATCTTGAATACAAAAGCATCAATTAATTTGGAGAATTTTTTGATAGGCCTTTTCAATCTATTTTTGTATAGCCCCTGTCCAGTAATCCGGCTTGTAATTTATCCACAACTTGTTGTCAGGACCTGATCTTCAATGAGGCTGGAGTCAGTCAGAGAACACCATCCCTACCCCTCAGGTTCCTAAATCAACAAGTTTAGGCAGTTTCATATTTCCCCTTCCACGTCTCATCCATTCAGAATTTAATCTAGCAGGTACTTTTTGGATTGGTCCTGTGGGACAGCCTTTAACCAACCAGGGAAGTCTAGCCTAGGCACTGGTTGGTGTGTGACTTAAGTATAGAGCTTGGGAGGAGGAAACTTTGTATTTGGCTGTGGATGGTAACCTCTAGGTGATGTAGCCAACTTATCTTGCTGATGTGATTACCCAGACATAATACCTATTATCCAGCCCTGGATGACTCCTGTATAAAGTACAGTATGTTCAAATGGCGTCAGTGTGTCTGGAAACTATACTACTAAAGGGGTTAACTCCAGGGCATGGGATGCATGGGTGACTTCACCCTGTCCTGGGCCATGAGACCTTTATTCTTATGGTGACCCAATATTGTTAAAATATAAGGGTTTGCTACTGTTCATGAAAGGAATTCGGCTCCATTTATAAATTTATGAATGAATGTTCTGTATTAATGTAAGGGAGATCTAGCCTAGCTGTCAGTCATGACACACATGCAATTGTGCAGTTAACCACAGACAGGTAGTCAAAAGGATATCAATTATCACGCTTGATCAAAGGGGGATCAATGTCAATATTTGATACCATTTAACCATTATCAACTGAATCACTTAACTTCCATTGATGCCTACTAGGCCTGGCTGATTGTGTTTGATGTCTCAATCAATGCAGCTTGACAGCCCGTTCGCCTCTATGGATGCTTACTTTAACATGTCACAGGTTTGATTGCAACAAGGAGCAGCCTCTTTTGCTAGTAGGAGATTTCTGGTGTGTCAAGGACTACTAGTAACTTTGGTGAGTACTTATAACATATATTTAATTACCCCCACACCAACAGTTCTACAAAAGCACACAATATTAACCATACATTTTTCCCTATAATCCCCACCAGCAATAAAAGTATTTTTGGGTGATTTGAGACTGTGACAACAAATGGTGCAAGTTTCTTACTCCTATAAATGTTCATACTCCATAAGATAAGGTATGCACAGGTTTAGCAGGTCCTGACAGTAATCAATATGTTATTCTATCACATATAATTAGTTTTTGAATTCTGGATTAATTGTAATTCAAATTTTCTGTGCAATATCTTTACCAGACAAATTAATTTGCTTTTCTAGATCCACCACAAAGTACTATTTTGCAGAGAGTAGAGATAGAAGTGTCTGCTCAGGAAAATGTTTCCTATGTGAGTCACATTATCAATGGTTACTAACAGCCTTATTAAATTGCAAATCTGCAATTTCCAAAGGGCTCTATACAAGCACATATTTTTTTTACAGAAGTTTTAAGTTAGTAAAGACCTTGCTTTTGAATAGAAGTTCACTAACTAAAAACTTCTATAAAAAAAATATGCTTTGTGCTTATATAGAGCCCTATTCAATTGGCTGAATCACAATTTAATAAGGCTGCTTGTGTTGTTAGAGCAAGGACTGGACCAATTTTACCCCGATTTTGTGATCTATCATAATTACATAATGGACAACAGATAAGACACAGCATGAAAAAGATGTATCATACATGAACAATGATATAGAGGACTGAGGAAGCAGTAAAAAGAAACCATACAGAGCACACATCTTCTTAAACAGGGGTTTCTCATTCTGTAACTGTAACAAATAAACCAGTGTGCATTATCAGTTAATTTATTATCATATAATGATACCATACAGAACCCAAGGCACAATAAACACAAAAGAGCATCAACAATCAACAATACCATGCATATAAATTAACCTCTTGTTTTCTAGTTGACATTGGCATTCAATAGAATGTAACTAGTTAAATGGATATATGCTTTATATTAAAGTGCACATACCACATTAGTACATTTCACCATTCTAGGTGTGATTCTACCCCTCTTCTTTAGATATTTATTGTATATTCTAGAATAAGAGAGAAATCTAATTTTCCAGTGAGGTAAAATTATAAAATTATAAAAATTGTTTTTTTTTTCTCATAAACACGTGTCCCTCCTGTTACCAAGAAACAGCACTGAGTATTCCTCATTGCTGGATGTTATGTAAAGGTATCTGAGGCCATTCATCCATAAGGAAGCTTTATTAATGGAATACAGCAGATTGCTACTTTATACTAAAAGTGGCTTCAGTTATAGGTCACTTTCTACTTGTTTTAATTACAGCTTGTACTGATGTACACTACAGTGCTGTACTGGTTTAAATAAATACATTAAAGCACCACTGCAATGAATTAACAAGAGGAGCTACACTTGTTTTAATTTTCTACAGACACACTTTTGATCATTAACAACATACAATATGAATATTTTGTTAATTACAGAAGTTTCTAATATTATTATTAGTTTCTATTCCAAAACTTGATTTGTGGGATACATACTCAAGGAAACGGCAAGAGATTGCTTAATTACTGTTTGATAAGATAGCAATTTCTATTCTAAGCTTGATTTGTGTGATACTGAGCTTTACTGATGAAACTGCAAGAGACAAATGGTAAAATATCATTAAAATAATACTTGTAGTCGGGGGGGCGTGGCTAAGCTGCTGAAGAGGGAAGACGTACTCTGTTAGAGCTCCAGCCAAGGCCTAAGTCAATCTGGGGTAATCGACCCCTATAACAGACCTAATCAATTAAATATCTATACCCCTACACTCAGTAGATCAAGGGGAACACATAGATCCCAAAATTGCCAAAGAAAAAGAAGAGAAACCGCGCTATACCGCAAAAGCAGTCTGACCTCACCTGACACCAAGCTGCAGGGCCCGATCCGAGCGCGGAGACCTGCGGTCCCAGGGAGGTACTGAGTAGTCTGCAGGCCTGTAGAGAGGAGGGGGCGACGACTCACATCTCCCCAGGGGACCCCCCCCCCCAGCAGCACCGGAGCGGCCACATGCAGAGCCAGCCAGGCCTATAACTGGCCACGAGAGACGCTGTCCTCCAGGGAAGTGAAGGCCCAGGGACCCCTGGGCCTCAAAAAGGAACAAGACAGCACCAACTGGGGCACTTCGGAGAAGCCAGGTCAGTGGGGGCAGCCAGGGCAGAGGCTGCAAACGGGTCTGAGGCCTAAAGATCGGGTGGCAGCCATCTTAGAGCCCCATGAGCCGGCGGCCATTTTGGATCATCATAGATCAGCATAAGGACAGAGACCTAAGCCCTGTAAGTACCCCACACTCACAACAACCCCCCCCAAACATACAGGGGCGACAGATCCCAGCAGGGGGGAGATCAGGGCAACACAGAGACCTCTACCCATCAGCACAAGAGGAGAGAGGGGCACAGAAGAAGGCCTTAGGGAGCTAATCTGCCTCCTCAGCCCTTGATAAGCTACCATTATCACCCCACATAATCTAGTACTAAGTAGGGAAAACCTACATACCTTACCACCTTGAAAAAAAAGCCTGATTCATGCAAGGCAGCTCAAGGCCACTTAAGGCCCAAAAATCCATTTTTTACAATTCCACCAGCTCCACACTACCAGGGAATTTCTGCAACAACGCTGCAGCATACAATCCAAAGCAGCACACTTCTACAGGCTTTATAACTCTCATCATCCCATTAAAACCTGGGAAACGGAATACTCTGGACTTATTTTACAAATTGGCCCATAAAGGCCGAAACTAAACGCACTATAATAGCAACAACAAACACGGCGGTCATCCCAAACCCGCCAATAATATAAAATAAGGAGGATCTCACCTAGACTTCCACCACTAGATTCTAATATCAAGGAATCAAGTGACACACACACAACAATGTGAAATATGAAAGTCACCATTTGCCTACTAGAGCTGATGCCTACTCAATAACTCACGCATCTTTGACAATGCAACACCTATAACTGCAGGGGAAAAAAAAAAAAAGAGAGGAACCTGGGCTACCCCACGAACATTAAACTACAATACGTCACCAAAACTGGAAACCCCGTCAAGTTCAGATCCTTAGCTCCAGGAAACATTCAACATGGGGAAACCTAGGAAAAGCGGCCCCTCAAGGAGTATCTCTGATCGTTTCACAAAACAAACAGCTGGCTCCCAACGGGGGCACAGCCCTGCACCAACCTCACCCTCAGGCTCAGAAGGGGACAAAGACTCAGAGGTCGCCTATCCAAATGTGAATGTGTCCGACTTCTCAATGGCCAAATTTGACATGCTATTACAATCACGGCTATCTGCGGCCATAAAAGAATTTAAACAAGAAATACAGGAACTGGGCGCACGGACCAGTAAACTTGAAACAATCGCAGATCAACTTATTGTAAGCCAAGCTGAAGACAGAATCGACATATCTGCCAACACTGCGCATCTCAAGGATCTTGAACTAAAGCTAGAGGACCTTGAAAATAGGAGCAGGCGACATAATATACGCCTGAGGGGGATACCTACCGCTGTTATGGACCTGTTAAATTACACGAAAGCGGTGGTATCTATCATACTCCCGACCCTCACCCAAGAACCTTGGGACATAGAAAGGGCACACCAAACCCTGGGAGGCCCAACAACTCCTAACTTGCCAAAAGACGTGGTGGTACGCTTCCTACGGCAGCAGACTAGAGATTCAGTACTTCAGGTCGCCAGGAAAGCCCAGGCCATCTTAGGCCCAGACGGAGCGGAAATCCAGATCTATGCAGACTTGACCCCATCGACCCTATATAAACGACGACAGATGAAACCGATCCTACAAACCCTGACGTTGCACCAAATAAAATATAGATGGGGGTTCCCCTTCAGCCTCACTTTTCAGGTGGGCACATAAACACACACAGTGCGCTCAATGGAGGAAGGAAGGGATACTCTTCACCGTTTAAGACTCCTGAAGGAGGGGGAACTACTTAGCCCGCAAGGGGCTATTGAAGCCCAAAGGCCTGCAAGAGAATGGACTGAAGTAGCCCAACCTAAACGTCAAAGATCACAGAAACAAGGGAGAGAGACGCCCGACCTCGATCCCAAGGCAGGCCCGTCATCATCCTAGACGGTCTGCATCTGGAGACATCACCCTCCACATGGCACAAATTGCCTCAGGACAAAATGAAACAAAAAGACCCAAACTACTCTGACAAGAAAGGCCCATTCTGGGAGATTATAGCGAACTTTGCCACTGACTAAAAGTTGGCACAAATAGTCAAGAACTGACAAAGTCTAGACGACATTTACCCAATCAGGGGCAGAAAGGGTCCCTAGAGGACTGCACACAGGAAGGAAGATAATCCCAGAGACTATACCAGCATTCTTAAGGGAAGGCCACCCTTAACTAGTTTAGACCGACTGGTTTCCATCCGGGCATTCCAACTTCCCTGTTGATAATTGTTTAAGTTTACTACAATCAGGTGTTAGAACTGTTAAAGATGCTTAACCCTATGTTTACCTAATGTCTTCAATTAATGCCATGTTTTATTGTATTGTTCTACATTTATAGGCAATTCAGCTCTAGGGCAATGACCCTGGACATTCCCACCAATATTTGTAAACGAAGGCTTTATGCCTTCCTCCCCCTATTATTATGTTTCTCTTATTTACACTACTGATGCAAAGGAGGTTATGATATACCAAATACCACACTAACTATTTATACTCTTCTTACTTCCCTCCTAGCAGCTGAGAACAACCATCGATCCACCTGGTACACCAACCACCTACCAAACAACAAAACCCCATCTTTACCCGCAAAGATCCGGCTCACCCCACAAACAAGACTAGGCAAAGAGAGCTGCCCTGGACCCCTGGCCTCCTCTCATCCGGGCGGTGAGTATAGTACTCTGGGAAGCCTGACTACAGAAGTAAAATGTGATACCACACTGTGACTGACACGGAAATAACATTTATCACGCATAATGTAAGAGGGTTTGACTCGCAATTTAAAAGACGGAAGGCTTTTAATACTTATAAACAATACCACCCCTCAGTACTCTTCCTACAAGGGACGCACTTTGTCAGAAACAAGATCCCTAAATATTTATCCAATCTCTATCCAACCTTCTTTGCCACTAGCCATTCCACAAAAAGTGCAGGAGCCGCAATCCTGCTGCACAAAGACCTCCCCTTCATCTTAGACCATAAAAAAATAGACCAAGACGGCCACTTTGTGCTCCTTACAGGTTCCCTATTCGGGAAGAAAGTTACTTTAATCTCACTATATTCCCCCACTCTTATGCCACAGAAAATTTTCATACGGTTACTGCAGTATATTGAATCTCATGATCTCGGGAAAATAATCCTAGGAGGGGATATAAATTCAGTCTTATCACCATTGGACAGATCAGGAGAGGGACGGAGCAGTCAACTCACTAAAAAACAATCCCAAATTCTAGCTTTATTGGAAGAACTCCACCTGATAGACCTCTGGAGGAAACAGCACAGAGGGGAAAGGGAATATTCATTCTACTCCCCAGTACACAAGACATACTCTAGAATAGATGCATTTTATACAGATTCCTCCCCACTAGACAACGTAGTGAACTTGGGAATCCATCCGTGCCCCTGGTCAGATCACTCCATAGTAAGTTGTACAATAGATTTTGGCTTTGCATTTAAAACCCCATACTCATGGCGACTCAACGAGATGCTCATGTCATAGAACTTTATTTCTCCACAAACCTATCGACAGAGGTGGACTTAGGCTGGGTCTGGGCAGCCCATAAAGCATTCATTAGGGGCACATGCATCAAGCTTGCAGCAAAATACAAAAAAAACCAAAAAGCCAGAGAAAGATGGTTGCATGCACACCTAATGGACCTAGAAAAGCTCAACCAAAAATCTCCAACATCAGAAAACCGCACCAAAATAGACAAAATAAGGGCTGAACTAGACCTAATCCTCTCGGAGCATGTAGAGAAAGCCATGAGATGGACAGGCCATGGATATTATACCAAAGCCAACAAACCCAGCGCCATGCTCGCTAGGAAACTAAGACAAAAAACTAACCAATCAAAAGTCTTTAAAATTAGACAGCCCACAGGAGGGATAACCTCCAGCCCTGCGCATATACAAAAAGAATTCACAATGTTTTTTCAAAATCTATACTCATCCCCCAATCCCCCTATGGATAACCATATAAACCAATTTCTAGGATCGATAGATCTCCAATGATGTCCCCCCAAGAGATGGACCATGTCAAAGCGCCAGTCACAATTGAAGAAGTTATTGAAACGATCAAATCTTTAAAGTCAGGTAAAGCCCCGGGGCCGGATGGATTCACGAATCTATACTACAAAACATTTGCAGAACTATTAGCACCACACATGACAACACTATTCAATAATATGCTAAAGGGACACAGTATCCCCCCCGAACTTAACCAAGCTAATATGGTATTCTTTCAAAAGCAAGGGAAAGACCCCCTTCAGGTGCAGAACTATAGACCAATCTCCCTCCTGAATGGGGATATCAAAGTCCTGGCCAAACTTATGTCCAACATAATCAACACATTTCTTCCCAGACTGATCCATAAGGATCAGGTGGGGTTTGTCCCGCACAGACAGGCAGGGGACAATGTCAGGAGATTATTACATTTAATACATATAGCTCAGCAACATAGAACCCCCATGTGTCTCCTAGCATTGGACCTAGAGAAGGCCTTCGACTCAATAGAATGGAAGTACCTCTGGGCAGTCCTCAGAAAATTTGGATTCCCAGAACAATTTATTAACCTCCTGAAAATATACTATGACAAACCTCAAGCCAGCCTCAAATTAGCAGGAGATAACCCCTCCATAATTAAGATTGAAAAGGGAACGAGACAAGGATGCCCCCTCTCCCCCCTGCTCTTCGCGCTAGCAATAGAACCTCTAGCCCAAATGATTAGATCTAATGCGAAGATAGAGGGGGTTATAGTGGGCATGCACCACATGAAAAGCTGTTTTTTTGCAGATGATTTGCTCTGCTCCCTAACGAACCCGACTACATCTGTCCCAGCCCTGATATCCCTCCTAGAACAATTTGGCAGAATATCCGGTCTTAGGATTAACTCGGACAAAACTGAGGCATTAGGCTGCTCCCTCCCAACCCACACTCAGAACTTTTTAAAACAAAATTTCAACTTTACATGGCCAAAGTCAGCAATCAAATACCTGGGAGTTTATATCACCAACTCTATAGACTCAATGTACAAAGCCAACTATCCTCCCATATTCAGGGATTTGCACACTGAACTTTCAACATGGACTAAAGGTGGCCTTTCTTGGCTGGGTCGCATTAATGCGATCAAGATGAATCTATTGCTCCGGCTTCTGTACCTCTTTAGAACCATTCCAATTCCAATCCCCGCAAAAAAATTGGAAATTTGCCAAAAACAGATCTTTAACTTTATCTGGGAGCACAAACGCCATAGAATCTCAAAAACAGAAATGCACAAAGGCAAACTTATGGGGGGCTTAGCATGCCCAAATCTTCACATCTATTTTAAAGTCGCCCAGCTAGCATTCATACCTTTAGCTCATTCAACACAGCATCAACCATTATGGATGTTTATCGAAAACAGGGCAATGACACCTTATACATGGGCCAATATCCTCTGGCTGCCTGAGGTTCCAGATAACCTGAGGGAAATAGACAACCCCTTCATAAAACTTTCCCTAGAAACGTGGCGTTGGGCAGCTAAAACACAACACCTCTCAGCAACACCCTCCACATTGACTGCATTGGCCCCCCATCCAAGATTCGCCCCAACGCTCACCCAAGAATCACTTTTTTGGTGGCAAACAAGGGGATTTTTGCGCCTGGGTTCATGGTTCCAAGATAATAAAATTAAACATCCAGAAAATATAATAAATTCTCTGAACATACCACCCAAAGAATACTTTAACTTCAAAAAACTTCTATTTCATGTGCACTCAATAAAACGGGAATTTGGACCCCCCAAAACAAACTGGTTGATTAAACTCTGCGAGTCGCTCCCTCTGTGTAAAGGTATGATTAGTCTACTATACCAGGAACTCCTTCACAACAAACAGACCAGGAAACCGGCATATGTTTCAGCATGGGAACAAGACCTGGGGCACGAAAGAGATGAGGGCGCGTGGACCTCCACATGGGCCAATTTATATAAAGGCCCACTTAACTTCAGTTTGCTGGAAACCTCACTTAAGGTTCTCCATAGAACATACATAACTCCAGTCAGGCAACATAAATGGAACACCAAAGTAAGCCCCAGGTGTTTTAGAGGCTGCCAGGAATCAGGCTTCTTTATTCACATTTGGTGGACGTGCCCTGTGGCAAAAGCCATGTGGGAGGAGGTCTTTGACCTGGTATCCACGATAACCCATACCCACATTGACAGAGACCTAGAGATCACACTTTTAGGGACCAGATGCCCCCTCCTCTCGAGCCCCAAAATGTACTACTACAATTTATGATGCTGGCGGCCAAAAGCCACTTAGCAAAACAATGGAAAAGCAACACCCTCAGTCTTCAAGCCATAATTAACAAACTTAACTTTATAGCCACCAACGAACGATTATCACATTTATTAGCTGACGCAATGCCCACATTTCTTGATACATGGAGCCCTTGGCTACACTCCCACCTTAGCTTAAGGGGACTAATGACAACTGACACTGTGACTGAGGCTTTCCCGGATGGGGGGAGGACCGTGGCGTCTAGAACTTAGCGAGCCCATCATGCGGGGCAAGATCAGGTAAGGTGGCAGCGTGGATCGAGTGCAAGATACCAGGTATAATTAATACCCCCCCTTATTCACCCCCCCCCCCTCATATCTTCCCTATACCCAATTAAGTAATCCAGACACCACCTTATTATCCCCACTCCCCCCCCTCCACCACCTATAACAAGAATAATATCCCGACCCTCTAAAGGGAAGGGAATTCATGATACTTAATTTACAACAATTAATGACTAAGGAAGATGTACCCAAATCCACAATAAATCTAAAAAAATCCATATTAGGCAGATGAAAAAGCACTCCACATAAACAACGCACAGCACTCTGGAAATAAGACTTAATGTTGCTAGACAAATAATGTAAATCACATTGCATTTTGTTATGTACTGTTTGATGCATGCTATATTTGCCTAATAAAAACTTGATTGAGAAAAAAAAATAATACTTGTAGCCTGATTTCTGAACTGATAAGAACTAATAAAGAAATACATAGCTTGCACAATATTAATTTAAAATCTAGATGTTATACAAATATCTCAAAAGATACAGAATAATACCAGAGTTTTTTACACAGGTAAGGCACACACTGAACTAATTTAACTTAAACTGCTTGACTTTCCATAAAGTGATGCATTTCTCTAAGAAAAAAATATTATTTCAGCTGCTTTTGCAGAACTAAGTCTTAGGGATGTTTGCAGGGGGTGTTGATTAAGAAGGAAATTGTCATTGTATGTCCAAGTAGAACCAAACTAACAGCAGGTGTCCATTTATCTGAAGCCAAGTATTAGCTGCATTGGCAAAGCTCCACCTAATATTACAGGAAACAAGCACGCTTGCTGCTCGAATTCACTTTAACAGATCCACTTCATATGCTATCTCAAATATACTGTATCATAATAGGCATAAGAGACCATGCTTTGCATCATCTGTGCCAGTTATAACATGTTATTGTGCGTGTGTTTGTGTTATTCAGTTGTATCCGACTCTCCATGACCTCATGGACTGTAACACACCATGCTGAATCACTTGGTATTAATGGCAGAGATACTGGAGGGTGTTGCCTGTTCCTTCTCCAGTGGGCCACAGCTCCTGGTATTCCAAGGTGGTCTCCCATCCAGGTACTGACCAGCCACAACCCTGCATGGCTTCAGGGTGGTGTGACCTCTTGGTTCCTTGACTGGAATTATAGCCAGGCCGCAGCAGTGAAAGCACCAAATACTAACCACTGCACCACCCGGGGGCCCATAGTTATAATCTACTGTTTGTTAAAAACAACAGAATAGTTCTTCTTAAAGATTATCCCACACACTATATCAGGAGTCAGCAAATTTCTGTCTCTAGGAACAAAATGTTGCTCAGTATAAGTGTTCATAAGGCTCGTTTGACATACCCATATATCAGGTTTCCCAGCAGTCTCAGTAAAAAGTTATTTTCTAACCAGGTGAACCTATATAATGCTTATTGGTCTTTAGATTCTGACTACAGCTGTAAAATCAAATCGGTGTCAGTTTACATCATTTGTTCAGTGTTCTCTGCAAATCACCTCACTGGCACAAAAAGAAAACGAAAATGTTCAAGTCCCATAATTTGTACATACACATGCATTTCAAGTGTGGAACTTGTTTCAGCAGAACTATTACAGTAACAAAAGTTCAGAGAGTACAAAGGGTGATCTATACTAAAGGAGAAATATATTGGTTTTCAATAATGTTATGTTGCATATCTGTTCATTTCTTACTCTGATATTATTACAGAACATTACAGACCCCTTGTCAAGACAATTGTTTCATGAAACCCCTTAGTCTATCTAATAATTTTGTGGAGAGTTTAAACATGCATTGAACACAATCTGATGGTGGTACATATGTTAAGATGTTACTTGGGCATCTTAACTTTGTGTGTGCAGCCAATAAGAGACAGCATAGCTAATGTGTTCTATGCAGAAGTTTCTTACTGCAGGTGGGCTGTCCAAATTAATTTCACAAGGGCTGGTATGACAGAATATTTTTTTTCTTTTTACTAAATAATTGTGATATTAAAGAAAAAGGTAATATGGGATTCAAATTAGTGGTGCTCAGTGTGTGAAAATCCAGAAATATTTAGGTGTATAGAAAAAGTGTCTCATAGCTGTTATGCCCAGGAGGGCACCCCACTGAAATTTGTGGACTATGGACTATTGTGAGGGTGGAAGGGAATCGGGTATCTGAATGATGGATTCTGTTATATATAACCCCAGCCCATGTGATGGCTAAATATTGTAATGGGACTGGTTAAAAAATATGATATGATATTGCTCTGTAATGTAAGGTAGAACTCACCAAGAGAGTATGTTTGTATTATACAGAACAGTGTTGGTATTTGGCCTTAAAGCAGGAGTTATGATTTATTAATGTAAAAAGGGTACCTAGGCATGCTTGGTATGTACAGACAGCAGGGAGTGTGATAGAATGTATTACTGGGGGCTCTGAGATGAAGGGAGTCAAGTTATGGGGGTTACCTGTTTTGAGAGACAAAAAGAATCCAAGAGTGGTGGGGGGGCATAGACCTTGTCTATAAGCAAGTGTTTATAAATCTGGCCTCCCTGCGGTGCAACCTTCCTGACCACTCCAAGCACTAAGGTGTGAAGTGTTTAGTTTCCTTGGCAAGCAGACATCAAAAGGCCATGCCAGTTACTAAAGAAATGTAATGTGTGAATTCTCCTACCCATGACAAAATGTTTCATTAAGCTGTTCAGCCAGGAAAAGCACCAACACCACAGGGGGCATTAAGAAGGGCTGATAGCAGATGATTGACAGATGGGTCACTTAGCTAGAGGGAGAATGGATATGAGGGCTGTTGCTAAGGGGTGTGACTTAGAGTGACTAAACTGTATAAATATGATGTGAGAAAATATGTCCCAATAACAGTATGTTATATTTGAAAGGGACACTGAAGTCACCAAACTAGTTGGAAATTTGCTTAATTTTTTTTAAAATTGTTTATGGATTTATAATGAGATTCAGGCTGTGACTGTTGCCCTTCTTATATTTTAGCTTTATGGATTTCTATACTCATTATTAACCATCCAGAGATGTGGTGTAGTGAGTATAAACATCTGTTTTAGAACTATGGTTTATGAGCTTGGATCCGCTTTCCTCATGTTTTTTATGTAGATTATAAATTTACTAGCGACTTGCCCGTCAAAAATGACGGCAATAAAATTGTAAGGCAGGTAATGCTGTTTCCCACACAAAGTAAGGCTTTTGAACCTCTGAGTACCTCCAGCGCTCATTGCGAGCCTTGCGCTGAGCGCCTTTGGTGCCCATCACATGGCTCGTAATGAGTGCATGCGTCGCTTATTGCAAGCCTCTCCCCTTGTGTACTTTTGGTCATCTGAGCACTTTCGGCGCTCATTGGAAGCCCCGCGCTGAGAGATTTCGGTGCTTATAGCATGGCTCGCAATGAGCGACTGCGTTGCTCATTGCGAGCCTCTCCCCTCATGTACTTTTTGTAATCTGAGCACCTTCGGTGCTCATTGGAAGCCTTGCGCTGAGCTCCTTTGGCACTCATTGCGATCTTCTCTCCTGCTTATTTTTATATATATATATATATATATATATATATATATAGATATATATATACATTTTTTTATGATAATTAATTAATTAATTAATTAACTAATAAATTAATATACTTTACCTATTTGTAATTAATATATCCAGCAATCAATATCCTGAAGAGCTCACAATCTGTTTTGATCTTTCTGCAGCTTATAATGTATATTTGGACAGTTGCTGACCTGCTGTTTAAGTGTCAGCAATGTGTCAAGTGTGCAGTGTAAATAGGCTGCGTGCGCGAGGCCAAACTGTTTGTTTAGTTGTGTAAATCGCCATTTCAGAATGGTAATGTTATTAGTTGCAAGTTAGTGTTGTAAAATGGTGGCGATTGTCTATGTGTTACAGGGGTGTGGATCATTTTCCGTCCTTCCTAATAGTGTATTTTGTACCTCGTACATTCCTCTGCAAATGTGGACACTCACTTTGCGAGGTCCGCATTTGCGGCCTGCAATGAGCCTTTGGCTCATTTCAGTTTATGTCCCCCTCCGCATTTCTAATGCTAATTATTCCATTTTGGAATCTAGCTGATATTATGAAATCCTTACAAATCACTGAAGATGGAATTTCAACAGTATCTTGTGGTAAATTTGCTATTACCTCTTTTTTGCCTTCACCAATTTTAATTAACCAATCATTGAATTGCTTTTGGCCTTCCGATCTCATATTGTTCTCTAATTTAAGATGTGTAAATTATTTTGATAGTGGACTTGTCTTTAGACACGTTTCAACAATGTCTGTTCGATTTCCATGGACAACAACAGGTATGTTTGCCTAAAATCCCCACCTAACAACATAACCTTCCCCCCAAAAGGCAAATCATTAGCTATAACGTCATGTAACAAACAATCTATACATTGAAGAGCATGGCAAGACATCATTGTTGCCTCATCAATTATAATTATTTTTTTTCTTAAATTTGTAGCTTTAAATTATGTCATTCTAATATACGAGACTGATGTATCCAAAATGGGAACTGGAAGTTTAAATCCACTATGTACAGTTCTACCACCTTCCAACAAAGGTGTAGCAATTCCAGTAGTTGCAAATGAAAGTACAATTTCACCTTGACCTCTAATTTAACTCATCAATAAATTATACAAATAAGTTTTGCCCGATCCACAGGGTCCATGTAGATAAAAAATATCGCTCCTTGACCATTTCGTCAACTAGTACTTGTTATATAACTTTAAATGCTTCCAATTGCAATGTATTCAAAGTAACACTTTTTCGTCTGCTTTTTGTTTTTAAACGACATACTGCTCATAGTTTATTTCCTCTATAATTCCTTGATCTGGCAGATTAAAAATTGCACAACTTAAGCCATGACAAAGAAGGACCTTGTGAATTTCTATTACTCCTTTCCATTTTGCAATGGACTCGCTATAATGTTTCAAAAAGCCTTCACATATATTTAATTTTAATTTGTGCCACAAAGATAATGCATTAGGTCCATTACAAAAAATGCCTAGGCATTTGACATAGTGCTGCTTCTTCTAGACATCTTTCCCATTCAGTATCACCTGCAAGGAAGTTTCTTTGTCGCGCAGCTAATTGAAAGGTATCATAAACTATGTCATTCACAGTTCTCAAATGTTCAAAACTTTGTGCACCAGGAACATTTAAACGGAGTAAACGTAAACAAAAACGTTCAATGTCTCTTAGACTAACCGTATAAATTCTTGGAATTATTTTATTACCACTCCTTTTTCCATACCCCATTAATGAAAACATAAGGATATGGAATCTCAATGTATAAGATTTCCCTTGCCTCACTGTGATTACAATTTAATGTAAACCAAGCAGTAAGTGTCGTTTCTCGATTTTCATTTTGGTCAATAGCATTTTTTTTCATCACCAGCATTAAAATAAATTAAGTGTCTTTGTGGCAAATGAACAGCTAATTGAAAAGCTGCATCTGACTGATCATGCATTTCAGATTTCAGAAGGTGCCACATTGCTTTTGGAGCACTTACATACTGAGCATCTACATAACATGAAAGTTCATCATGTACAATGCCCTTGTCTTCTTCATTTGTCCACTTTGCACAACTGCAGTTGTTGCATCAAATCCTTTGCAAATATATTTATACACATGTTTAATTGATTTGATAGAAGTGCAAGCTTCAACACTTATGAATGCATTGTGCTTCTTTTTTGAAATTCTATTGTATAAATATAAGCCACACACTTACCAAATAAATAACCGAAGGTTGTGTCATATATTAATGTTGATATCTTAATTTTAAAAACTCTAGAAACTAAATCTGATCTATCAGAAGCACTTTGTTCAGCTTGCAAATAATCCACAATCTCTGACCATTGTGGATTACATGTATATCTAATAAATACATTTGGATTCCTAAATTTAGTTACAATAGCCATAGCATCATTGTATCTTTCTCTCATATTGCGAGCAGATCCTTGGAAAGAAGATGACAAAATGATGGCTTGGCCAGCTGGAAGTTCTCTGTTTGTAGCAACGTCAGCTACATAATCCATAAATCTACAATATTTTTCAACACGTATCTTATTTTGTTGATATTTAATACAATTTAGATTATTAGCTTCAGCTTGGAGATATAAATCAATGATCCATTGTTGTGTCAGTTTTCCACCATATGAAATGGGATTAAATTCATCTTGAATAGCAGTTTGAGCAACTTTATATTCAAGCATTGAAATATTATTTCTGACACAAACCTTTCTATTTGGATAACTTGAAAGTATTAATTCAGGCTGTCATCCTGCCTCACCATTTGGATGAAAAATAGGATATGTCATTGGATTCAAATTACTACTTAAGATGTTGGTAAATTATAACAATTGTGTTTATCCATATTGACTCTTGGGATAGGCAAAGGATTTTCTTCAGCATGTTCAACTGTTGTCTTTGTTCTACCTCAGATAATTTTTTATAAACTTGAGTATATGGGTTTTTGCCCATAATCTTATCAAGCTCTTGAAACACATTTGCTAAGCATTTTTTATTCCCAGAAAGCTTCACACGTTCAACAGTTTCCATTGTATCTAGGACATGGACAGTGACTTGCAAAAGTATTCACCCCCCTTGGCATTTTTTTGTGTTTTGTTGCCTCGCAACCTGGAATTAACATGGATTGTTTTAGGATTTGCATTTTTTAATTTACAGAACATGCCCAAAACTTTCAAGATATTTTTTTTTATTTTACTGTGAAGCAAATAACAAATAGGACAAAATAACAGAAAAAGTCAATGTGCATAACTATTCACACCCCTAAAGTCAATACTTTGTAGAGCTACCTTTTGCGCCAATCACAGCTCCAAGTTGCTTTGGATAAGTCTCTATGAGCATGCCACATCTTACCACTGGGATTTTTGTCCATTTCTCCTTGCAAAACTGCTCAGGCTCCTTCAAATTGGATGGTTTGCGCTTGTGAACAGCAATCTTTAAGTCTGACCACAGCTTTTCTATTGGACTGAGGTCTGGGCTTTGACTAGACCATTCCAACACATTTACATGTTTCCCCTTAAACTACTCAAGTGTTGGTTTAGCAGTGTGTTTGGGGTCATTGTCCTGCTGGAAGGTGAACCTCCGTCCTAGCCTCAAATCACGCACAGAGTGGTAGTTTCCCATTCCCGGCTGCTGAAAAACATCACCACAGCATGATGTTGCCACCATCATGTTTCACTGTGGGGATGGTGTTCTTTGGGTGATGTGTTGTGTTGGTTTTGTTCCAGACATAGTGTTTTCTTTGATGGCCGAAAAGCTCAATTTTAGTCTCATCAGACCAGAGCACCATCCTCCATACATTTTGGGAGTCTCCCACATGCCTTTTCACAAACTCAAAACATGCCATTTTGTTTTTTGCTAAAAGTGATGGCTTTCTTCTGGCAACTCTGCCATAAAGCCCAACTTTATGGAGCGTACGGCTTATTGTCGTCCTATCTACAGATACTCCAGTCTCTGCTTTGGAACACTGCAGCTCCACCAGGGTCTTTGTGCTGCCTCTCTGATTAATGCCCTCCTTGCCCAGTCTGTGAGTTTTGGTGGGCGGTCGTCTTTTGGCAGGTTTGCTGTTGTGCCATGTTCTTTCCATTTGGTTATGATAGATTTGATGGTGCTCCTTGGGATCATCAAAGATTTGGATATTTTTTTATAACCTAACCCTGACTTGTACTTCTCCACAACATTGTCCCTTACTTGTTTGGAGAGTTCCTTGGTCTTCATGGCAGTGTTTAATTAGTGGTGCCTCTTGCTTAGGTGTTGCAGCCTCTGGGGCCTTTCAAAAAGGTGTGTATATGTAATAACAGATCATGTGACACTTTGATTGCACACAGGTGGACATCATTTCACTAAGTATGTGACTTCTGAAGGTAATTGCTTGCACCAGAGCTTTTTATGGGCTTCATAACAAAGGGGGTGAATACATACACACATGCCGATTTTCTGTTTTCTATTTCTAAAAAATAGTATTTTGTATATATTTTTCTCATTTCACTTCACCAACCTAGACTATTGTGTTCTGATCCATCACATAGAATTCAGATTAACAAAACAGTGAACTTAAGGCTGTAATGTAATAAAATAGGTAAAAAGTAAAGGGGTGAATACTTTTGCAAGGCACTGTAGTTGTGCAAATTCTCTTTGCTCTTCTACATCTGGGTGTAAATGAGAAGTACAGTGGTAAATTTGGCCTTGGACTTTAAACAGTAATGGCCATGTCCAGGAACATTAGCAGCTAATTTTGCACCCATAGAAGCAAATGAAATGGCACTGTTATAAGACTGTATGTTTTGTTTGAAATAATATAATTTGGAAATGTAGGGTCAGTTATTATAATTTGAAAATATGCTGGGAATTCGTCATTTCTGTCAACAACTAATGAAATTACCATCTCAAGGTTTTTCCTATTGAAAATGATAAGCCCAACAAAACTGACAAGCAACATTCAACAAACCACAATTGTGAGGCACTACTGTTATAGATATAAATAATGAACTTTCCTGAGAACATAGAACAACATTACTATCTTTGCAATATTCTTCACATGCATAATCTTTATCATTTGTTTTTTATTTGTTGCTCTCTGACACTTTAAAATTTAAAACACATTTTTCTTTTCTTTGAAATTCTGTTACGATTTTCTTCTTATAACCTTTTTAGACTCTCCGGCGACTTTTGAACTCTCCATTTTTGTACGCGTTCCCTTATTTTGCGTTTTTTTGCGTTCTTTGCTGTTTTCTTTGTTATCAGACATTCTAATCTGTAAATTTAAAGTTTTTAGACTGAAACTCCGTCTATCTGTTGTGATATATACCTAGGTGGAATCACCATGTTATTGTAAATTTTATGTTTTTAAATGCTGTGGTTTTTCTTTTCTTTTTTGGTACTTTTAAAATATAATACTCAAAAAATGATCTTAGTTTGTTTTTTAGGCCTAGGTGTTATTACTTTAATGTGTACTAAAAAAATTGCGCTTACTGATGACTAGAGGGAGATTGTGACGTCATCAGTAAGCGCGATCAGAGCGCAGACCACGCCAACATAGCGTGGAGCATGATAGATACAGCTCTATAGCCCCAGGTCCACTACTAACTTAAAAGAAAGATAGAAAGATAGATAATTCCTTAACCACAAAGTTACAATATAGTAACAATAGAGTAATATACAAGACTAAGAAAATAGAAAAGCAAGAAAAAGGAAAAAGGAGTAAAAGCATAATTAAAGCAAAAAACGAAAGAAAAAGGAGGACACAACCTCCTTTAAAAAAACTAATAGACAGAAGCATTAATGAAACATACAGTTTAAGAAACAGCATAAAATCAGGAGTGTATACATTTTTTTTAAAATAGCACAGTACTGGCACTATAAATGAATATGGTAAAGTAGTGACTGTGATAAACTAACAGTCACGAGGTAAAAGAGTAATTCAATAATATAAGAAGAAATTAGCACTAAGCCACAATAGCACAAGCACTTTAAAATAACATTTTTGAATAACTTTAAGTAATAGAATCACAAATTAACATAAATAGGATAAAAGAATAACACAAAAGAAACATAAAGGCACTTAAAGTATATACTCAAGTGAAGTGCTGTATGAATAAACAAAACTATAAACAGAAAAAAGGATTATAAAACCCTATCTTAATTTCATGTAAAAATCTTAATCTTATGTAAATTAAAATCCAGGGTACCTAATAAGGATTTGATTAAGGAAAAATAACCAAAAATACACAAATACAGTTGAATTGAAAAACAAAATCTTTTATTGACTTGAGCATAATAAAGTAATTAAATAAAAAAGCTGTGATCAAAGCAAAGAATATAATAACACACAAAAATAAAACTTAAATAAACCTTTAATAATTTGCTGGATGTCAAAAACCCAAAGGATTAATCACCTTGGGTTTAATATGAATTTTTTAATTGTTGCATTTTTAACAACATTTTAAATGTACAAATAAAGATTGAATTTTTAAAACTAGTATGTGGCAATAATAATTAAAATAAAGGCTGCATAAAAGCTGTTTCTGTACAACCTTGGTTGGTTGTTCAAGGATTTCTAAATAGGATCTACAGGACAATTTTTTTGGTACTTTTAAAATATGTTTCAATAACATTTGTTTTATATAAAAGTGATTATTTAGTTTTTTATAATATTGATTATGATCATGCCCTGAAATGCTACTTACGATTGCATGGTTTACGGTTTAGGCTTTCAAACAAGGAAGTTGCGGGCTTGTTCAATTGAATCGCTCTGTAACTGTAACAAATTTCAAGCCTGCAGACTATGGCCCTCATTCAATTGCAATTTGGCCAATTGAATAGGGCTCTAAATAAGCACATAGCATATTTTTTAAAGACGTTTTTAGTTAGTGAAAACCTTGCTTTTGGATAGATGCTTACTAACTAAAAACGTCTTTTAAAAAAATATGTTATGTGCTTATTTAGAGCCCTATTCAATTGGCCAAATTGCAATTGAATGAGGGCCTATGAAGGCAACTAAAGGCTTGGCTCCATGTCCCACATCAGAGGTGTCTGTGTCTAAACTTAATTGCAGAGAAAGATCTAGGTGTGCTAGAATTGGAGTAGATATAAAATTTTGCTTCAAGGGTTCAAAGATTATACGTTTCTAAACACTACTAAGAGACAGATTCCCTTAACGGTAAGTGCCAAAATAGGAGCAGCAAGATAAATAATGTCCCTGATAAACTTCAATTAATAATAGTCGCACACTATAAACCACTTTATCACTTTGAGGCAGTCTCTAATAGATGCTATAGTCAGAGGTCCATGGAACCTGTGAACCCTTTTTAAACGATTTTATATACCAGAAATGTTAACTCACGTTTCTTGAAGACATTCTTTTCTATACCTTAGTTACCAGGTTGTTCTCTTGAGTTTTTGAAGTGCTTGGCATACCTTGCTCTGATGGTCTGAAAAGGCGTCCTAGGTAAAAATCAGTATGTTGTCTAAACAGACTTCAACACTTGATAGCATTTAACTGAATATATTGTTTCCTAAGACCAGGAACATTATAGGATCAAAAAGTATTGAAAGTGTACATCTTTGATATTAAAGGCCATCTTCCATTTATCTCATTCTTTTATGCAAAATAGGTTATAATACTCAATTGTCTCAATGTATAGTTTTGTGAACTTCTTGACACATCTGAGGTGATCAGAGACTTCAAATATGAAGGACTATTAATAAGGATTTTTAATTCTAATTTTGATAAGGCTCTGACATTCAATACATGAGTGGAAGTTGCAATTTTCTTTTGTAACAAAGAGACATCCTGCTCCATTGAAACCATTTTTGTCACGATACTTCAATTGGATTTGGTAACAACCTAGTCCAAACCTATCCAGCAGAATTGTGCGATCCTTGTACACCTTTGATAGCAGAAGATGGACCATACACAGGAACCACACCCAGGAACTTGCTTCAGCAGACCAGAATATCAGAAACACCATATAATCCCTGAGAATTAGGAATTATGCACAGAATGACACTTACACCTTGTCTATCTAAGTTCAGACTGTATACCTTTATTAATTGGCACATTTTATATTTTTTTCTGGCACACAGACTGGCCCATCAGTAAGCCTCTTGCTACTCGGAAAACCCTGTACCTCTGATGAGATCAGATCTCATCCTGTTGATTGTATTACCTCTCACCATTTGCTGTAAACACTCAGACTTTTAATCTACTCAAGACCCCCTGTGTGGTTTTTTTTTGGTGGGGCTGAGTGCATCACCAGATAACAATACTGTAACATAATAGGCCTTAATCTTATTTTGGTGGGGGCTGATGCAATAGTCTGCAGAATAGGTCATATGTTTTTTTACAACAATTGGTATAACATGAAACATAATACATATGTTGCGCGGAGCATAAACCAAGATACATACAGTATAACAGTGTAATCATATATTAACCATAAGCGCTAAGAAATACATAACCATAATAATAAAAACAGGGTAACTCTGGCCAGTCAGGCCATAGTGTAAAACAGTCCAGTCAGGCTCTGGGCATGACAATTTTGAATATATTTCTCATTGGCATGATTCTTAGGCAGAGGATAACAAAATTGCCTCAATGAGCCATAGTTCAGTCCATATATTGAAACTCACAAAGTTGCCACCTTCTGCCAGCCCTGACATCCAGTCTGATTAATAGTCTTGCTTGCCACCAGCTCCTGACCCCAGACACTAACAAACCCTCTACTAACTGTGTATGTACCCTGGTTCAATGGCCAGTCTATATTCTTTGCTTCTGTACCATGGTTCCAGCTATTGGCAACCACAGGTGCATACAAATTAGCCTCCTTCGTTTTATCAAAGATGTAAAAAAAATTAATTACTTATTTTCTGGTTTTGAAGTTATTGATATGTAGTCATATCCAGAAAACTGATATCTGCCAAAAGATGCAGTGTTGTGAGGATTCTCCGTGTGCAGGAAGTTGCATAAATTAGCTTTTTCCTCCCAAAAAACACTTTTTTTCCCAGTAAAAATGTAAATGGCATCGCTCAGTCCAACTCTCTGTGACCTCATGGACAACACACCATGCTGATCCACTTGTTTTTCATGACAGAGATACTGGAGTGGGTTGTCACTTTATTCTCCAGTGGGCCACAGCATACAGCTACTAGTATTCCCAGGTGGTCTCCCATCCAAGTACTGACCAGTGTGACCTATTGGTTCCCTGGCTGGATTCAAACACAGAATGCTGTGGTAAAAAAAACGGGATCCTAACCACTGGACCACCAAAGAACCCAGTACTGAGAGGCAAAAGAGTAGGGAAAATTCTGGTTCATGAGGAAATTTAGGGTGATAAGGTATAATATTCGAGTGAGAGGAGAGATGGAAAAACAATTATTACATGTATTTATCTTCTTTTCAGACTGTATGCTGATTATTTACTGATAGAATAAAGTGTAATATTTCCATTTAACACAGAGACATTCATTTTGTACACATTTTTGGAATACATGTTCTTACACCAAAAGTTCTTAGATTTAATTGTAATATTGTTTTATTTTCTGGTTTATTTTCTGTTTTTGAAGTTAGTCATATTTAGAGTATTGAGATCTTGCTACCTTTTGTTTCAATAATTTTTATTAACTCACATAGTAAATTATCAACATACAATAGTAAGTACCATTTTACTCACCAAGGAGTTTTAAAAAGGGTAAAAAAAAAGTAAATGTTTAGTATTCAAGTAAAGATTTCAAGTGAGTTTTCCTTTTTCTATAAGGAAGACAAACAAGAAAGTAAAGGAAGTCAAGTAAGGAACGTCGGTAAAGGGAATAGGGAAGGCGTACATTCGGGTACGGTAAGCATCATTCCCTCCAATAAAAGCTGATCTACAAAAAGAAAATAAAGTGAAAACTCACAAAACTCACAAGCTCTCACTATCTGATGGCAATGCTATGTGAGGAAATCACCCATGTTTCCCACGTTGACAGGAAGGTGGGGTAGGTATCGGAAATTATATGTGAAAGTCTTTCGTTTAATTGATATTTATTGATTATTTCTTAAAAGATAGGATTTGTATCTTTCCATTTCTTGGCAATGTGGCTTTTGTTTGCTAGCATAATAAACTGAAGTAACTTGTTTTGAGAATTTGGCCGGGTAGGGAGATAAAGTCCTAAAAGGCATAATTCTATAGAAAATATCATCTGTGTTTAAAAAAGATCTGAAGTTAGTTGGGTTATTTTAGGGCATGTCCACCAGGGCCCTCATTCAATTGTGATTTGGCCAATTGAATAGTGCTCTAAATAAGCACATAACATATATTTTTTAAAGAAGTTTTTAGTTAGTGAAAACCTTGCTTTTAGATAGATGCTTACTAAGTAAAAACTTCTTTAAAAAAATATGTTATGTGCTTATTTAGACCCCTATTCAATTGTCCAAAATAGCAATTGAATGAGGGCCCAGGTGTGTAAAAATGTTCCCAACTCTGGGCAGCCTCTAAAGCAGCTAGCTGATTCTGGGGGTTTCATTTTGTGGAGCCTATCTGGGGTAATGTATGGTCTGTGGAGATCCTTTAACAAAGTTTCATGAAGGCTATAGTTTAATGAGCCCTTAGCTAATCTGCTACAAACCTGTTCCAATTTGTCGAGATCCCAATTCTGAGATAAATCTTCCTCCCATCTAAGCATCAATTTGGGGTTGTGAATTTTTTGAGGGGCATTGAAAGTTTCATACAGTAAACCCAGGACTCCCCGGGTCAATGAGGCATTTTTATGCTTGTTAACCAGGTCGTTCTAGAAAGGACCAAGGGCCACTTTGTAGTGATTATATAGTGTCTCAGACTGCCTTAACCCTCATGGTCACGGAATTCACCAGAGCTTCACAGGTTGGCACTGGAGTCCTCTTCCACTCCTCCATGTTGACATCACTGAGCTGGTGGATGTTAGAGACCTTGCACCTTCCATTTGAGGATGCCCCACAGATGCTCAATAAGGTTTAGGTCTGGAGACATGCTTGGCCAGTCCACCACCCTTACTTTCAGCTTCTTTAGCAAGGCATTGGTCATCTTGGAGGTGTGTTTGGGGTCGTTATCATGTTGGAATACTGCTCTGCGGCCCAGTCTCCAAAGAGAGGGGATCATGCTCTGCTTCAGTATGTTACAGTACATGTTGGCATTCATGGTTCCCTCAATGAACTGTAGCTCCCCAGTGCTGACAGCACTCATGCAGGCCCAGACCATCACACTCCCACCACCATGCTTGACTGTAGGCAAGACACACTTGTCTTTGTACTCCTCACCTGGTTGCCGCCACACATGCTTGACACTATCTGAACCAAATAAGTTTATCTTGGTCTCATCGGACCACAGGACCTGGTTCCAGGAATCCATGTCCTTAGTCTGCTTGACGTCAGTAAACTGTTTGTTGGCTTTCTTGTGCATCATCTTTAGAAGAGGCTTCCTTCTCGGATGACAGCCACGTAGACCAATTTGATGGAGTATGCGGCGTATGGTCTGAGCACTGACAGGCTGAGCCCCCACCCCTTCAACCTCTGCAGCAATTCTGGCAGCACTCATACGTCTATTTCCCAAAGACAATCTCTGGATATGACGCTGAGCACGTGAACTAAACTTATTTGGCCGACCATGGCGAGGCCTGTTCTGAGTGAAAACTGTTCTGTCTTGCCCACAGTGCTGAAGGTAAAGGTGATGGACTGGCCAAGCATGTCTCCAGACGTAAACCCTTTTGAGCATCTGTGGGGCATCCTCAAACGGAAGGTGGGGTAGTGTAAGGTCTCCAACATCCACCAGCTCCATGATGTCATCAGGGAGGAGTGGAAGTGGACTCCAGTGACAACCTGTGAAGCTCTGGTGAACTCCATGCCCATGAGGGTTAAGGCAGTGCTGGAAAATAATGGTGGCCTCACAAAATAGTGACACTTTGGGCCCAATTTGGACATTTACACTTAGGGGTGTACTCACTTTTGTTACCAACAGTTTAGACTGGCTGTGTGTTGAGTTATTTTGAGGAGACAGCAAATGTTTACTGTTATACAGGCTGTACACTTACTACTTAAATTGTAGCAAAGTGTAATTTCTTCTGTGTTGTCACATGAAAAGATATAATAAAATGTTTCTGTAGTCACAACCAGAGATCTTACAGTGCAATTCATTGTCAGTTATTCATGTGTGTGGGGTTCATGTTTGTGCATATGAGGGTGTGAAGGTGTATATGGTACTTACATTGCAGTGTTTCTGTAAACCCAGAGTCCAGCTGCCCAAGGAGGCCCACTACTGCCCACTACTTCAGAGTGGGCTGCCATCCACTGTATGTTATATTGCAAGGCGGCCCACCACCAGTTGTACGTGCTGATTTAACCTCCTCTGCCATCGTCTTCTTTACCTTCATTCGGCAGTCGTGGAACTGTGCTTTACCGAATTTATGTCACGGTTAGCAAACCCAATGATGACATTTCTGCAGTAATCTCAATCCAGGCACGTGTCTTCTTGCTGGGCCTCACATCCCTCCTTAGGAGGACGTCTATCTCCTCAGGGCTGTCTTTATGTGAACTGGTCTTGGCTACAGCTTCTTGAGGTCCAGCCTGTGCCTGGGGTTCCGGGCCTCTCTGTCCTCTCCCCGAAATGCCTCCTACTCTTCCTCTCTCCATGCCTCTACCACTCCTCCTCTCCTCCTCCGGTGTTTCTCTCTCTCTGTCTCTCACTAGCTCTGTCGATCTCTCTGTCTCTCTCTATCTCTCACTCGCTCTGTCTATCTCTTTGTCTCTGTCTCTCTCTATCTCTCTGGCACTCTCACACGCTCTCTCTAAAACTTTCTATTTCTCTCTCTGGCACTCTCACTCGCTCTCTAACACTCTCTATTTCTCTCTCTCTGGCACTCTCACTCGCTCTCGCTAACACTCTCTATCTCTCTCTAACACTCTATCTCTCTCTGACACTCTCTGTTTCTCTCTCTTTCTTTTAATCTCTGTCTATCTCTCTCGCTTTATCTCTCTCAGAAACCCACCAACGCCTTGACCTGTGTGTTGACTCTCTCAATTACTGCACAGTCATGGACTTACGGTTTTAGCTGCCTTTTAACCTCATAAGCGGTAATCCCGAGCGTAACTCAGGGTTAATTCTAAGTACCTAAATGGGAAAACCTTAGCTCGGGATTTCTACAGGGAGGATCTGGAGGGGGACCAGTGCTGGAAAATTTGCCTGGGCCCCCTCAGCTCACCATTCCTCCTTCTCATCCCTCCTTCCCCCTGATCATCCTCCTCCTCCTTCCCTGTTATCATCCTCCTCCTCCTTCCCCCCTTATGATCCTCCTCCTCACTTCTCCCTCTCCAATCCCTATCCCTATACTTCTTATTGTGATCAGATGAGCTGTCTTCCATCCACTCCCTCTATCTGACCATCACTTCCTTACCTTCAACCTCACCACATCTTCCTCTCACCACCCCTCTCCAACCCCTGCCACCATCACGAACAGAAACCTGCTACCACTTGACCCTGCTCAGCTCTCCACTATTATCCAACCCCTTCTCTGCCCAATTACCAATCTCAACTGCCCTGACACTGCCACCTCACTCTACAACTCTACTCTCTCTTCCACCCTTGACACTCTGGCACCCATAACCACACGCAGATGCCCTCGCTATCATCCACAACCATTGCACACTACACAAACACGATACATCCAGAGGTGCCCCCGCACTTCTGAACGACTATAAAGGAAATCAAGCACTTCAGCAGATTTCCTCCACTACAAATTTATGTTACGCTCCTATTCCTCTGCCCTCAACCTTGCCAAACAGCAGTACTTTACATCACTAATATCAACTCTGTCCTCTAACCCCAAGCATCTGTTTGCCTTTTTCAATAAACTCTTCCCATCCCTTCCTCTCTCACAGCTGAAGACTTCTCCAACCATTTTATTCATAAAATTCAAAACATGCTTTGAACTGCTTTGATCCGGCTACAGAGGACGAAGTCTCCAAACTCCTATCATCCAATCGCCTCTTTACCTGTCCTCACGATCCTATTCCATTTCAGCTCCTCTCTATTACACTAATCCCAGCTCTCACACATATTTTCAACCTCTCCTTAAATACTGGCATGTTTCCATCTTCTCTGAAACATACCATAGTTATACCCACCCTCAAAAAACCCTCATCTGACTCTGACATTGCATCTAACTATTGCCCTATCTCTCTGCTTCCCCTGGCTTCCAAACTGCTGAAGCTGCTCATCTATCACCTCCTTACCAGCTTTATCTCCTCTAACTCCCTTCTTGACACCTGCCAATTCGGCTTTCGGCCCCAACACTCCACTGAGCCAGCTCTCACTAAAGTCACCAATGACCTGCTCACTGCCATGTCAAAAGGTATCTTTTCAATTCGTCTTCTTCTAGATCTCTCTGCTGCCTTTGACACTGTCAACCATCCACTTCTACTCCATTTGCTCTCCTTCCTCAGTATTTGAGACACTGCTCTCTTGTGGTTCGATACCTACAAAATCGATCATTCAGTATCTCCTTCTCCTGCACCTCTTCTTCTCCTCACCTCCTGTCTGTCGGTGTACCCCAAGGATCAGTCCTAGTCCCCCTCCTCTTCTTCATCTACACATCCTCACTTGGTACCCTAATAAACTCTTTTGGGCTTCATTATCATCTCTATGCAGATGACACCCAAATCTACCTCTCCGCACCAGATCTATACCCCTCTCTTCTAACACACGTCATCAACTGCCTCTCTAGTATATCCTCTTGGATGTCCACCCACCATCTCAAACTCAACATGTCTAAAACCACCACTCTCACCCTCTTTTACCACTTACTATACCTTAGATTGTAAATCTGCAAGTTTCTATCATAAGTACTTTGGGAAAATGGACATTGGATTCCTAGCTCAAATACAGGGCCCTCATTGCTTTGCTATTTGTTAATTTGTATTTATCTTTGTCTGAACTTAACTTATAGACAGCTCTACAGAATATGTCGGCACATTATAAATGAACTATAATAATAATAATAATAATAATAATAAATAGATTGTTGTTTGAATGAATGGCAGAGGTTAACTAAGAAGAGAGTAAGTAAATACTGACTGTCTGAATAGATATTTTTAAGGAATAACCCAAGAGATTAAATATATTGTTGTTGTTGAGTGAGAATATTGATACATAAGATCTTTACCTGGAATTGTTGATTGGGTCTAATAACCAAAAACTAAGTAAAGCTGAAGTTGTGTTAAATCCTACCTGGCCTATCTCCTGCCTTTTCTGTAAAATAAGACAAGTTGTTCCATCATTTTCACTAAAGGAATAAGTAGAGTGAACTTACAGCAAATGTGTTTGATTACTTACTAGTAAAATTATGTGTGGAAAAAACCCTCTAATGGACAGTTTCCAGACCACCTTATTTTTCAGTAATATTTGTCTGTTTAGTTAAAGAAACAAACCAGATAGAACGAGGAGTGGCGGGTCACAGTGGGACAGGAACAGGTGTTCATATGGCAGATTTGAGTGCCCCTCCACACACTCGGGAGGGGGACCCACAAAGCAGTGATCAGACAGAAAAAAATGCCAAGTGGTTTACTGTGTTGTATTTAAAGCATGCTTTCCTTTGTACTACCCATGGAGCCCTTTCTGAGGAAAGAGGACTACGGACAGTGGGAGGCAAGCGAGTCAAGTATTCTCCCAAAATTCTAAATCTACTTAAAACTGTTTGGGCCCAGAGCATCACGAGTGTACACGAGTTACTATGAGTGTTTCTGTGCATTAATCAGTGTGCCTTACAGTGACCGAGTATGCCAGTTTGACTGTCAGTGTGCATGAGTTTTACCAGTGAGTGCCCCTTCATACTGCATGTGCATATCTGACAATGAGAGTGTCTTTGTGCCTGAAGTTTGCTAACCACATTAATGAAGTCAAAAGAACAGGGTTGAGGGACAGGTAAAAACTTCTAAAACCTTGAGATTCCTACACTAAACCTGGATTTCTAAGAAAAACATATAAACCTGCAGTTTTAATAACCATAAAGAATGCTATTGTACTTGATTTTGTAATAGCTACTGAAAATAAAACAGGTTTTTCTATATTTAGCACTGAGGTCATCTGTAAAACATAATAATTTATGGACCCGGTTTTATTTCCCATCCACAAAAACAGCCAGTAACAGCCTAGCAGCTCATAAAATAAAGCTAAGCAGATTTGTTATCCCAAACACACATACTGACATTGGGGCATGATGTCAGCATTCATTTATGAATTATTGTGGCAGTTAACTAGTTCCTTATGTGAAGAAACATGAAACATCTCTGCATCACGGTGTATACTGGTAGTATAAGTAGTGTGTGTAGAGGCTTATCTAGCCCTTTACTATAGTATCTCTTAGATTATTTTATAGATTACAATTATTTTATTGTGAGCTGTTTTAAAATCAGCATTCAGAGGGAAAAATCGGCAGTAAAAATCTACCCTTAAAGGAAAGTTAATATGTATACATTTTATGTAAAATATCATTGTAGTTATTAATAAATCTATAACATTTCCCAACATGCTTAACGAGTCACTGTTATGATGCAACACTCCACAGTATGGTGTAGTCTAAACATCTTTGCAATATATTTTGTTTAACAACATGCAGTTTTTTTAGTGGAAACATACTTGTCATCTTGGAATTTATAACCTTTTATAAGAGGTTTGACTCCTCTCTCAAAATATACGCATAGTCCAGTCTACATAGTGCTGGTGGCATAATATAGTCCATGACTGGGAAAAGGGTCCTTGGCAACCTGTATATAAGTCAACAGAACTGGACCACAGCTTCCCTGCCTCTGTGTATTTTCTGTCTGGAAGTCTAGCAGGACATTTGACACTGGCTTCTGCTACTGTGAGTACACTACAGGTATCTCTAACATTTCCTATACTGATAGGACCCCATCAATCACCTCTACTACTAGTAGTAGTAGGTGTATTTGCATCTGCAGCACTGCTAATATTTTGGGCTTTTACAGCTAATAACTTTGGCTTTCCCCATATTCCTCTATCTTGTAAAACCAACTGCTAGCAGCCCTCCTATTAGGGACACTCTGAAAGTCTGTGCTCTACCATTGTCCAGGTCATTGTCTGGAATCTATTGTCTGAGATATGTTTAAGTATATCTGTTCCACCATTACTGCCTTATCCTGTCCTGCCTTTGCCCTCTACTTGGTGGGTACATTTACTCCTGAACCAAGTATTCAGATATTAGCTATTTGGTTTGGCTTTCGCCTTCTACACCACTCATTGGTTTTTACCATTGGCACTCATAGCAGTGTTCTGTAGTTCTCTGCTTGTATATAACTGCAGAAACTTTTCTCTCATATGTTTCTGTCTTTAGTGATTTGCCCAGTCTGTACATTTTAGGAACAGCTGCACAGGTCCTGTCTCTGGAAATCCATTACACTCTCCAACCTGAAAACAGGACTCCATATAGCAACACATGACTAGCGGTAAAGCACGCACCATAGTGAACATAGCCTAATGCCAAGTGTCTGTTACATCCCAAGTGAGTATAAAAAAAACACGAGCATATAAACCAATGTGAAGTGGCTTATAAGTCAGCAAGTCCAAAAAATTAGGACTGGCCCTTGGCAGATCCTCTACCACCCTCTGGGCACCTCTGCTATTGCTTGTATTCTAAATTTCAAATGGATGTTTTGAAAACTATAGTAAATGTATTTTGTTTAAATACTTATTTATTGTTGGTTAATTATTACATAAACAAATTAAAGCCTTTTGTATGAACACTATAAGTGGCCCTGTAACTATCCTAAATGTTCTCACACCTGGCTTTCCCTTCTAGGCTTTCAGAAGCCCTTGACCAGACATAAGTTTACCACCTGCTATGGAAAGTAAAAGTATGGGTCTCAGGAAGCATCTTACATAAATATTTTCTTTGGAAAGAATACTTGTCTTATTTTTTACTTGACTGCTCTGCTGTGTTGGCTGCAATATGCAACATTTCCTTCTGCTCTTAAAAATAAGTATCCCGTGGGTGCATTTCATTCATCGTAAGTGTTTGTAGTCACCATGTAAACCTAGCACTGCAACAATGAATGCCGTTTTTTACCTTTAGAGAATTTTTGGTTTAAAGAGAGTATTCTTCATATAACTGTACATAATCTGATTTTATTTGAAAGAGTACATGCTGAGAAGTATTAATATGAATTTAAAATAAGCTAAACAATTTACATTTAAGCAAGACCCAGATATTTTTTTGGAGGCACAGATGGGTGAATGTAACGGATATTTTATACATAAGTTCAAAATCAACATAATACGTCTAAGAATATATATACAGTATATATGCATTTACCACCAGGACTGAGCAGCCATTTCTACAGAGACTCAGCCAAAGACATCGGGCCTGATACCATCCACTCTGTAGATTCAATTTCCAACTGTCATTTTGTCAGTTACATTTACCACCAGGACTGAGCATTCATTTCTACAGAGACTCAGCCAAAGACATTGTGCCTGATATCATCCACTCTGAAGATTCAATTTCCAACTTTCACTTTGTCAGTTACATTTACCACCAGGACTGAGCATTCATTTCTACAGAGACTCAGCCAAAGACATCGGGCCTGATACCATCCACTCTGTAGATTCAATTTCCAACTGTCATTTTGTCAGTTACATTTACCACCAGGACTCAGCATTCATTTCTACAGAGACTCAGCCAAAGACATTGTGCCTGATATCATCCACTCTGAAGATTCAATTTCCAACTTTCACTTTGTCAGTTACATTTACCACCAGGACTGAGCATTCATTTCTACAGAGACTCAGCCAAAGACATCGGGCCTGATACCATCCACTCTGTAGATTCAATTTGAAACTGTCATTTTGTCAGTTACATTTACCACCAGGACTGAGCATTCATTTCTACAGAGACTCAGCCAAAGACATTGTGGCTGATATCATCCACTCTGTAGATTCAATTCCAACGGTCATTTTGCCATTTCTATTTACCTTTTTTATTTTGCCTCTAGACCTAGAGCTTCATCACCACCTTCCTTCAGCATCTGAACTCCTATAACTTGCCCTCCCACTTACCCTGTTCACACCCAGCCACTTATGATTTGTGTTAATTTATAGTGCAGGTTTAGCACTATCACATCAATTTTACACAGCTGAGAAACTAACAAACGTAACCCTCTACTCTCTCTTCAATTACTTGCCCAACTCTTGTTGCTTCCATTTATTACTTCACCTTTTGTTTTATTTAGATTTAGATTTTTCAATTGAGTTTCTCAATTTTATAAGGTGATTTGAAAAAATCCCCACAATGAATGTAAGATTTTAAACCCAAAGACAGGGCACTCTACTTGTTGCCATGTTTTTAATATTGCATTTATTTATTTTTTCTTTGTATTTAACCCCTGTACAGAACTAGGGAATATGGGGACTTATTCTATTGCTCAATTTGTAAATTTAAACACACTTAAAATCAATCTTAATATTGCCACATATTATATTATGTACTTGCAATCCAATTACGAGTTCCCCGCCCACATTCACTACAGGCCAGTTAAGATGCAAATTCGTGGTTAGAACTCAATTGATTTTAGCACAGCGTGAATATTACAAGCTCTGAATAATTAAAGTTACACAAAATTGATATTCTATTAGACCCGTAGTCTAGATCGCAAATACAATCTATCTCGCAACTAAAAAAAGGATTGAGTTTCTGTCAGAAATATTACGAGTATTTCAAACACTACTACAATACTGTACTTTAAAAGCATGGGAAGAAATACTGTACATTAGAATTAATTGCACATCAGTCTCAAACCAACAAATATGCAATAAAAAAATATTATTTTTAAATGTTATCGAGCCGGGACTCAAGGGATACATATCATGAAACCCACATGGACTAAAGCAGATGATATTTTATAGAGTGCTAGATTTTTTGATTGCTAGCCCCATCTGCAATTATTACTTATTGGCACTAATTAATTCTTAGCCTCCCGATTGAAGATTACGTGTAACTTCCATGCTTTACTGATGTCACAATGACGGCCTCATTTACTATTGGCTGTGGCTAAGAAGTAAATTATGGGCTTGCTTAATTTCGTCAGATTATATAATCACACCCGCTGAAATCTTATTTAAAAAGGCAGGGTTTACGTGTTTAGGCTTAAGGAGGTAAATTGCGAGCTTGAGTAAAAAAAAAAACATCTAAACATTTAGAGAAAAAAACACCTGCAGCAAAAATTACGTGTTGGAGTCAAAAATCCTTTTTTACCAAAATCTAAAAGTTTTAAAAATTCATAAATAATAGCATACAGATAAAAAATGATTTATTATTTATATTACTATGTAGGTTTTTCTGAGACTTATAAGAGAACAAGACTTGTTTTTTATCTTAAATGCAATATATATATATATATATATATATATATATATATATATATATATATATATATATTTATATATATATATATATATTATATGTAATTGTGATTGTGATGGTGTGTCACCAGAGGGCAGTAGAGAGCCCTTCAAGACTTCTCTCCAGCAGTGAGATGGTTAAGAAGCACCTTGAAAAGCTTGGGTGTGGCTGCAATCAAGGCCTGCTGCTACCTCCAGTTGGAGGATTGCTTGGAAGTGTGGAGCCTGTGAAGAGGCAGAGAAAACCCGAGACAGCTCTGTGTGGCGAGAGAGAGGTCAGTGAGACCTGGAAAGCCAGTAAGGCTGGCTGAAGTGTTTTAAATATTTTCTTTTATGCTGACAAATAAACCTCAAGATCTGTTAAACCATACAAAAGGCTCCAGAGTACTCCATTGTGGTGCTGGAAAACAATGCACGTATCCTGAGAGTGACAGTGAATCTGTCACATTATGGTGGCAGTGGTGGGATAGAAAATTGTCTGTGTTTAAGAAGACAGCCCACAGTACAGGATAATAATGGAGGAACTATTGAAAGACTTGTTAGATGTCACTACATGCCAGAAAGTGGGCGGAGCTTGTGAGCAAGAAAACCAGCAGAAATGAAAATTGAAAAAAATGAAAAAGAAATTGCAGAGGGCAGAGCCCATACTGCAAAAGATGCTACACTAAGAGATGATGCTGCATGTCTGAGAGAGGCCACAGAGAAATGGCAGAGACAAGCAGAAGAGGATATAATCCGCATGAGTGAGGCTACAGAGAAGAGGCGGAGACAAGCGGAAGAGGACAGAGTCCAAATGAGAGCGTTTTTGGAGGCACAGAAAGTGCAGCTGCAGCAACTGAAGTCTGCAACTAATAGTGTGGTTACAGAAGCAAGTGGAAGCATGAATCCTAATTGCTTCCTAAAGAGGATGACCGCTCAGGATGACATTGAAACATATCTCCTGAACTTTGAGATGATTGCCACTAGGGAAGGTTGGCCTAAAAAGCACTGGGCTACAGTCCTGGGTCCCTATCTGTGAGGAGAAGCACAGAGAGCATATTGTGATTTGCCTGAAGAAAAGGCAACACATTATTGTATCCTGAAAGAAGAGATCCTTGACAGAGTAGGAGTGAAAAGAGTACAGAGACTGCACTCCTTGGATTTTTTTGACAGACAGGATCATCGCTACCCAAGGGACATGCTTGTCTGCCCAAGTTTAAAATGCAGTTTTCCTGTTAAGGGAAGGCAAACCGAGCCTGATGCAGGAGGAAATCAGGAGTTAGAAGCCTGATGGATGGCAGAGAGAGTGAAAAAAGCCACCAAGTGCGGTGCCGCAATTAAGACTGCAGAAGGAGCTGCAAGTGAGACCGCTGAGAGTGCAGCAGAGAGCACCACAGTGACGGCTGAGAGAACAGCAGAGAGCGCAAGTGAGATTGCTGAGAAAGTAGCAGAATTTGCTGAGAAAGCAAAGGAGACTGCTGATGCTGATAAAGTCATTGAGGAAGAAGGGAACACAAACAGATGTGGAAATCTTATGGACAAGAGCAATAAGAAGGCATTCATAAGAGACCTGGACAGACACAGCCACCTGTCCTTGGTGAATACTCCTGAGGTGGAGAGTGATGTTAGAGAAAGAAAATGCTTGCTAATCATCTATGATTCAGAGAAAGGAGAGATCAAGTGGACGAATATAGCCAGTGTTCTTACAAAGGAAGATAAGGAAGAAAAGAGTCTGGAGATTGAGATGGTTAAAGATGAACCACCGTCTCTAAGAGGACATATGAAGCAGAACATTGAGATGTGTCCTTATAAAACTATGAAGTATCCCAAGAGCGTTCTGTCTCAGTTGGCCATAAAACAAAGTGCTATGGATAAAGAGAAGCAAGACGGGAAACAAGTAAAGCAAGGAGTACAGTTGAACTCTATCCCAGTGGGATTGAAAAAGCCTGAAGTAGAAGACAAATTGCTAGTGAAATTAAGGGTATCAGGATGATGCCAGGTTATATTCCTGAATGCAGAAGGAAGCATGCGTTTGAGGACTGTCCTATAGGACGAAGACACATATGTCTAATTGGGAGCAGTGGAAGAGTCCCCACAAGTACAAGATGAATGAGAGAACTATGCAGAAGCGGCTGCACAGTTGCGAACAGATGAAGCGAGATCTCCTCACTGACCGTACATCCCAGAGGGAATCAGCTATAATAGAAAAGGAGCTCCTGTTCCATATTCCAGAAAAGCAGAGGGTGAGCACACTCTCTGATATTGAGGCACAGTTGAAGCAGAGTGAAGTTTGTTCAGCAGAGACTAACACTGATCTTCAGGAACTGTGTGCACAAGATGATACATTGAATGCAGAGTGATACTTGCAGAAAGCTCATATGCGAGGCATAGCGAAGGAGCTTGTACAGGAAAGACAGAAGGGTGAAAAAAACATGGCTGAGCAGCCAGAGATATTCAGGGAGGACCTGATAGAAGAGTCAGAGGAGGTTCCTAAGTTAAACATGCAGCAAAAGATCCAGTACAAGCAGAGTGAACTGGATTTGTAACAAGCTAATGCAAAGTAACTGCGGCTGAAGGAAGCTGAGGAAGATGAAAAGCTGGACGCCTTGGAGGCAAAGCAAGCAGAGAAGCCACTAAAAGTAGAAATAATACGGATGAAAGCGGAGGATGCCGAAAATAAAAGTGTTTTCCAGGAATCTAGGATTCAAGAGGTCACTAAGAAGTGTACTAGCCTATCTGCTGAGTGTCAGCCTTGAGTGTCTGAACAGCTGGAAACATTCCAGCAAAACCAAATGTCTGAGAGAGAGAGAGTCGCAGACCTTGCAGGATTGGAAGCACAGTGGTAACGGGTAGGCCTGCTGTGAACAGAAAGAAAGATGAGGTGCAGACCCAGGCTCAAGAAGCAGCCCTGAGAGAGAACATGCCTTTGGAGTCTACGAAGGATACTGTACCAGAACTGAAGCAACATGGCCACATGAAGCTAATATGTTTTAGTGAGAGTTATCAGATAGCCAATTGGAGCACCTGGAACAGAGAGAACCAGGACACAAGGGAAGAAAAGCAACACGAGAAGTTGCTGTTCCATTGTTAAGGTGTAAATGATGATGATGAACCTAACAAGGGAGTATTGGAGACCCTTCAGAAAGGTCTGAAGGGAGCCCGACAAGCTGAAGGGGTCACAGAGGTTGACCAAGAGTTGTACATATCGACAGCAGAGAACCAGCTGATATCTGAGCCAGACACAAGTACCCAACTGGGTGAGTTGAAGGAGCAACTAAATGAAGTGAAAAAGTGTGCAAGGGGGAAAGCAGCCAAACTTCCTACAATGGAGAATACCCTCAGCAGTGTAAGAACAGGTGTCAAGGATGTCGCAGAATGAAAGTAGAGATGTCACAATACAAGTTGTGGCGGGGAAGCTTCACAGAGCGCTAGTGAACCAAGAGGTCACGATCACTAGCAGATCACCAGAGTTACAGAAGAGATGCGATGATCATGATGATTTACCCCCAGGGAAGAGACTGTATGTAGAAACACAATTTCGTACAGAAGTACGAAGAGTAGTTTTTAAGGGTCCCTGGGGCAGGACACTCGGAGAGACGGGCGGGCCGGTGTCCTACACAAGATGTATGGGTGCCAACGATAAACGGCACGGCAAGGAAGACAGAATTGTCACAGTGAAGTATGAAGAGATTGTAATGACATGTGTTCGCAATTTTTCTAGCAGACCAAAGAAGAAAGCACTGGAGGATGAGACGACTGGAAGAGCAGTAGCTTCGGTGACTATGGAAATGTCTCACTGGTGCCAAGGTGACAGGGAGAATGCAGAGAGATGGGGAATGTTACAGAGTATTTGTTGGATCGAATACACGGCCTCACAGCATTGAACGCTCAACCCCATGGTGTCGAGCTGGGGTGGTCGATATGTGATGCTGTGTCACCAGAGGGCAGTAGAGAGCACTTCAAGACTTCTCCCCAGCAGTGAGATGGTTAAGAAACACCTTAAAAATATTGGGTGTGGCTGCAATCAAGGCCTGCTGCTACCTCCAATTGGAGGATTGCTTGGAAGTGTGGAGCCTGTGAAGAGGCAGAGAAAACCAGAGACAGCTCTGTGTGGCGAGAGAAAGGTCAGTGAGACCTGGAAAGCCAGTAAGGCTGGCTGAAGTGCACAGACAGCACAGTTGAGAGACATTGAGAAGAGTGTCCAGAGTGATAGGAGAGGTCAAAGAGACACAGCTCCTCTGCAGATGAATTGCAGACCCTGAAGGGAGTGGACTCTAAAACAGGCAAGTGTGCAAGCCTGTGTTTTGGACTGTATTATGTATTATGAATTACAGTAGAGGAGTGAGGGAACTGCAGATAAAAGTCTAGGTAGTGCTTCAAAGAGAAGCTAGGGCTTATTTTCTGTTTCGATAATTTTCTTTTATGCTGACAAATAAACCTCAAGATCTGTTAAACCACACAAAAGGCTCCAGAGTACTCTATTGTGGTGCTGGAAAACAATGCACGAATCCTGAGCGTGACAGTGAATCTGTATATATATATGTATATATATATATATACAGTGGATATAAAAAGTCTACACACCCCTGTTAAAATGTCAGGTTTCTGTGCTGTAAAAAAAAGAGACAAAGATAAATAATTTCAGAACCTTTTCAACCTTTAATGTGACCTATAAACTGTACAACTCAATTGAAAAAAAAATGAAATATTTTAGGTGGAGGGAAGAAAAATTAAAAATTAAAATAATGTGGTTGCATAAGTCTGCACACCCTCTTATAACTGGGGATGTAGCTGTGTTCAGAATTAAGCAATCACATTCCAAATCGTGTTAAATAGGAGTCAGCACCTGCCATACACCTGCCATCATTTAAAGTGCCTCTGATGAACCCCAAATAAAGTTTAGCGGCTCTAGTTGGTCTTTCCTGGAAATTTTCTTAGTCGCATCGCACAGCAAAAGCCATGGTCCACAGAGAGCTTCCAAAGCATCAGAAGGATTTCATTGTTAAAAGGTATCAGTCAGGAGAAGGGTACAAAAGAATTTCCAAGGCATTAGATATACCATGGAACACAGTGAAGACAGTCATCATCAAGTGGAGAAAATGTGGCACAACAGTGACATTACCAAGAACTGGAGCTCCCTCCAAAATTGATGAAAAGACGAGAAGAAAACTGGTCTGGGAGGCTACCAAGAGGCCTACAGCAACATTAAAGGAGCTGCAGGAATATCTGGCAAGTACTGGCTGTGTGGTACATGTGACAACAATCTCCCGTATTCTTCATATGTCTTGGCTATGGGTTAGAGTGGCAAGACGAAAGCCTTTTCTTATGAAGAAAAACATACAAGCCAGGCTACATTTTGCAAAAACACATCTGAAGTCTCCCAAAAGCATGTGGGAAAAGGGGTTATGGTCTGATGAACCCAAGGTTGAACTTTTTGGCCATGATTCCAAAAGATATGTTTGGCGCAAAAACAACACTGCACATCACCAAAAGAACACCATACCCACAGTGAAGCATGGTGGTGGCAGCATCATGCTTTGGGGATGTTTTTCTTCAGCTGGAACTGGGGCCTTAGTTAAGATATAGGGAATTATGAACAGTTCCAAATACTAGTCAATATTGGTACAAAACCTTCAGGCTTCTGCTAGAAAGCTGAACATGAAGAGGAACTTCATCTTTCAGCATGACAACGACCCAAAGCATACATCCAAATCAACAAAGGAATGGCTTCACCAGTAGAAGATTAAAGTTTTGGAATGGACCAGCCCGAGCCCAGACCTGAATCCGATTGAAAATCTGTGGGGTGATTTGAAGAGGGCTGTGCACAGGAGATGCCCTCGCAATCTGACAGATTTGGAGTGTTTTTGCAAAGAAGAGTGGGCAAATCTTGCAAAGTCAAAATGTGCCATGCTGATAGACTCATACCCAAAAAGACTGAGTGCTGTAATAAAATCAAAACGTGCTTCAACAAAGTATTAGTTTAAGGGTGTCCATACTCATGCAACCATATTATTTTATTTTTATATTTTTTCTTCCCTCTAACTAAAAGATTTCAATTGATTTTTCAATTGAGTTGTACAGTTTATAGGTCACATTAAAGGTGGAAAAAGTTCTGAAATGATTTATCTTTGTCTCATTTTTACAGCACAGAAACCTGACATTTTAACAGGGCTGTGTAGACTTTTTATATCCACTGTATAAATATATATATATATATATATATATATATATATATATATATATATATATATATATATATATTTACGTTGCAACATCTCTTCCTCTTACACAGGTTACTTATTTTTATCATCAAGGCATATTTCCTGTTAGGCCCATCTGTGCTTTTGGCCACATCTGTAACAGTCAGACAGTTTCACACAAGTCCTAAGGGCAATATCATTTTGCTAAAAGCTGCTGAAGATGAACAGACTTAGAAGGCACAAATCTCGTTGGTTTATTGGGGAAGCTGTTCTTGGAAAAAAGGAAAAGTGCAATAAATGATACATTTTAGTTTCCAGTATCAGAAAACAGCTTTTCTATACATTGCATATACAGTGGTTGTCTTTATGATCAGTCTCTTAGCTATGAACTATGCACAAAGATTGTTTTTTTTAAACTTTGGGCTAAGAGTCACAAGAATTCACAATGAAATACTTGATAGTTCATAGTTGATCACGGCAGCGACCTTCACCATATTCACGTAAATGGACCATGCCACCCCAAATGCATGTTGGTTTCATCTTAAAGGACACTGTCTATAAATTGTGCTAGTTGTATTTTATACAGTAACGTATTCCTTAGATATTCATCATTGTTGCTGCTACTGCTACTTTATTCTAATGTTGGAGAAGGGGGTCTAACTGCATCATGACTTTGGGGCATAGTCCTAGCACAGAAACAAACAACTAATTAGCACATTAAAGCAACTAATTCATATTTGGTAGTCCATCATTTTGCATAATAATACTTGACAGACAGTCATGAATATCTCCTGAATGATTTGCATACTAATAACATGTATAGCCAGTTTTTCATGCTCTTTAAGATTAACTTAAAAAAACAACAATGCAATTTTTGGTTGACAGATTCTCTTTAAACTGTCTTATTAAAAGTAGGTAAGGTCCACCCACTTCCTTATTTAACCATGTGATGCATGCGAATGAGCATACACATCAAAATGCTATGAAGGGGATGGGTAAATATTATGGAACTACTGCATTTTTTAATAGACTGCATAATGGCTTTCACCCAAGAAATCAACTAAACTTACATTGGCATGGGTTTATAGCAGTAATCTATGTCAAAAGACAAATAGGCCAATAGTATACTTGATCATTGTTATCCACTCTAGGGACAGAGCTCAGTTCATGCTACACATGAGTATGCAATGGAGTATGCAAAAAAATATATATTTTTAAACTGTTTGTGCCAGATTATTATATTATACAAGTACACAGGTTAACAGAGTTGTAGTGCTTTGTTAGAGAATTGTAGTGTTGGACCATGTACACGAGTGCTGATAGCAATGCAGGAGCACATAGCAGTGTAGGAACCTTCACATCGATGGAGGTGGCAGCATAGCATTGTGTACACACGTGCCGGTGGCACCACAGGAATGCATGGCAGTGTCGGAGCCTGCACAGTGATGGAGTTGGCAGCATTTAAGTGTGTGCACAATTGCTAGTAGCAATGCAGGATCATACACTGAAGCAATGGTGGAGGCATTACAGGAGTAAGTACACAAATACTGGTGGCAATGCAGAAACATGCTATAACTCTTAGATGATATAAATAATATGTTATTATGTAATATGCATTTCCTGTAGACAAGCCTGATGTAGATCAGGGGTAGGCACATTAAATACTGAAGTGACAAAAACTATCTAGGATTACCTTTATAGGTGACTCAATCACTTAGTTATTCTGAATGACTCAACTGTGCAAAGGGGGGAAAGCCAAGATCTTGACTTGTGTTTGGCACTCCATGACCAACATTACCCATCCTAAAATAAATCACCTAAAGCAGTGGTACTTCAACCTATCCTCAGGGACATCCAACAGGTCAGGGTTTGAAGATATCCAGGTGTGCTAACCAGTGATTGTGTCATTTTTTTGTCCACTTCTTCCGCGTCTATTTGCCAGGAAGTGAGATTTCCATTTGCCATGATCTTCATCTTTTTAACGTTGGTGTTAGTTAGCACAACACTCATGTTTTAAAAAATAAAATCAATGGGTTCACCAACAAATCCAAATAAAGGACATTTAAACTTGTAAATGACTCTTGAAGGATAAACAGCATCATCAATAATGAAAGACAATTTTAAACCAAATTTATAAATGTATAAACTATTAAAGTCTCTACAGGGAGTTTTCATGTTGTCCTCCTTCCTCCCACATCTCAGTGCGTCAGTGTGTGAGGTGCTATGAGACTCCATAGACCACTCCCACATTATGGCCAACATAGATCTTGTCTACCTAGCTCCAGTAGGGTCTCATACAAGGCTGACTCATATCTACACAGCACTTACCAGAGAATTTAAGCATCTTTTACATGGTTCCCACAGACTGTTTCACATAGGAGCTTACAGATAGCCTGGAGATTTGTCACGAAAGGGATAATAACTTACGAGACTGACAAGCATCCTTACAAGTACACTTAAGCAACTGTGAGTGTGAAGTTGTGAATCAGGTGTGACTTAGCCCTTCCCTTAGCCACTCAGTGTAAGTTTGACTATTACATTTATCCTATTAGAGTGTTATATATTAGTATTCTGACAAAATTATTAGTTTGAGATTTTCAAAGATATATTGTTAACTATTTAGCATTTACATGTGTTCATTGTTCTATCTATCTATCTATCTATCTATCTGTCAAAACAGATATACTCTCTGTGTTTAAAAAATAATCTTACGGTTAAAAGATCCTATACGCATTACAAAAATGTTGTGCCTCTATTCTCATTAAATGTAATATGATCAGATAAGAAAGCCCAATTAACCGGATATCCTTGAGACTTTGTTTACACTTCCACTTAGTTCAGTTGTAAGAAAAAGAATGAATCATACACATTGTATATTTATCTGTTTCTGTGATGCTTAGTGATCATTTACTTATATTAACATAATGTATTTTATATGCAAAACAAACTTTTAATAATGCATGAGACTACAGTGGTCCTTTAATGGTTAAGTATGTGAATACAATGATGTGGCCATTTTAATTTGTATATTGTTCTTTTGAGGCCTCCACTAAAGCATTGTATACTATAGGATTTAGTTTAGGATGGGAGTAAGTTGAAAATTACCAGTCATAATTTCAGCAGTCATGGTTAGTAATTTTAATGTATATTATGCCATGTCAAGCTGTTTACACCCACGTTTCCATAAGATCCCTATAATATCAATCCCATAAGTTTGGGGCCAACATGTCTGTGTCACCCTTTACCTTTGAGAGCTGGGAGAGTTTAATGTTAGTTTATCTGATTACAGGTCTCCAGAATTCCAAGTAAATGTGGTTACACACATCACACACTATTTCCCTTTTGTGATTAAAATTGAAAACTTATAGAGGTTATGCCAAGGTAAAGAGACTGCAGTTGATCTGCAAACTGTTCAAGATTTCCCTGTCCTTAATGTTTTACATATTTCCCAGCAGTGGTCAGAAACCACAAATCTCATGACAATCTTCAGTCTAAGTTAATGAGATGCTGTGTTTTTGTATGTTTTATAGAACAAGATAAAACTTATCAGGGAAGTGAATAAAACTACTGGGTACTGTCTAAAATCCAACAGTATATACAATATTCTCTGAAATAACACCAAGAGCATTATTCAAAATGTAATAACTAAAATTGTACTGCAATTATAATTAATAAGGTTTAATGCCACTCTTACAAATTTAAATAATTACTATCAATATACCTTGACATACAGTATACTGTTTTATTTGACAGGTAAAAAATAGGCTGCAAATTTGTGCGGTGAGGGGTCTAAGACTGACTCTTGAAAAAACAGTTTGACATGCTTGATGATATACACCAATAATTATATCTATGCATGTAGTTGTTGTTCAGTCTTTCAGTCGTGTCTGACTCTCGGTGACCATATGGACACAGCATACTAGGCACATCTATCTATTTCTGGATACGCTTATCCATAAAGTTGTCTTGTCAAACATACTGGAATGGTTGCCAGTTCCTTCTCCTTGACTGCTCTGCTATGACCTACCCATGTTGGGTGACCCTACATGGTATAGCTCACAGTTTCATTGAAGTACACAAGTCCTTCATCATGACAAGGTAGCAATCCAGAAGGTAATATCTATGCATCACTCCCCCTTTTGGAAGGACAGTCCGTCTTTTTAGGGGAAATCTCCCTATACTCAGTTTTGCAAATCTCCCTCTTTCTCAGGAAAGACTCACATTTAAGGGCCAAACCCTGTTTTCTCACCATGTCCATGTCCTACATTCTCTCGCTTCACCTGCTGCTTTTTTTCAAAGTCTTAACTAATGACGTAAGCCTGAAGTCTGAAACATAGCTTATACATCATAAAGAATGGCAGGCAGTAACATAACCTAATATTTGGTCCAAAAGCTGTGGGTTATCCAAATTACAGGTAGTATCGCAAAGTCGGAAGGTAGAAGATTTAGGAGTAGTGTGAGAAAGTGCTACTTTACAGAAAGAGTAGCACATGGAACAGCCTTAAAGTGGAAGTGGTAGAGTCAAACATAGTTAAGGAATTTAAAGGACCATTGAAGGAATTTCTTTCTTTTCTGCATCTGAAAGAAGGCATTTGATTATGTTGAACAGTGTGTTTCTTTTTTTTTTTTTAATGAAGCTCCTAGAGCAGAATATGCTGCTTTGAATGTATAATTGTCTTTGGGGATGTGTTCTGTGAGCCAATGTGCAGCAACACAGTTCTATAAGCCCCATTAAATTCCAAGCCCGTAGCAGCAATTGCACACCCCGCAAAGCCTGCAGGCTTGAAATTCTGCTGTGTTACAGAGCTATTACATTCAACCATGCAGCGAGTTATGGGCCGCAGACGCAAGCCTGTAAACCCTTTCCACGCACGCAAGCTGTTAAGGGGCTGGCCGAGCCGCGATCAGCCATTACTATCCAATTGCGGCATAACGTAGTGCGACACAGGCCTCTCAGCCAATAGAAAGATGTCTAGCTGCAGTTGATTGACAGAGGAAGATTATAAATTTGCGTTCCACCCGCCTATGCGTTGACTGTGTTGTATTTTCTTTCGTAGTAGCATGCAGGTCCGGAGTTGGAGGTTTTTTTTGAGTGAGAGAGAGAGACCAGTAGTAATTTGAGAGCGGTAATTTGTTGTTTTGTTCATTTACCTTCTACTATTTAATATTTTACACTCAATCCTTGATTAGACATATTTACAGATTAGACGTAATTACAATACATATAATTTAACGAAAACACACAAAGAAACCTATAGAGCTAGGTCATCCCATACACCCCCCCCATCCCATCCCATCCCCCGCATTCCATCCCCCAACAGTAATACATACAGTAATACACATAATACATAACAATTTTTCCCCATCATATAGTAACAGTTACACTTATTTTTATTTATGGTTTTATTATTTTTGGGATTGATATGGAGGGAGGAGAGAGGAGGGGAGAGGAGTGGAGAGGAGGAGAGAGAGGAGAAAGAGGTGGTTATGGGGAGTAGTGGTAGAGGAGGACGAGAGAAACGGTGCGGAGGAGAGGATTGGTTGGGAGGCGGAGGAGGAGACGGAGAGGAGTGGTGGGGAGGAGGCAGAGAGGAGTGATGGAGAGGAGGAGAGGAGTGTGGGAAGGAGGAGGAGGCAGAGAGGAGTGGTGGAGAGGAGGAGGAGGTGGCGGAGGATCAGGAGGAGGAGGAGTAGGAGGAGGAGGGGAGTGTAGCACCAGGCACCCTTAAAATAGGGACAGAGGGGAAGGGGCCTGATCCCAGAGGAGGTGGTAGTTCGGGGGAGGGAAAGGCCTCAGGGACAGGTCAGGGAGGCAATGATCCCCATCCACAGTCGGGAGGGCAAGAGACTAAGGGCAAGCACAGGGCCCACAACCGGGAGAATGTGGTCCTCCTCAGTGCTATCCGTGGCCGCCCCGTGATTCTTGCAGGAAGTTAGACCAGGGCCTAGGGCTCAGGCATGGAAGGATGTAGCGGCTGAGGTGACAGCAGTAGGCACAGCGCCAAGGGGTGTGAGGTCTGCCAAGCACCGGTTTGACGACATCAGGGCCAAGATGAGGAAGATGATGGCTAAGGAGGACAAGGACCAATAGATAGTCCATGTATTTGTGTGCACACTGCTGCCTATGCAGTTACAGACTGCAGCCAGAATCAAGATTGCGTTAGGAGCCAGTAACGATCAAGACCATGAACCAAAGAATAGATCACATCTAGCAAATTATAGCTAATCTGAGTTGCAATTAGGATTATCATCCAGCTTCAAGCCTAGATGTCAGATAGTTAGGTATGCACACAAAACAATATATTATTAATCATACTAATTACATATACGTTTCTTTTCTCTGTTTCAGCATCAAGAAGGTCTGGGTCCAGTGGCAAGCCAGAGGCGGGGGTGTTGGCTCCATCGGAGCAGGAAGTGGAGGAGCAGGAACCAGTGCATGGGGAGGAGGAGACAAGCGGAGCCGAGGGCCCTGGTTCGTAGGATGTCATATGGCTGGTGGGGTCACCAACTGGGGCTTCGGCCACACCACCGGGATTCATCCCCACTATCCACCTCATCCAAAGACTGGGTCTTCCCACTGGAAT